>JANJXV010000387.1:600000-939169 GCA_024803745.1 Megascapheus bottae | reverse complement strand
ATCATTACTATTAGCTATCTTCTTTTTTTATTATTGATTCGTCATGTTGCTTGGACTTTGGGCCTGGACTGTCCCTGACCTCTTCAGCTCAAGGCTAGCGCTCTTCCTCTACAGCTCCATTTTTGGTTTCTGGTAGTTAATTGGTGATGTAAGTCTCACAGACATATGTGTGCAGGCTGGCTTTGGGCTTTGAACCAAGATCCTCCAATCTCATGCTCCATAGTAGGTAGAATTACACGCTTCAGCCAGCAGTGCCTGACTGTTTCATGTCTCTGTCTCTGTCTCTTTGTCTCTGTCTGTCTCTGTCTGTCTGCCTGTTTCTCTCTCTCTCTCTGTCTCTCTCTCTGTCTCTCTCTGTCTCTCTGTCTCTCTGTCTCTCTGTCTCTCTCTCTGTCTCTCTGTTTCTCTCTCTCTCTCTCTCTCTCTCTCTCTCTCTCTCTCTCTCTCTCTCTCTCTGTCTCTCTCTCTCTTTTTGTTGTAAGACTTTAATTGTGCACCTGGGCAGTGTCCCTGGGCTCTTCAGCTCAAGGCTACAACCTTAAACACCTTGAGCCACAGTGTCACTTCTGGTTTTCTGGTGCTTAAGTGGACGCCTTGACCCCCCCTCCCCCTCTGAGTTTCTTGTCGATAACAAGGCATACCTGAGAGTCCCACCAGCAAGACATGTCTAAATCTAAAAATAATTGTTTGGTGAAAACATTCATTTGAGCTCATATTTTTTTGTGTGTGTTAAGTGTATCTGATTGAGTCCAATTTTCTTGTTATATGTCAATGTCTGATTATTTAAAAGTCTCCGTTTCTCTGTCCTGTTCGTGTTACATATTTTTCCTTGTCCAGTTTTGTCTTTAAAATTGGTACCATTTCTAAGTATGGATCCTTATGGTTTTTCTGTGCGTACTCAAGCACACATCCTTGTTATTTATTTGAACATCTCTGGGCCTAGCATGGCCGCTCCCCCATGTCTGCAGTTGTAACAAGCCGTGGAAAAATAAATTCCAGCTAAGTTGCCTTGCAAAAAGTTTTGTTTTGAACCTGGTTCTCACCTGTAAGAGTAAAATTGGCAAAACTCTCTTGACACAAACTTCCGGAAATTGAACGGCCGATATTAATTTTGCGCGGTTTATGATCTTTGAGTATGAACGTGTGTGAATGAGTGAGTGAACATGTTCAAGGTTAAATTGTCAGCATGCTGTATAAAACAATGGATAAATTTATACTTAAACACAAAGACAATTGGGTAAATCTAAGCTTAAAACTTCAACAAAAATATTAGGTTTGAATGTTTTACAATGTCTCAAAGAATTACTGTGCTGTCTTAGAGAAAAACTGGTAAATATTTTTCTAGATCCTGAAATCTGCATTTTATTGCAAGGCATACAGCTGTTTACATTGTAAACATTGTATCCTGTTTAGCACAGAGGTGTTAGGGAATTTGGGTTTTATTACTTTAAGTTAAAGTTTGGAAACATGTATTAGATTTGGGAAAGCAAAGGCAAGGAAAAATGATATAAGTAAGTTCCCTATTTATCAGAAGGAAAATACTATTGGGTTTAGATCAACTTTCATTCATTCCGTGCTGATGAAACAAATATTTGCAATTCCTGAGGCCAATCACTTCATTGTGATGCACAATCAGCCAGCTTAGATCAATCTTCCAAAAAAGGAAAGGAACAAATGAGAAGCAATTAAGGTTTCCAAAATGAACCAGGTGGTGGTGGCAGCTCACACTTGTAATTCTATCTACTCAAGGCCTGAAATCCAAGGATGTGGACTAAGTCTGTCTGTTATGAAAATATTCCTGTCTGAAACATCATCTCTGTTATCACAGCCCAGCTGATACACTCTGCCCAACAGGTTCCAAACACCAAAGTCCATCTCCTATCTGAAATACTAGCAAACGTACTCACACATTAGTTCCTCTTTGGGAGATAGTTGAAAAAAGTACCAGAAACATTTCCCTGGCTTCAGAGTGGAAGTGGAAATATATACTGACTAGAAGCCCATCTAGTAAATTACAGTCAATCATCTTTCCTCACAACTTGTTAGTTAAATTGAAAATGAGTGTTTGGATCAGAAGCGATGTGTATGAGCATACAGGTTGTAAAAGTACTGTAATCCTAGCTACTCAAGATAAGCTGAGACCTGAGGATTCCAGTTCAAAATCAGCCACGCAATAAATTCCATAAGATTTTTACCTCTAATTAACTAGCAAAAAACAGAGCGTTGAATTGTGCGTAAAATGCCACAGGCCTAAGCTTTGCATAAAAGTGGTAAGGGGTAGCATTCAGGATGCCCACTCTCTCCACTCCTTTTTAACATAGTACTGGAATTCCTAGGCAGTGCAATAAGGCAAGAAGCAAGCATAAAGGGTATCCAAGTGGAGAAGGAGGAAATAAAACTATCCCTCTTTGCAGATGACATGATTCTGTATTTAACAACTATATAGACCAACTAGATCTAACAGACATCTGCAAAATATTCCACCCAGTAACAACACAATATACGTTTTCCTCAGCATCACATGGAACATTTTCTAAAATAGACCACATCTTAGGCCATAAAACAAACCTGGACAGATTCAGAAACACTGAAATCATTTAATGCACACTCTCAGACCATAAAGGCATCAAATTGGATCGAAAACCCTGTAAATAATGGAGACTGAACAACACATTGTTGAATCAAAAACAATGGGTAATCGAAGAGATCAGAACAGATATCCAACTGTTTATGAAATTTAACAATAAGGAGCACACAAATATCAACTCCTTAGGGACACAACAAAGGCAGTACTCAGAGGAAAATTTATAGCACTGAGTGCCTACAACAGCAAGTTGGAAAAATGGCAAACCAACTAGTTAATGTCTCACCTTAACCTCCTGGAAAAAGAGCAACAAACCAACCCTAAACCCATTAGGAGAAAGCAAATTATTAAAATCAAAGCAGAATTAAATGATTTGGAATAAAACAATGTATAGAAAGAATCAACAAAACAAGGAGTTGGTTCTTTGAAAGAATTAACAAAATTGACAAGCCCTTAGCAAATCTTACCAAAAAAAGGAGAGAGCATATCGAAATAAACAAAATCGCAGATGAAAATGGTAATATCATGACAGAAATTACCAAGATCCAGAATATCATGAGGGAATACTTTTCAAAACTTTACGCCAACAAATTTGAGAATCTAGTAGAAATGGATGAATTCCTAGACAATATTAACATACCCACACTGAACCAAGAAGAGCTAACCCAACTCAACAGGCCTATTTCAAGCTCTGAAATAGAAATGGAAATTAGACAACTTCCACTTAAAAAGATCCCAGGGCCAGATGGATTCACAGCTGAATTCTATAAGGTCTTTAAAGCAGAGCTCACACCAATACTCCTCAAGCTCTTCAACGAAACTGAAAATGAAGGTTCTTTACCAAACTCATTCTGTGAATCCAGTATATCCCTCATCCCCATACCAGACAGAGATTCATCAAAGAAAGAGAACTATAGACCCATTTCTTTGATGAACATCGATGCAAAACTTCTCAACAAAATACTGGCCAACCGTCTACAACAACTCATCAAAAAATTATACACTATGATCAAACTGGATTCATCACAGGGAGGCAAAACTGGTTCAACATACACAAATCAATTAAAATAATGCAACACATCAACAGGAGCAAGGACAAAAATCACATGATTGTCAAAATAGATGCGGAAAAGGCATTTGACAAGATCCAAAACCCCTTTATGTTAAAAGATGTGGAGAAACTAGGAATCCATGGAACATTTCCAATGTAATAAAGGCTGTGTATGACAAACCCACTGCTAGTACTATACTTAATGGTGAAAATCTAAAGCCATTCCCTCTAAAATCAGGAATGAGACAAGGATGCCCACTCTCTACACTCCTTTTTAACATAGAACAAGAATTCCTAGGCAGTGCAATAAGGCAAGAAGCAAGCATAAAGGGGATCCAAGTAGGGAAAGAGGAAATAAAACTATCCCTCTTTGCAGATGACATGATTCTGTATTTAAAGAATCCTATAGACTCTAGTCCCAAGCTCCTTGAGCTGATTCAAAGCTTTGGAAGGGTAGCAGGCCATAAAATCAACCCTCACAAATCAACTGCCTTAATTTACGCCAACAGTGAGAGGAACGTGGCAATAATCAGGAAAGAAACTCGTTTCACAATAGCCTCAAAGAAAATAAAGTACCTAGGAATTAGCTTAACTAAAAATGTAAAGGACCGTTTAGATGAAAACTTTAAAAATCTAAAAAAAGAAATTAAAGCAGAACTAAGGAAATGGAAAAACCTCCCATGCTCCTGGATTGGAAGAATCAACATTGTCAAAATGACAATCTTGCCAAGGGCTATCTACTAATTCAATGCAATACCCATCAACATCCCAATGTCATTCTTTAAAGAAATAGAAGAGGCAATTCAGAATTTCATATGGAATAATAACAGACCCCGCAGAGCAAAAACACTTCTTAGCAGAAAGAACAGAACTGGAGGAATTTCAATTCCAAACTTTAGACTCTATTACAGAGCAATAATTCTCGAAACAGCTTGGTACTGGCACAAGAACAGGCCTGAAGTCCAATGGAATAGAACTGCGGACCCTGATATTAAACCACAGACCTATGGCCAAACATAGAATGGAAGAAAGATAGCCTCTTCAACAAGTTGTGCTGGCAGAACTGGTTAAGCACCTGCTGAAAACTAAATTTGGATCCTTCTTTGTCACCTTGCACTAGAATTAACTCTAAATGGATCAAAGACCTGGAGGTAAAAGCTGACAAACTGAAAAGTTTACATGAAGGAATAGGAGATACACTAGGCCTCCTTGGCACAGGTCGAAACTTTCTTAATAAGGACCAAGAATCAAAACAAATCAGAGAAAGGCTGGAAAAGTGGGACTGCATTAAACTGCAGAGCTTTTGTATGGCAACGGATATAGCTAGTAAACTAATCAGGAAGCCTACAGAGTAGGAGAAGATCTTGACCAACCAAAAAACGGACAAAGGCCTCATATCTAAATATATCAACAACTCTAAAAATTAAATCACTCCAAAACTAACCTCCAAAATAACACCCATCCCATTAAAAAATGGGCCAAAGACTTAAAGAGAGTCTTCTCTGAAGAAGAAACAAAAATGGCCTACAGACACATGAAGAAATGCTCCACATCTCTGGTCATAAAAGAAATGCAAATCAAAACAACTCTAAGATTCCACCTCATTCCAGTTAGAATGGCCAGGTTCAGGAAAACGAATGACAACAGATGCTGGAGGGGATGTGGCCAGGAGGGATCATTACTACACTGTTGGTGGGAGTGCAAACTCGTTCAACCACTATGGAAAGCAGTGTGGCAGTGCCTCAAAAGGCTAAACATAGAACTCCCCTATGACCCAGCAATTCCACTACTTGGCATTTACCCAACAATCCAGAAACAAGGGCATACTTAACCCACTAGCACAACTATGTTCATTGCAGCACTATTCACCATAGCAAAGATATGGAACCAACCCAGATGTCCCTCAGTTGATGAGTGGATCAACAAGTTGTGGTATTTGTACACAATGGAATTCTATGCTGCTGTCAGAAAGAATGACATCTCCCCATTTGTTAGGAAATGGAAAGACTTAGAACAAATCATATTAAGTGAAAGGACCTCCAGGATATTGAAACAAAAGCCACATAATGAATGATTGTTGTCCTTAATGTACTATGTTGTCTCTCATCTCATTTGTTGTCCCTTGGTTATCCCATATTTGTATAGTATCTCACTTTGTTATCTGTTATATTGAATTTATTTGTATTTGGATATTTGAAATTTGATAGGGAAGGGGGGAAAACCAAGACGGGTGGGGGGTGGGGGGTTGGAGGGAAATGGGTACCAAGACATGTGAATGGGTATCAATGTATGTGAATTAATGCACCTTCTATCTCGCAAATATAATCTAACCCTTTTACTAATTACAATAAAATTTTAAAAAACAGACAGTTGTAGTGTGTGGGGAGGATGATGGGGTCAAATACATTTCTTCTTAGAAATTTACCTCATCTGGTTGCCCTGGATTTTCCTGGCCTTCTTCTTAGAGAAAGGCCTGTTATACTGGATTTGTGGCTTGGCAATGATCTAGCATGTACATCTTCGAGTAAGACATCCACAACTTCCATGCCTGAGACTCGAGTTTCCTGTCCTTGGCAACAGCACAGAAACATCTTTCATCCTCCTGAGCCACAGGCCAAGTGAGCTGGCTTGAGTTGGTTGTTAGTTACAGTGGCTTGGTTACCAGGGTTCCATATTCTGTTCCATTGTGAGGGAGGCAGGGTCACCTTTCAGGGCCCAATGACCAAAGATCCTTGCTCACAGAAGACCTCACCAAAGACATACTGGAGGCTGAATCTCTCCTCCAGTCTCACAATATACATGTGGATGTAGTAAACAGCACACCTTATTTGTCCAATCCCAATGTCTTCCACTAGGCCCAACTACCAGTCTGGTCTCAGGCTCAAGGAGCCTTTCTTAGGTAAGATCCAGACTTAAGGGTCAATATTGCCCTCATCCTTTACAAAACATTTGCTTCACAGTGCCTTCTCTGCCTGTATTTTGCCCCTTGTCGAATTTTTTTTGTTTTTGCTAGTCTTGGGACTTGACCTCAGAGTGTGAACATTGTTCTTGGGCTTTCTTTAGGCTTTAGCTGTCCCACCGAGCCACAGCAGAACTTGCAGCGTTTTCTATATATGTGGTATTGAGGAATCAAACCTGAGTCTTTTTGCGTGGTAGCCAAGGACTCTACCACTAGGTCAAACACACAGGGCATCTTGCACATATTTTTGACGTCAATCTACTAGGATATTATTAGGTTTCTGTATCCTAATCACTTTTTTATTGATGATTAGCTTTGCTGTCATGTGTAAAAAATGCAAGAGGGAAAAACACAGAAGAATTAGTGAAATTTAAAAAAAAGCATTACACACATAGATAAGTGTTCATTCTTTGTAGGAGAAAGGATATTTTGATATGATGATGATGACTTTATAATTACTATGTCAGCGTTGAGAGTTTGGCATAGTGGTAGAGTGCTTGCCTAGAATCCATGAAGATCTGGGATTGATTGCTCAGTATCACATAGATAGAAAATCTAGATGTGGCACTGTGGCTCAAGTGGCAGAGGGCTGGACTTGAGAAAACCCGAGGACAGTGCTCAGGCCCTGAATTCAAGCCCCAAAACTGGTAGAAAATAAAAGAAAATCAAAATGCTTTTTACGAGCTAATTCACTCACAGCATTTGCTTCTGAAATCTTCGCTTCTGCATCTTGTGAAATACCCCTTTCCTTCAACGTAGACAAGAAAAACAGATCCATCCCATGGTCCACTGTGAGGCCACTGGTTGGGCTAAGAGCTAGTCGTGCAGCAACACATAAGTTTTATTCTAATAATTTCCAAACTTTGTACTCAAATATGCTACCTACTTACAAACTTATTTCAGTTATCCTTATTCTATACCTTTTCTTCTTTACTACAATATTCTTACACTCCTACGTTAATCCTCTTGTACCTTCCCTGAACTCTCTCATTCTTTTTTTCTATCTCTGGACCTCTGCTGGTCTTTCAACCCTTATACTGCACAGATCTACACTTGATGGCTGTTGAGCAATATTGTATATGTAGGTGGTTAATTATTCTCTAGGCTCAGAGGGACTTAAAGACAATAGAGATTGGATTGAGAGGCTTATTGCTTTGGGTATAAATCGCTTATCAGTGGTTGTATTAGAATGGTCTGTAAGTGCACAAAAAGAAAGAGTGATAATACCAATCAAAACTTGCGAACATCTAGTGTCTGCCAGCTACAGAGGTCTATGTTGGTTATATCTGAAAAACTATAATCGTATTTAGTAGTAATCTTGCTCCCATTGTCAAATGGGCAGAACAAGAAACTCAAGAAAAATTTCAAATCAAGAAACAACATCCCCCACACAATGTAAACAGACAATGGAACAGTCACTGGCAAACCTAGAGGAGAGTCTTCCAAGTGCTACACAAATGCAATTGATAAACATCCTTAATGGAAAATGTGAAAATATAAAGAAAGAGATAATAGAGGAAGACATAGCTGAACAAGAGGAAAGCATAAACAAAGTGATAAGTGAAAAAGAAGAAGCCATAAAGGAGGCCATAATAAGGTTTTTCAAAGAAAGGTGGAGGAATTCATAGAATCCACAAATAAAAACGTGACCAAACTCCAGCAAATGTCCAAAGAAAATAAAGCTACTGAACTAACCACTCAAAAGGAAATCAAGGAGATAAAGAAATCCATACATGATCTAAAACAAGAGATGCAAGGCATCAAAAATGAGCAATTAGAAGCAAGGGAGATCAAAAATAAAGTAGATAGTTTTGGTAGCAGGTTAGACTATGCAGAGGAGAGAATTTCCGGGGCTGAAGATAATTTAGTTATTATAGAGAATGAACAGAAAGTGAGTCAATCCAAATCTAGGAAATATGAGAGAGCGCTTCAGGAGTTCCGAGATACAATTAGGAAGCCTAATTTAAGGCTAGTTGGTATTGAGGAGGGCGTGGAGAAAGAGGTCAATGGTATTGGAAATATACTTCAGGAAATCATCTCAAAGAATTTCCCAAATATCCAGAAGGGCAGGTCCATCCAGATACGAGAAGCTTTTAGAACCCCAAACAGGCCTGACCAGAAAAGAACATCCCACTGCCACATTGTGATCCGAACTGGATCAATAGACACGAAAGAAAAGATCCTAAAGGCAGCCAGGGAAAAGGGATCAGTAACCTATAAAGGCAAACCAATCAGAATAACCCCAGATTTCAAAGCAGAGACCATGCAAGCACGAAGTGACTGGAAGCATATATGTCATGCCCTTAAATCAAATAACTACCAACCAAGAATACTGTAGCCAGCTAAGCTCTCATTCATAACTGAGGGAACAAGAAAAACATTCCATTCCAGGGAAAAGCTGCAACAATATGTCGAAACAAAACCAACACTACAGAGAATTCTCAAAGATGCTCTATACATAGAAAACCAAGATAAATGCAATATAGGGAAAGAAATGGCACCTAAACAGCATACCATCTATGGACCACAAGAACTGTCAAGACACAGGCCCTACTAAAAGCTTTTAAAAATGGTAGGAACTAATAAATATCTCTCAATCCTAACTCTCAATATCAATGGACTTAACTCTCCAATTAAACGGCATAGGCTGTCTAGTTGGATCAAAAAGCAAGAGCCATCGTTCTGCTGTCTTCAAGAGACACATCTTACCCAAAAACAATCATCTTTTGAGAGTGAGAGGTTGGAATAAACTCTATCAAGCTAACTGCCCCCATAAACAGGCTGGAGTTGCCATACTCATATCAGATACAATAGACTGCAAACTAAAAATAGTAAGAAAAGACAAACAAGGTTACTACATACTACTAAAGGGATCTCTCCTCCAGGAAGACATAACGATCCTAAATATTTACACACCCTTTTGAAGATTCTCAAAAGATTGAAGATTCTGCCAGTGTAATTAGATTCCGGCATTGATATTAAATAATGCAATGAGTAGGGATTTATATTTGAAATATCACTGTTGACAAAATCTAACACACATTTGCTTAGTATTTGCTTTTGATTTCCCAAGAAGTTCAGTACAAGCTAACATGTGTGGCATATATCGATGGGGAGAAATAATTCAGAATATGTGACTCATTTGAACAGGAGTCAGTGAAAAGATACAAAAGCAGGATACCCATATTGTGATAATTTGTATCTTTTGCATATTTTTTGTTTGTTATTAATTCCATTTGTGGTGTATATTTCTAGGTAAAAACTTTTAAAATGTTTCCATACAATTTGTTATTTCAACAGCAAAAAAAGACATTTATATGCCTGATAAAATTCATAGAATCCAAATTTTTCCATATAAATTTTTTTTCTTTTATTTGGTGGGTCATAGATCTTGAACTCAGCTTGGGCACTATCCCTGAGCTCTTCAGCTCCAGGCTACCACCTTACCCTGGAGCCAAGCCCCACTTCCCATTTTCTAAAGGTAAATTGGAGATAAGAGTCTCAGGTCTTTTTGTGCCAGGATGGCTTTAAACCTTGATCCTCAGATCTCAGCCTCCTGAGTAGCTAAGATTATAGAAGTGAGCCACCACCCCATCATGCTCAGCTTTCTGGTTTTTTTTAAACAAGCCCTTTGGCTGGAACTCGGTCTGAGCACTGTCCTTCAGCTTTCCTCAAGCCTAGTGATCTTCTACTTGAGCCACAGCACTACTTCTGGTTTTTTCTGTGTATGTGGTACTGCGGAATTGAACCTTCGTCTTCATACAAGCACTCTACAACTATGCCAAACTCCCAGCCCCTCCACATTAGTTTTTATGATAGATCTTTCCATGCATCTAGGATGGCTAGAAATCCTTCTTGAGTTTCCCAAGATCAGGGAGTATAGGTGTGTCCCATCCTGTGTGGCTACATAACCATTGTTTAGGGTACAGTTCTCTCTTCATTCTATCCATCTAGAGCAATTTTCATCTTCCATGTATAATCATTAAACATTCAGCTCCTGTTCCTCTCTACTCCATTCTCTGGAACCATCGTGCTTTTTGGCTCTAAGGGTTTGTTGATCCTTGGAAGCTCTGGAAGGGAAAACATACCCTAGCTCTTCCTTTATGACTGCTGTATTTTTAGTTTACTGTAATCAAGATTCATCTGTAAAATATAATAAAATGTTCTTCCTTTTCAATGCATTGTTTTGCATATTTCTATCTTTGGATTATTATTAATAGTTGTGAATGGATTCTCCACATATTTGTTCTAGTCTCTGCTTTCTCTTCCATTAGGTACAAATCTAGAAATAGAAGTGTTGGACCATATTTCTATGTACTTCTATATTTAGCACTTTTTTAGCACTCTCCACGCAATTTTTGATTGCTTTATATTCCTTACAGAACTATTCCAAAGTTCTACTTCTTCTCACTACCTTCCCAGTAATAGACTTTGAAAGTTGTTTTTTTGTATGCGTGTGTGTGTGTGTGTGTTTGTGTGTGTGTATGTGGATCTTTTTGTTTAAAACTATATTTATATTAACATATTTAAAGTAATGATTTCATTGTAATTTTAATTTTTCTCATGACTGTTAATATTGGAAACCTTAATTGCTTCTCATTTGTTCCTTTCCTTTTTTGGAAGATTGATCTAAGCTGGCTGATTGTGCATCACAATGAAGTGATTGGCCTCAGGAATTGCAAATATTTGTTTCATCAGCACGGAATGAATGAAGTTGATCTAAACCCAATAGTATTTTCCTTCTGATAAATAGGGAACTTACTTATATCATTTTTCCTTGCCTTTGCTTTCCCAAAGCAAGCAACATGTTTCTTAAAAACTATACTTCATAAGAATATTATAATTAGAAGCTATCTTCTGCACACTTCAGAATAGTCCTTGCATTTATAAACTTATATTACAATATTAGGTAGAAGAATGGTGACTGTTGGTTTCATAACTATTTCATATGTTTTCCTCTTTAAGGCTCATTAAGTCAAGAAGGGATTAAATACATTTATATAATAGTAGAACATAGCTCCTGCTGATTTGATGTGTGTGCAGATGATACACAGATTTATTAGGATTACTCAAAAGTTTTCTTCAAATTTTCAGTAGTAGACTGCTATGCTAACTGGTAGGTGATAGTAATGATGCTGAAATTCTATGAATCAGCTATGAAGCAGAATTTCAGGGGAGAGTATTTGCTAGGGACTTAATTTCTAAGACGCATATCAAGAATATTGAACTATAACACCAAATGATGGAGGACTCAGCGTCACATTTTGTTGTTTTATGCAAGTCCTGGGACTTGAACCCAGGGCCTGGGAACTGTCCTTAAAAGTTTTTTTTTGCTTCAGGCTAGTGTTCTACCACTTTATCCACAGCTCCACTTCCAGATTTTTGGTAATGAACTGTAAATCAGAATATCATGCAATTTGTTTGGGCTGGATTCAAACCTGATTCTGTGTAGATAGGATTCCAAGTGTGAGCGCACAGAGCCTGGCTAGTATCATTCATCATTCAAGTCATGGGACTGCAATTCTGCACCTGGGTCTTGTCACTGAGCTTTTCAGCTCAAGACTACTGCCCTATCCCTTGAGCCATAGGGCCACTTCTGGGTTTCTGGTGGTTAATTGGAGATAAGAGTCACATGGACTTCAGTGCCCAGGCTGACTTTGAACTGCTATCCTTGGATCCCAGCCTCTTGAGTAGCTACATTTACAAGTGTGAGCCACCATACCCGGCTAAATTTTTTTAAGTTAATTTATTTTGTTAAGTCAATATATAGTTGGCATACGGTTACATAAGTAATGAACATATTTCTTAAGAAAATTGTTATCCCCTCCCTCATTTTTCTCTGTTTTCCTACCCTCAGCCCCCTCTCCACCCAGATTGTTCAGTTCATTTCCGTTTAGTGTCTTCCAAGTATCACTGTTCAATTGGTTCACCCTTTTTCCTTTGTTTTTTTTTTTACCATTTTATTATACCCTCTCCATTCCCCAAATCACATAAACCTATGTACAAGACACAGGGTACCCGAATTCAACACAGTGACTACAGAGAACAAAACTAAAGGGAAAAAGAAGAAAAGAGGTAAAAAGCAAAGAAAATGAAAGAACATCATACAGTACCTTAGAAGCAACAACACTGAAAAAACAAAACATAAAACCTTGGGCTGAAAATGAAGCTTGCCTAGCATGTATGAAACCCTGGATTCCATTCCTCAGCACCACATAAACAAAAAACTGGAAGTGCCACTGTGACTCAGCTGGTAGATTTCTAACGTTCAGCACAGAGTGTCTCCAAGTGACAAAAATCTGTCACATTTAAGTCAGGCTTCAAAACTTTGCTAGGAACCAGTTATGTGATTTGGAATAAAGTCCAGTTTTCAAAAAATCACTAGCCAGGCGCTGGAGGGTCATAATTGTCATTCTACTAGGCAGGGAGAAGGTGATTCAAAGACTTTGCAAGCAAAAAAAATGAAAACAAAAAAACTGTAAGATTCTACTCTCCACTTATCCACCCAAAAACTAAGTGGAGTTGTGGCTAAAACTGGTACAGCATTAGCCTTGAGGAAAAAGAACTAAGAGACCTTGCCCAGGTCCAAAGTTCAACCTCCCCACCAAGAAACAAAAAAAAAGGAGTCCAGATACGTTAGTTTCAAAAGTATATCTGGATATCTTAGTAGATTTTTCTGATCTTTCCTCATTCATCTCATGGAACCACATAATCTTGATCCTGATCTGACTAAGAGCCTGCATTGTGCTTAATAAATTCATTCCACATATTCCAGTAGAATCTGGACAGCTACCAGCCACTTACCAATGCTTTATTCTACGTTTAGGCCAGTATGTCTTCATACCATCTACACAGTCAGCTATATCATCTTTCCAGAAGTATCATTGAGTGTAGAACACTCAGAACTAAAATAATTGCATAAAGATCTAATAAAACCCCTTGATTCATTAAGAAAATTTCTGTACCACTTAGAGCAAGTACATTAGTGGTATTTACCTCTAGCCTCTTTTTTAAAAAATTTATTAACATTGAATTTTACATCATATTTCAAATGTCATGTTTAACCAACAAGTATTCAAGAAGGGAATCGCTATACAATCACTGGCACATAGATTTTAGAATATAGTAAAAATTAAGCTGAGTCTTTGTATGTCATAGATACAGATTAATCTATAATAAAACACATGTCTATAGAGTGTATAGTCTATCCTAGATTTTTATGTCTATGTACTTATGTTTATATCTCCAAAATTATGTCCAGAACTTTGGGTATCAACTATTCAATCATCGCTCGACTACTGTTTGAAACTAATATCCATATATTGAGGATATCATGTACCTTTTGTTCCTTGGTCTTGACTTATCTCACTCAACAGGATTCACTCTAATTTCATCCACTACCCCAAACATGCCATTATTATTTTTTTCTGTGCAGATCTTCTTTTTATGTATTTATATTTATTGTAATTTATAGAAGGGTTACATTATATTCACCAGATAGAAGGTGCATTACTTCTCAAACTTTGATACCCCATGCAATGATATGGTCCCCATTTCCCTTCCCCTACCCCCACTCATGTTCATTTCCCCCCTTCCCTATCCAATTTCAAATAACCAATTAGGCACATATGAAATATATCAGAAAACAAGGTGAAATATTGTAACAATATGATATAACCAAGGGATAGTAAAAGAGATAAGAGATCACATAGTTCATTAAGGACAACAATCACTCATTATATGAGTTTTGTTTCTTTATCTTGGAGGTCCTTACATTTAGTGTCATACTATTTGTCACGATGTCTCTAGATTTTGTTCTATTGTAAATCTCTGGTATCAGAGCCCAAGGTATCTACTGAATTTGACAAATGAGGGAGACTCTGGGGCCTATGTTCCTTTGAGTTTGGCTTACTTCACTTAATATGATTTTTTTCCTTTTCATCCACTTCCCCGAGAATGCCATTATTTTATCTTGTCGGTTGGCTATATATCATTCCATTGTGTGTGTGTGTGTGTGTGTGTGTGTGTGTGTGTGTATCACATTTTTTGTAGTAGGGCATCTGGTTGTTTCCATCATCCAACCTCATTTTCTACAGATATTTTTATAGTCTCTTTTTTATTTTCAGGGTAATGTATAGAGGGGTTACGATTACATTTACAGGTAGTGGACTGCATTACTTCTCACATATTTATTCCACTCCACATGTTTTTGTCCCCAGTTCCCTCTCCCCTCCCCTTCCCAATCATCTTGTTTCCCCCCTTCCCTTTCCTATTTGACATAAACAAATAAACATATATACAATATGCCAGGGAAAAATCAGATACAGTAACAATCTGACATTAACCAAAGGGCAAAATAAGAGATGAGAAATAACATAGTAGATTAAGGACAAAAATCACACAAGATTAAGAGCAACGATGACACAAGATATAGCTCTTGTTCCCATATCCTAGAGATCCTTTCATTTAGTCTCATCCTATATGACCTTATATACCTAGGTTTTTGAGTTATTGTAATCCTCTGCTAGGAGAGTCCTAAATGTGAACTAATTATTACAAATGAGGGAAACCATTGAGCTTATGTTTATTTGGGTCTGGCTGCTTCACTTAATATGAATTTTTCCAAGTCTTTCCATTTCCTTACAAATGGGGCGATGTCATTCCTTCTGATGGCAGCATAGCATTCCATTGTGTATAAGTACCACATCTTCTTGATTCAGTCATCTACTGAGTGGCATCTGGGTTGGTTTCATAGCTTTGCTATGGTAAATAGTGCTGCAATGAGCATCATTGTGGTAGTGGCTTTAGTATGTCCTTTTTTCTGGACAATTGGGTAGATGCCAAGTAGTGGATTTGCTGGATCATAGGGGAGCTCTATGTTCAGTCTTTTGAGGAACCACCACACTGCTTTCCCTAGTGGTTGAACGAGTTTACACTCACACCAACAGTGTAGGTGTGATCCCCCCTGGTCACTTCCCCACCAGTATCTCTTATTAGATTTTTTGATAATGGCCATTCTGACTGGAGTCAGGTGGAATCTCAAAGTTGTTTTGATTTTCATTTCCCTTATTGCTAGAGATATGGAGCATTTCTTCATGTGTCTAAAGCCCATTTTAATTTTTTCTTCAGAGAATACTCTTTTAAGTCTTTAGCCCACCTTTTAATAGGATGGTTGTTTCTTTGAAGATTTGTTTGGGAGAGATTCATTTTTTTCAGCTCTAGATATATTTTAGATAACTACATATATTTTTGTAGAAAAAAGAATGGAAGCCATCATGCTGGCTCACAACTTAATTTCAGCTACTTAGGAGGCTCAGGGCTTAGGATCACAGGTCAAAGCCAACCAGGGCCCTACAGTGTGTGAGATCAAACTCTGTGAACATACAATGACTGTAAGAGGAATCTCACTGCCTGGGAATGTAGCCTAATGGTAGAGTGCTCACCTAGAATGCATGAAGACCTAGGTTCTATTCACCGGTACCGCATATTCAGAAAAAAGCTAGAAGTGGCGCTGTGTTTCAAGAGGCAGAGCACTCACATTGGGCAAGCGAGTCCAATGAAAATGTCTAGGCCCTGAGTCCAAGCCCTAGGACTGGCAAAAAGAAAAAAAAGAGCAATCTTACTTAAGTAACAAGGAATGTACCCTATATTTATACAGACTGAAAAATTCATTAAGAAATTAGAAAATATGTATAAAGTGCATAATTTCTTTGGTGTGTTGGCACTGGGTCTTCAACTGAGTGCTTCAGCTCTATCCCTGACCTTTTCTGCTCAAGGCTAGCACTCTACCAATGCAGCCCCAAATCAACTATCTTCAACTGAGATATAAGCGGTGAATATTTCAGGGTGCTTCATGAAAAACATTTTTATAAATTGAAACTTTCAACACAGTCTTATTTTAGTATGAATGTTGAGATGGGAAGAGACAGAAAAAGTGAAATGTTTCCTGATCCCCATAGAGAAGAGACTCAGCAGAACCACTGTGGTCTGCAGGCTTCTTTGTGAGTTTTGTTTGCTTGTTTGATTTTTGTCAATTGTGGGGCTTGAACTCTGGGCCTGGGCACTGTCCCTGAGCTCTTCAGCTCAAGGCTAGTGCTTTAATCTGTGAGCCACAGTGCCACTTCTGGTTTTTCTGGCAGTTAACTGGGTACTTTGGCTGGCTTTAAACTTTGATTCTCAGATCTTAGCCTCCTGGGTAGCTAAGATTATAGGTGTGAGGTACCATCACCAGGCTGCTGCTCTGTTACTATGCAGGTTCTGGATCAAGAACTTCAAGTTCTTACTTCAATTTTTTCTTCTCTTGTCTGATACTCTGCCATTTCAACGAAGCCCCAGTTCCTGGTCTTTGTTGGTTAATGAGAGATAATATGATTTTCTAATATTCAGAGCAATGATTATAAAACCCAGCATTTTACTTACTTGAATAAATTAAGAGACAGGACCTAGTGAGATGGAAAACAAAATTTTTTTTCAAGTTGCTATCCTGTTCTAATGCATAAGTCTGGCTATTTTGCTTACACACAAATATGTATTTTACCAATTTCTACTCTATTTTTGCTTAGCTTAAATCCACCACTGCCATTTCATAGATTTTGTTGTTGTTGTTTGCGGTGCTTGAACTCTGTGCCTGGGTTGTTCCTCAGATCTTCAGTTCAATGCCAGTGCTCTACTACTTTTGATTTGGCCAGTCCTGGGCTTGAACTCAGGGACTGAGCACTGTCCTTATATTTTCTCAAGGCTAGGGCTCTACCACTTCAGCCTCAGCACCACTTCCAGCATTTTTCTATGTATGTGATATTGAGGAATTGAACCCAGGTCTTCGTGCATGCTAGGCAAGCACTCTACCACTAGGCCAAACTCCCAGCCCAAAATTATTCATCATTACTTTTAGCTATCTTCTTTTTTTATTATTGATTCGTCATGGTGCTTGGACTTTGGGCCTGGACTGTCCCTGACCTCTTCAGCTCAAGGCTAGTGCTCTTCCTCTACAGCTCCATTTTTGGTAGTTAATTGGTTATGTAAGTCTCACAAACATGTGTCCAGGCTGGCTTTGGGCTTTGAACCAAGATCCTCCGATCTCAGCCTCCATAGTAGGTAGAATTACACGCTTCAGCCAGCAGTGCCTGACTGTTTGATGTCTTTGTCTCTGTCTCTCTGTCTCTGTCTGTCTCTGTCTGTCTGCCTGTTTCTCTCTCTCTCTGCCTCTCTCTCTGCCTCTCTCTGGCTCTGTCTCTCTCTCTGTCTCTGTCTCTCTCTCTCTCTCTCTCTCTCTCTCTCTCTCTCTCTCTCTCTCTCTCTCTCTCTCTCTCTCTTTTGGTTGTAAGACTTTAATTGTGCACCTGGGCAGTGTCCCTGGGCTCTTCAGCTCAAGTCTACAACCTTAAACACCTTGAGCCACAGTGTCACTTCTGGTTTTCTGGTGCTTAAGTGGAAGTAACAGTTTCATGGACTTTAGTGTCTGGCCTGGCTTTGAACTGTGATCCTCAGAACCCAAGCTTCTGAGATCATTTCCAGCTTTTTTTTTTTGGTGTAAGTGGAATAGAGTAATTGATCACAGGGCTTTGTGCATACTAGGCAAGCAAACTACCACTAGTGTGCACTCCAGCCTTAGACAAGGGCTTTCTTTTTCTTTTTTTCACTCATGGGGCTTGAACTCTGGGCCTGGATGTTTACCTTAAGCTCTTCAGCTCAAGGCAAGAGCTCTACCACTTGAGGCACATTGTCATTTTGAATTTTCTGGATTATTTGGAAATAAGATTCTCACAGATTTTTATGCCTGGGCCGTCTTCGAACCTCGATCCTCCAGGGTAGCTAGGATTACCAGGGTGAGCCACCAGTCACGGGCATTACATTATTATTTTTTGCATTTCCTATGGCTTCAACTCATGGCCAGAGCACTGTCCTAGGGCTTGCTCAAGGATAGCACTTTACTTCAGCCAGCCAACTCCTGGTCCAAATAGGCCACTCTTGAAGCTAGAATTACAGAGATCTGCCATAATACTGGCATGTCGGTATCTAAGTATATAATTTTTCTTCTATTTTTGATGGCTTTTCCTAAGTGTACATATTTCCTACATATTTTATGGAAAACTTCCTTCCCACTGGGGCCATAAGTTAAGCCTAGTGGAAGAGTTCTTGCCGAACATGAATGAAGACCCAAGTTCAATTCCTCAGCACAACATAGATAAAAAAAGATAAAAGTGGTGCTGTGGCACATGTGATAGAACTTGCGCCTTAAGAATAAACAAAAACAAAAACAAGGATCGTGCTCAGGTCCTGAGTCTAAGCCCAGTACTGGCAAAAAAAAATTCTGCCTAAAGTAGACATATAAACTTATTGTACTTTTCAAAAAATTTGTTGTCAAGGTGATATACAAAGAGATTGCTCTTACATATGTAATGAGTACATTTCTTGTAAACACTGTTACACCCTTCCCCGTTTTCTCTTTCTCTTCCCCCCAAGTCATAAATTTCAATTATAACAAATATATATGTATTTTCATTCCTGAAAAAAATAGTTTAAAATGTGTTCAAATAAATGATGTAGGATGATATATTTATCAAAATGGATTACTTGAACTCTAAAATAAACATTCTAGGTAATTTTTCTCATAAAATTGTAGTAATGCTATAAAAATAATAAAAAAGGAATTTTAGTTATTAATTTCTTATGTTTTACCTTTAACATTATTACACTAAGCGTACTGTTTATGGTAATAATACAGACAGCATGAAATATGATTATGTAAAAAAATTAAATGATTAAAAATAGTAAGGTTGGGGGCCAGCAGTTTGGCTTGGTGGTACACACCCTGGACTGGCAAAAAAGAAGTAGGGTTAGATAAAACAGATTTATTTCCAAATGTGTGGAAAATGGTATGATTTCTTGTTTGGCTAGTCCTGGGGCTTGAACTGAGGGACCAGGAACTGTCCTTGGCCACATTTGTTCAAGGGTGGCACTCTGACACCTGAGCCACAGTGCCCAATCTGCTTTTTTTGTGTATGCAGTGCCGAGGAATTGAATCAAGGTCTTCTTGTATACTAGGCGAGCACTCTACAACTAGGCCACATTCAAAGCCAAAGTGGATTTTTGATGCTATTGTGGAGTTTTAATTTTCTTAAATATTTGTACAAAGCACAATGGATATATAAACAGACTTGAACTCACAGAACAGAGTCCCACATAATATTACAGTTACTCTGGCACTTCTCCCGATTGACAAAACACATTTCCAGGCATCTGCTCTGTCCTTAAGCTTTGGTAGCTGACTTGTCTTTCCATGGAGGCCTGGCCTGGATTCCTGGTGATTCCATGCATTTCGTAGTTCCCTGTATATCCAGTAAGGTTGTCTTCTATGGGACCAGACCTGTCTGTTTTTTGGCGCACCCAGGACCTATGTGTCTGAGGTCTCACATTATAAGTGGAAAATAAAACACAGTATAATAAGCACTGAAGAACTGCACACCATAATATTAACAATGAGAGTTTAATAGTTAGCAAAGTAAATACAATGAATACTTGACAAGAATCATGAGAGCAAGATAAAGAAATGTCTTTCTAGGAAGGGGACAGGGAAGCTCTAAATCCAGACTGGCCTCCAAGTTGCCTTCAGACAGTAATTCTCCTTCAGAGTCCTCAGAAGGGTCTCCTTCCTCATGAGAAAAAGAATGTCCTTCCTGAGTTAAGAGGGGGATGGATTCTGGTTTGTCGAATGGAGATTGAGTCTCTTTTAGCGAGATGGATGGGTCTGGATAGTCTGTGAGGATGGATTCATTTTCCTCCAATGAATCCAGTATTGAGAGTACACTTGCTGCTTCCCATGGGGACATTTTCCATGAGCCCAGCGTGTGCCCCTTCAGCTTGCACAATAAGTGGAGTATTACTCTGACTCAGATGGACTGACTCTGGGTGGAGTGTGAAAGGAAACGGAAGGAAATCTGGCTGATCTTTTTCTTCCTCCATAGTATCTGCAGGTTCAACTGTGTCACACATGGGGTTCAGAGCAAAAGGTATATCCACAGGACTCTAAACCTGTTTGGTAATTTCTACAGAAGGCCCATGCTTTCTGGAGTGCAGTGATGATTCTCATTCTCCATCAGTCACCAGCTCCATTGGTGGGTTTTTCATCCGGAGTTCAGGATAAGCTCTTCCATGATGACCCAAACCTAAGAATGGAAATAGGTACAGAGTGGACAGAGTGGACTCTGCAAGTTGAAGTGTCACTCAACTTCCATGAGGATCTAATGGAGGAACCTGTAGAACTGGAGTTTGGACTGAACACTGAGGAGGTGTAGGGTCTTTCTAATGAGTGCTTATTCGCGAGTCCATTCAGAGGACAGACATTACCTGGCTGACACCACACATAAAGGGCATTTTGCCAAGCTCTGTAGAAGTAAGGGCCAACCAATATCTAGATCACATGAGCTTCCTACTCACAGGTTCTGAGGCACCCACACCAGGACTTCTACTTTTTCTTGGTCTTACTGGTCGCACATTCCTCCAGCTGGTCAAAAAGTATGTGTTTAGAAGAGCAAGTCCAAAGCCGGCATGTGGAGCCTCATATAGAGCTTGAGTTGTGTCAGGGTGTGGCAGTTCTTGAACTCGTAGAAATCACTGGGGTAGAAGTCCATTCACATTGTATAGATGGGACACATGATGCTGTGGGCACGTTTGGTACAAGGAATGTGAGAGCCTTCTCTCTCCATCCTGAGCCTTCTACCAAAGCCCCTTTCTTGCAGGACTCTAATGCTGTGGCTGTCCTGCAGAGATGTGCACTTATGTGCTGGGAGGGGGGTAAGAGACACTCGAGAACAGGATGACTTTTACACCCCACTTCCAGAAGCTTCTGAGAGAGGCCTCTATGCATCTGTCCAAAGTAAACGCACCTTAAATTAACTAAGTAAATGCTCTAAATAAATCAATAAGTGAATGCTCTAAATAAAGAACTAAATGCTCATTCCTCTAATCTTAGCCACCCAGCAGGCTGAGCTCTGAAGATCACAGTGGAAAGCCAGTCTAGTCAGTAAAAGTCTAAAGGCACTTGTCTTCAATTAGGCAGCAAAGAGCCCGAACTTGACCTATGACTCAAATGGTACAGTGCTAATTTTTGAACACCAAAGGGATGGCATTTAGACCTGGGTTCAGGTTCAAGTGGCAGCACTGGACCACACACCAAAATGTAAATGCTTTCAGGTTCTAACAGGCAAAGCTATCACAATCCCTCCCTGATGGCTCAAAAGTGATTCAGCCCCCAGCTTTTCCTCTGACTCCAGTATTTCACAGGCCTCCGACATTAGTACTGACACCTCATTGCTTACTGGGAAATGGGATTTCCTGGGATGTCACCTAGGTGAGGGCTGCAGTTGGGAGCCACTTACTCATGCCTGAAATCCAACTTCTCAGTAAGCACACTGTTGAGACTCCAGTAGCTTGTGAGGGAAATGAAATGGCATGGTGTCCCAGTCTTAATGAAGTAGTTTGGGCACTTGTATCATGCTTAGCTCCCCTGTGAACACCCCAGTGAACCAAAAAGGCTCAGAGAGGAGCCAAGTATTCCAAGACTTGGCCAGGAGGGGTGAGCAAACCTGGGTTTGGAGGGGGAACACTCACTTTTTCAAGAGAATTTCCAGCAACTACTACATTGTCCTCCACTATTTGAAATTGTGCAGGAAGTTTCCCACATATGAGATCGCCTTTCTTGTAGGCAGGGATCAGCTTTGTCAGCAGCATCTCCAACAGGCCTTCCTCCAGGATCCATAGGTTACAAGGCTCATTCAGAGTCTGAGCTAACTTACCATCACACTATGTTCGCAAAACAGTGGATATTTCAAACGTAGGAATGGGACCACACTTCACACTGAGGAATTGGAATAGAGTAGATTGGAAATGACACACTCTAATCTCAGTAGAGTCACTTGAAAGCACACAAGAAGGTTGTAGTGTGTGGGCAGGATGATGGGTTCAAATAGGTTTCCTCTCAATATACCTCATCTGAGTTGCCCTGGAGTTTCCTGGCTTTCTTCCTAGAGAAATGCCTGATATACTGGAATTTTGTCTTGGCCCTGATCCAGCATCTACTTCTTCAAGTGAGACATCCATATCTCTCATGCCTGAGATCCGAGCCTTCTGACCTTTGGCAACAGCACAGCAACATCTTTCTTCCCCTGAGCCACAGGCCAAGGGAGCTGGCTTGAGCTGGTTGTCACATACTGTGGCTTGGTTACCAGGGTTCCATATTCTGTTCCATTGTGAGGGAGGTAGGGTCACCTTTCAAGGCCCAATGACCAAAGCTCCTTGCTCACAGAAGACCTCCCCAAAGACATACTGGAGGCTGAATCTCCCTTCCCACCTCACATATGGATGTAGTAAACAGCACACCTTTTTGTTCAAATCCCAAGTCATTAAATAGGCATAAGTGCTAGCCTGGTCTCAGGCTCAAGGAGCCTTTCCTAGGTAAGATCCAAACTTAACTGTCACTATTCCCCTTACCCTTCACAAGACATTTTGCTTCACAGTGCCTTCTCAGCTTGCATTTTGCCTCTTGCACCTTTTTTTGCTAGTCCTGGGACTTGACCTCAGACCCTGACCATTGTTCTTAGGCTTTCTTTAGGCTATAGCTGTCCCACCAAGCCACAGCACCACTTCCAGCGTTTTCTATGTATATGGTACTGCAGAATCAAACCGGAGTCTTTTTGTGTGGTAGCCCAGCACTCTACAAATAGATGAAACACCCAGGCCATCTTGCACATATTTTTCACCTCAATCTACTACGACGTTGTTAGGTTTCTGTATCCTAATCTATTTTTCTTCCTGATGAATATCTGTGCTGTCATCTGTAAAAATGCAAGTGGGAAAATCACAGAAGCATTGGTGACATAAAAAAAGTCTTACAGACATAGATAAGTGTTCATTCTTTGTAGGAGAAAGGATATTTTGATATGATGATGATGACTATTTATAAATACTTTATCGGGGTTTAGAGTTTGGCCCAGTGGTAGAGTGCTTGCCTAGCATCCATGAAGATCTAGGTTTGAGTCCTTAATATCACACAGATATAAAAATCCATATGGCAATGTGGCTCAAGTGGCAGAGGGCTAGACTTGGGAAAAGCCAAGAGCAGTGCTCAGGCCCTGAGTTCAAGCCCCAGGAATGGCAGAAAAAACAAAAGAAAAGAAAAGAAAAGAAATGTGCTTTTTACAAGTTATTCACTCACAGCATTTGCCTCTGAATTCTTCGCTTCTGCATCTTGTGACTTATCCCTTTCCCTCAATGTAGATAAGAAAAACAGATTTTATTACTTGCTATCCTGTTGTCCAATCTTTGGATATTAATTCAAAATACAATATTGCCTGAGATATTGTGTGTGTGCATGTGTGTGTGTATCTGCCAATGTTTGCATGCACACATGTGTACAGGGTTTAGGGCTTACTCATAGGGCCTGTGTGATAACCCTCAGCATCTTTTCCGCAAAGGTATTGGTCTTTCACTTCTAGCTTATGATAGCTAATTGGAGTTGAGAGATTCACTCAATTTCTTGCCCTGTGCATTGGAACCCAGTGCTGGGTTCTCATATTGTTAATTGTAGCTATAGAGAAGGCTGAGGTCTGGGGATCCTCGTTAGAATCCAGCCCCTGAAAGAAAGTCACTGATAGAAATCTTTATCTTCAGTTAAGCACGAATAAATAAGGCAAAAGTGGAACTGTGGCTCAGTTCCTCTTGTACCAGCCATGAGAAAATTAGTAATTGGCAGCACCTGGTCCCTGAGAGAAAACCTTAGCACTGGTTCAAAAAAAGAAAGAAAATAATGAAAAAATTAAAACTTGCTGAGGAATCCATAAGGATAAACGTGCCTGTGAATAATCTTGTCATTTCAGATTCCCTCAAGAGCTTATGTCTCTCTATATTTTATCAAGTTTTTTTTTAAAGATATTTACATATTTTCTATTTTTCTTAAACAGAGATAGCCATCCACAAAACACAAACACAAACTCTCACACAGTATACCACCCACCCATAAGTGTCTGGCTATGTATATGTGTATATTCATATGTATTGATCTGTCTCTCTATACTAATATATAAATGCATAAACATATGTATTTAGACAAACAGGAAACATACATAGATAGGTCTCAGGCATTTCCAGATTTTGTGCAAGTCTTCTGAGTGCAACTTACCATTGTATTGTTTGTCAAGATAGAGTCCCTCTAACTTTTGGCCAGCTTCTTGTCCTTTGATACTTTTTTCTGGCAGTCCAGGGTTTTGAACGCTAGGCCTGGATGCTGTCACTGAGCTTGAGCTTCTTGCATTCAGTAGTTTATTGCAGATAAGTGTCTCATGGAGTTTCTGTCCTGGGCTGGCTTTGAATTGTGATCCTCAGATCTCAAACTCCTGAGTAGCTAGGATGACAGTCTTGAGCTACCAGTACCTGGTTCCTTTGCCTCTTTTACCCTTTTTTTTGGGCCCACCACAGCCATGGTATCTACCTTCCTATGTTCTCTCCACCTGCCCCCACACAGGGGTCTGACAGATGCTTTCCAAACACTTATTCATGTCCTCCTCTGTATTGGCTGACAGCTAAGACATGCAATCACTTGTCTGGATGCCAAACACAAAGCCATGTGATTGTTTCTCAGTCTGGAACATCCTTTCAGATTTATAGCACCACAGAGGGTCAGGTTGATGCTCCTCCAGGGCTTCTTAAATTGTTCTCATATTAATCCACAACACGTTTGTCATCACTTGTCCAGCTAATTCATGGACTAAACCAGCATTCCCTACAAAATTAGATCCCAATACCATGAGGACACTCAAGGGTGCATTCGGAGTGTGACCTGCAGGTGGATGTGAGCCTGTCTAACTTGGAGGGGATTTCTCCACCACAGGAAATGGAATACAAATTTAGAATCTGCTTTCATGAGGTGACAATCTCTGGCAGATGTTCTTATCAAATGTGGCACTGACTACTTCCACCTTAAAACATGGGTTGATGACCCAGCATAACAGAGAATGTATTCACGCCGGCCCAACACATAGGCTGGGATCCTGAACTTTCAGGTAGCATTTGGCTTTGAAGGTCATGAGATCTTAGTCTACAAATGATGAGCCCCCTCCCGTGAGGCATAGCAAATGGAGCCAAAGTGCAACCCAGTTAAGCACCAGATCAAGCTTCCCTTCTTCAGTAGGGTATGGTTTGAAAACTGTGCATAGCTTCTGTTTGAAGCCAGACAAGACAGGAAAGTCCATGAAACTCTCATTTCCAGTTAACTGCCAAGAAAAAGCCAAAGATTGAGATGAAGCTCAAGAGAGCTAGAGAGCCATCTGAAAAGAATGGTTACACCCTGCAACATCCTCATTATCTGATCTTGAAAACATCTCTGCGTGCATCCCAGCATGCAGCCAGCATCTGGGGGTGACAGTGACCCCTGGGCCCATTGGCAATCTGCACTGTCTCTGACATCTGTAATGTGAACCTCATTCTGTTGGGTTTGGGAAGCGGTGTCAACCCTGCAGAAGGAATCAACTGTGCCCTAACTCCCACTGTCCCCTGGGGCCCCTAGCATTCCCCCATCTGCACCCCTCCTGTGGCTTCTGATCCTAGGGAGCCCCCCTGCCCTGTCCTACACTCACATGAAGTGCATATTTCTTTTCCTGGGGCAACTTCTCCAAAGAGAGTACATGACATGCCCACTCTCCAGGCACGGGGAGATCCTGCCAAAGTAGCAAGTCAGTGATAAGGACATAAAGTGATGAATAGAATTTTAGATCCTGATGGTAGACAGTCTGCAAAATCCAAGGGAGAATGGAATTGGAGGGGACCAGGGATCAGGATGTGGGCATGGAGCTTCCCTGCCAAGGGGGTGGGGGAAGTCACAGGTTGGGGGATGCACAGGATGATCCATGGGCCCTGTGCAGCTACTGGGTCACCCCCTTCTGCATCTCAGCCTTTGGCTTTGAGCTCTGTGATCGTCAAGATGTGCACAGTCTGTACTCTGGCTGGCAGAAGAAAGGACACTTGGAAGACAATTGTAGACCCTTTGTGAGTGTAGGTAGGGGTAGGCTGGACACCCAGTCCAAGAGGAGCTAAAACTGGAGTCGAGGGGTGTGCAAGGAGTGGGTGTGAGGGTTGTGGGCAGTCACAGTCACGGCAGAGATGGCTCTGTCTGTGGGGTGAGTGCCTCCCTGCAGGCACAGCACTGGACATATCAGAGATCCACATGAAAAGGAAAAGCTGGAAATGGCACTATGGTTCAAATGGTAGAGCATCAACCTTGAGCAAAAGAGCTCAGGGACAGTACCCAGGACCTGAGTTCAAGCCTCATGACTGTAAAAGAAAAAGAACCAGGACTATGAGAGGGAACCTGGTACTCTCTTGGTCTAATCAGACACAAGAAGAGGCCGGGATAGGCTGTGGAAAAACACAGAGAACATCTTCCCCCAGCTCTTCCTGTCCTGTATGCAGGGACAGAAATGTAACTAGGGCTACGGTGAGATCATCGTCACCCCTGTGCTGCCATCTGAATTGTAGGCCTCTGTCCTGGCATGGGGTGTCCTGATGGCTGAGCAGGTGCCCTAACCCTAGATGGAGAGCAGCCACTGACTGTGGTAGCTAAGGAGAGATCTGTTCCATAGCTATCAGGCCACCCAGCATGGGAGCCATAACCACCCCTCACACAGGTTGAGACCAATGGTTCTCCAGGTGCTACTAACATTGCCCCACCCCTAGCTCTGGGTACACGTGACATTCCCTCCACAAGGAGCAGGACAAAGTGAGGGATCAGGAAGCTGCCTAGGGGCTTCAGATGATGGCCAGGCTGGCACTACAGATGGCCTCACTCTGTCACCACCTTCCCCTGCCTCCATCATTCCTCCATCATGCCTCTCTACCTCCCACCCATTAACCTTGGAAACCAATGAACTGGGCTCTCATCATTCCTCTCATCTCTTCACCCACCTTGCCATGCGTCCATCCCTCTGTCACTTCCACCCCACACACATCCCACCACCAGCCACCCTCTAGCTTATGAGGATCCCAGAGGAAGCTCTTGGTGAAGGGCTTGTGACCACAAAACAGTTACTATCACCCACTCCGGCATGATCCACCACAGAATAAGAACAGCCAAGCAGGCACACACTGCAGCAGAATTGCTCTGCTGCCACCCAGATTTCTTCATGGCCAGGACTTGGCTCTCCTCAGCCTCCCAGCTCAGTAACCAGAACATAGTGCTTTCACAGAGCCATGGATTCCAGTCTCCATGGACACAATGACATCAAGGTGATGCCAACTTCCCCATCTCTATATACTTCTAACTATGGGATGGGAGCTGAGGTTCTCTTCTGTGACTCCATCCGCTAAGAGGCTCATGCAGATTTCTATCCTTTGCTCATCATGGTGACTCTTTGGTTAACAAGTCACTGCTTGGCTTCCAGTTCACCACATATAGAACCCATACTCCAACACTTTTCTTAGGAGGACTGATGACTTTTAAATACTCTCTAGTTTTAAATTTCTAGTTCCTTCTCTCTTTCATTTATATATTTCCCTTCCTCACATACTTCCCTTTTTTTACCTTCCTCCTTTCATTCCTGGCCTTGAACTCAAGACCTGGAGCTTTTTCTTAGCTTTTCTTTGCTCAAGGTAGCACTCTAGCTCTTAAGCCACAGCTCTACTTCAATCTTTGTTCTTGCTCTAAACTGGGAGTAAGAGTCTCATGCATTTTTCCCTTTGCTGGGTTGGTTTTAAACCACAATACTAAGATCAGGATCCTGAATATGCCTCGGATTACAGGTATTATCTAATCAAAACAAATTCCTGATTTCTTTTTTAGACATAATTAGTTCTTTCAGGTGAGCCATCAGCCACTCATGCAAGAGCATTGCAGGATCCCAGCATTCATCTTGTCTCCAGGCTTATTCCATCCATCTCACAATGGCCATTTAAAACACCCTGCTGCATGCCTGAAGTCGCAAGGAACGTTCTCAACGCCATGAGAAGCCCCCTTAAGCTCTGCCTCAGACATGCCCAGCCCCCATCCCACTTCCACATGAGCATTTGTTTAGGAGAAATTTCCTGAGTACATCATCATCTTTTCCTCACCATTCAAATTTCATCTTTGGAGTCATTTCTCCCAGACAAAGAGGAACATGATCCATGGTTTGATAGCAGCTCCAGCTTCATAGTCCCAGCCACCAACACCCCCCCATTACCCTGCCAGACACCTGAATTCAAGAACAATATTTTCACTACCCCTGACTCTTATCAAATGTTTTAACTTATACAGTGCATTAAAATAATTTTACTAAATGGAATAAACACATGGCATCAAGCTTCAGAATCTTTGCACCTGAACTTTTAGTGAATCACAGACACACCAGCATTTCTGTAGCCAACAGAAATCTTAGCTTTGAGATTTCAGCATTCCTGGTATCCAAGTTTGGATGTGCTAACACTGCCCTTAATGGCGCACTTCAATCACAAAATCCCACAACAATCAATGTCATTTGACATTCACTGGTAGGTGGTGCTAGGAAAAAGACTGATGTGCCAACTCCATGCTGGCTTGACCTATGCCATCTTCAAACCTGGAGCAAGTGGGGCTCCTCTCTCCATGACACCTTTTGTGTAATACCCCAGGAGGACCTTTACCTTGAGACAAAATTATGAAGACTATCTCTACCAGCAAAGATTCCAGTGAGATGTGCCTACATGGATAAAGCTAAAATCTCACTAAAGTGAGGTTGTTGGCAGTGCTGGAGCCTGAACTCAGGGCCTGGGCACTAAGCATTTGTACTCAAGACTAGCCCTTTACGACTTGAGCACAAACTCCATTCCCAGCTGTTTTTATTTTTGGTAGTAAGAATCTATCAGACTTTCCTGTTCTAGGTGACTTGGAACTTCCATACTCAGATCTCAGCCTCGTGATCAGCCTGGATTAAAAGTGTGGATCAGCCATGCGCCACACCTGAGGACTTCTGCCAGCACATTTTTTCCCAAAAATTGGAAGAGGAAGATGAGGGAGGGTTGGGTTCATCCTGCCCTGCATATGAAGGAGAGCATCAGCGCCTGAACTTCATTCCCTGTTGTAGGCTGCTGGAGGAAAAGGAAGCAAATAGGCACAGGCTGGCAGCAGATGACACAGAACAACTTGTGACCAATACTCCCAGAGCAGACCTCAGAATCGATGACAGAGTTGGATCTACCCAGTAACAGAGGCAGTGGTGACACCTGAAACTGCGCGTTTGAGCCTTTGCTGCTAGTAAACAGGGCCACCTATATCTCAATGAGAAAGGTGAGATTTTGGTGGAGAAGGTGAGATTAAACATTATGTATCATGCAAGAAGACAGACTATAAGGGGTCTTTTATTATTCCAAGTGAAATTTTGGATTTCCTCTTCTGTTTCTTTAAAGAATGACATTGGGATATTGATGAATATTGCACTGAATTTGTAGATAGTCCTTATCAAGATTGCCATTTTTACAATATTACTTCTTCCAAACCAGGAGCATAGGTTTTTGCATTTCCTCAGTTCTGTGTTAATTTCCTTCTCCAGGGTTTATAGTTCCATCAAAAAGCTGCTTTACATTCTAAGTTAATTCCTAGGTATTTTATTTTCTTTGATAGCAAAATGAGTTGCTATCCTGATTCTTGCCTCATTCCTCTCATTTGTTGGCATATAGGAAGGCAGTTGACATTGAGGGTTAATTTTATACCCTCCTACCTTACCAAAGTTTTATATCAGCTCAAGCAGCTTCGGAGTAGAGTCTATAGGGTTCTTAAATACGGAATCATGTCATCTGTAAGGAGAGAAAGTTTCAGTTCCTCTTTCCCTTTTCCTCCTCACTCCAGTTAGAATGGCCAAGATCCAGAAATCTAATAACGTATGCTGGAGGGGATGTGGCCAGGAGGGATCACTACTACACTGCTGGTGGGATTGCAAACTCGTTCAACCACTATGGAAAGCAATATGGCAGTATCCCCAAAAGACTAAACATAGACCTCCCCTGTGATCCAGCAATTTCACTACTTGCCAATCGTCCAGATAGGACATACTAAATTCACTAGAACAATAACATTTATCACAGCACTATTTACTATAGCAAAGGTATGGAACCAACCCAGATGCCCGTCAGTTGATGAGTAGATCAAATATGGTATTTTTACACAATGGAATTCTGTGCTTCTGTCAGAAAGAATGACAGAGACGAATTTGTAAGGAAATAGAAAGACTGTAAATTTTAGAAATTAGTTTCTGTCTCCTTCTCTCTCTCCTTCTCTGTTTAAAATTTAGAAGTTCCTGTTTCTCTCTCTTTCTCTTCTCTCTCTCTCTCTCTCTCTCTCTCTCTCTCTCTCTCTCTCTCTCTCTCTCTCTCTCTCTCTCTCTCTCTGTCTCTCTCCATTCCTTAGGCTTGAACTCAGAGCCTCAGCTACTTTTGCTCAAGGTTAGCACTCTACCATTTGAACCACAGTGCTGCTTCTGGCTTCCTCTTTTTACGTAGTATTGAGGAACCTAATCCAGGCCTTCATCATTGATAGGTTAGCACTCTACCACTAAGCCACACAGTCAGCTTTTAGAGGTTTCTGACAAAGGTTTTCCTACATGCTATTATTTCTTCTGTGAGTGCTCTTAATGCTTGCTGAAGGTTGACTTTGTTTAGAAGACTTACCCTAATGCTCCCATATACAGAGATTCTATATATAGCTAAATGTTTTTCATTACTCAGAATTTCTCTATTGTGTATGTTCTGAAATGTACTGAAGACTGACTTCTGATTAAAAGTCATTGCACATTTGTTCTATTCATTAGTTTTCTTTTCTTCTATGGGAATCAGGTTTGTGATGAACACAGAAGTATGCCTTCCAGGTCAAACACTTTCCACATTTGTAATATTCATAAGGTTTTTCTCTCCTACGTGCATTTTATACTTAGTCATGCGTTCATGATGGATTTTTCATATTCTTATATTCATACGATTTTTATCCTGTGTCTGTGTGGTATCATGCAAACTCAACTATGAGTTCTTCAAAAAAAATTCCCTTTCATTTTATTCATAGGATGCTATCCTGTGGGTGTTTAGTGATAAATCTTGACTTGTGCCTTCTGGGGAAAAGACTGAACATTTGCTACATTCATTAAGGGTTTTATCTTGTGTTGGTTCTGTGACACAAGCTGAGTTTTCTTCCACAGACTAAAAAGTCTTTCCTATTTATTACATTGCTAAGGCTTCTCATATATGCGAACTCTCTTACACTTCCTGAAAGGTGAATACTGCACGAAAGACTTTCAACTTTGGTTATATTCCTAAGGTTTCTAATATGTGTGAATTCTGTTATGCCTCATGTAATGTGACTTCCATCTGAAGGTCTTACCACATTTGATGCACTCGTACAGTTTCTCTCCTGTGTGTGTTCTCTGATGCAATTTGAGGGAAGACTTCCATTTGAAAGACATTCCACATCGGTTACATTCATAAGGTCTTTTTCCTGTTTGAATTGTCTTATGCATGTTGAGGTTTGGCTTCTGTGTGAAGGACTTTCCACATATGTTACACTCATATGGTGTTTCTCCTGAGTATATTCTCTGATGAACATGGAGTTTTACCTTCCATTTGAAAGACTTTCCGCATTCACTACATGCATAAGTTTTCTCTCCTGTGTGTGTTCTATTATGCCCATCAAGATATGACTTCCACTTGAAGGTCTTTCCACATTTGTTGCACACATCAGGTTTCTCTCCTGTGTGTGTTCTTTGATGCAATTTGAGGGAAGATTTCTGTCTGAAAGACTTTACACATTGGTTACATTCATAAGGTTTCAGTCCTGTGTGTATTCTCTGATGAACACGAAGTTTTCCCTTCCCTTGGAAAGACTTTCCACATTCATTACACTTATAAGATTTCTCTCCTGTGTGTGTTATTTGATGAACTCGAAGGTGTATCTTCTGGGTGAAAGACTTTTCACATTTGTTACATTCATAAGGTTTCTCTTCTGTGTGTCTTCTCTGGTGCAAAGTGAGGTATGATTTCAGTCTAAAAGTCTTCCCACATTTATCCCATTCATAAGATTTCTCTTCTGTGTGAGATCTCTGATGTGTGCTGAGAGCTGAATTCTGGGCCGAAATTTTATTACGTTCCTCATATTCATAAGGTTTGTCTTCTCTTGGAGATCGAGGTTGGAGCGTCAGGTCTGACTTCTCAGAAATTAATTTTCACACTTGATGTACGCATCACATATCTCAGGATATTTGCTCTGAGGTATTGTAAGGCGTATTTCATTACTGAAAGATTTCTCACATTCACTACATGTATGAGGAGTCTCTCCTGTGTACATTTTCGGATGTGTAGTGATGGTCGGTGTTAAGTACAATATTTTTCATCACACAGTACATTTAGCAGTTTTCCTCCCTCCCTGAAGAATTTCTTGGGCAGGGAGAACAGAATTATGATACTGCAGATCTTTTGGACTGTCACAATCATGAATAAAATGCTCTGAATATCCGATGGATTTTTTAAGAACAGGAGACATACGAGATCTATATGCAGCATGCATCTCATCAGGCTTAGGAGACAGAAGCATGTTCTGACACTTAATGAACTACTCAGTCCTCACCCCTAAGTTTTTACCGTTATTACTAATCAGCTCTAGATTATGTGTAGAGCTCAAATTTAAAGTTCTTGCAAATCTCACATTTTCCTCCACTTCGATACTACTTGCAACTGCTACTTCACATAGACATTCATGTGGACTTTCCTGGCAAGTCTTGAACACATTTTCCATTACCTGGACATCTAAAATGAGTCCTAGAAAAAAAGACACAAACATACATGAGATACAAATATTCCTTACTGTAAAGGTAATGACTTTACTTTCCCATCCTAAGTGTTAGATATTTTAAAATATAAAAGTGGAAATTGATTTGTGAGAAATATATGCTTTTCTCCCTAACATATTAAGAAAATGATATTTTACAATGACCAATAATGTTTTTCTGTGTTTTAGTTCTCTTTTTTTGTATTTTTTAATTGTAATTAGTAAAAGGGTTACATGATATTGGCCAGATAGAAGGTGCATTAATTCACATACATTGATACCCTATCACATGTCTTGGTACCCGTAACCCTCCCCCCCCACACCCCACACCCGTCTTGATTTTCCCCCCTTCCCTATCAAATTTCAAATATCCAAATACAAATAAATTCAATAAATCAGATGACAAAGTGAGATACTATACCAATATGAGTTAACCAAGGGACAGCAAAGGAGTGCTCCAGTGGCGCAATCGGTTAGAGCGCGGTACTTATATAATAGTTCTCTTTTTATATCACAGGAAATATTTATTGAAATTACCCATCTATGTATTGCTACAGTTTTAAGCTGAGTACTACCTATAATATACCTGCAGCTGTTTTTTTTCAAATACTGTTTTGTTTATACATTGAGGTATAGCTGCCTTTCTTTTATTTTTGAGAAATAATCTAAATATTGTGCTGTTTTGCATCTTTTTAAAACTTTCTTTTCTTTTCTTTTCTTTTTTTTTGTAGTTCATAGGCCTCGGCCCTGTCCCTGAACACTTCAGCAGAAGACTATAACCCCTATCCTTGAGCTACAGCCCCACTTCCTCTTTTCAAGAGTTAACTACAGATAAGAGTCTCAGGTCCTGAGTAGCAGATAGGATTACCTTACCCAGTTTCAATGCTGTTTGCTTATTAACCATTAAGTGAGGAACACGAATTTTTCTAGATTCAGCTGCCACAAGTTTGGTGTATATGTCTGTTGGCTTTGATCCAAGCAAGAACGATTCTTGAGAGTAAGGACTTACACCTATATCCCTTCAGTTACAACTTCTCACTAAACTCTCAATTTAGGTATTTGTGGGAATTTTGAAATTTATTTCCTTCCATTTGAAGTCTTATAAAAATTCCTTTTCTAACACTCCTGTCCCTTAGAACCATGGAAGACCAGAAAATCCCCAGCTCATTGTCTAGTTAATTTTCTTATGTTGATTGAAACTTTGTTGTTTTTTTCCCCTTCCATTCCTGGGTTTGAACTTAGGACCTAACCACTGTCCTTGGGTTTTCTCAAGACTAGAACCCTACCAATGAAGTCATTACTTCTGGCCTTTTCTATGTATGTGGTAATAAGCAATCAAACCTGTGTCTTTGTGCATGCTAGGCAAGCACTCTACCACTAGGCTCAATTTCTGGTGGAAAGGTCTGGTTCTGAATACCAGTCTCTTCCTGCCAGCAAAAAGATATTTTCCTTATCAGAGAATAATGCCCTGACTTATTCCTTGTTTGCTCAATCATTTATAGTCTTAGTTTTAAAGAAATGAAATATCATTCTTTCTTTCTTTCTTTCTTCCTTTCTTTCTTTCTTTCTTTCTTTCTTTCCTTCCTTCCTTCCCTCTTTCTTCCCTCTTTCTTCTTTCTTTCTTTCTTTCTTTCTTTCTTTCTTTCTTTCTTTCTTTCTTTCTTTCTTTCTTTCTTGTTTTGCAGTCATGGGACTTGAATTCTAGACCAGGCTGTTCTTCCTGAGCTCTTCAGCTCAAGGCTACTGCCCTATGTCTTTAGACTCAACCCCACTTCCCATTTTCTATTGGTTCATTGGAGAGAAGAGTCTAAGGTGTTTTTGTGATAGGTCAGTCTTTGAACCTTGATCCTCAGATCTCAGCCTCCTAAGTAGCTAGGATTACAGGCATGAGCCACGGGCTCATGGCTTTCTCATTTTATTTTGTTTCACAGTGATTTCTACAGAGAAATCTAACTTTAACTCTACTGCCACATAGAATTCGTCATATCACCCTATGATTCTTGGTGCCGGGGGTTTGGGCTAGCATGCACAAAGACCTGGTTCAGTTCCTTGGTACTACATACAAAGAAAAAGCAAGAAGTGGTGCTATGACTCAAGAAGTAGAGAGCTAGCCTTGAGAAAACCCAAGGACCATGCTCAGGCCCTGAGACCAAGCATAGGATTGGGAAAATAAAATGATTCTTGATTCATTCACAAAGAATTCCATAGGTTCCACACAGGATTTAGGGTAACTAAGAATATTATTGCTCAGTACATCACAACATGAACTTACCAATGGGGCTCAGGCTCCAACATCAATATGAAGATGAATTCACTCACCTGTGATATTCTTGTCAGAGGAATTTCCTATCCAGAGTTCTGCACAGTGCTCTAGCTTGTCAATTAATACAGGTTTGGGAACACAGGGCCCTGTAAATTAGAAACAGTAGAGAATTATTGCTTATGCTGTGTCATCATTTCTTTAAGTTCGCAGACATCCTACTCACAAGTTACCTATTAAATCTTTTTTCTCATTTCTCACTGGCTCCATGGTTGACTTTTCCCCAGCTCTGGATTCATTTTCTATGGCATAAACTTAGCTGTCTTGCTCAAGGCTAGAAAAATACCAGTTTGAGTCCCAGCTCCACTTACATGCATAGGTCTTCATGCATGCTAGGCAAGCACTCAACCACAAAGTCAAACCCTTGACACTCCACTAACATTTTTGAGGGGTTACTTGGAGTTATAGAGCTTCATGGTAATTTTTATGCCATTGCTGGCTTCAAATTAGAATTCTTAGATTTCTTCCTCGTGAATATTTTAAGATTACAGGCATGAAACATTGCACCTAGTGCAAGGTTTCCATTATAAACTCACTGTTTAGTGATTTGTAGATCCTATTTCCAATAATGATATCTATTCTATTCTGGATGGTTTATCCACTTACAATTACTGTGTAAGTTTGGAATGTCGTCTCCATTAGAGGAAACATAATTTAGAACTGTTGTCAAAGTATCCTGAAGCTATCCTGAAGAATGAGTACAAAATTACCTTAGGTTTTCTTTAGAAAGTAATGATACTTCTCAGGGCCTGGAATCTTTCATTTAAATAGTATTGAAAGTTTGATAAACATTCACGTATCTGCAAAATAACAAGGCACTTGGCCTTGCAAGTGAATTTGACTTTTGCTCACCTAAGGACACCAGGTTGCTGTAGGTCTCCAGCCTTACATCTCTGTACAGGGTTCTCTGAGCATTGTCCAGATGCTGCCACTCCTCCCAGCTGAAATCCACAGCTACATCATCAAATGACACCAGCTTCTGGAATGGCACATTTTCATCAAGTAATGAGCACTGAGTTATAAACACACCATGTCTGGAATTTTATTCTTTTTTTGTTGGAATTGTATTCCTTTACTTAAATGTTTAGACTTACATGAAATATTGACCTGAAAAGCTTAGGGATGGTGCCTAGGCCCAGAGTTCAAGTCCCAAGACCCACAAAAATATAAAAAGGCAAGCCAGGTGTCGGTGGCTCACGCCTGTCATCCTAGCTACTCAGGAGACTGAGATCTGAGGACCATGGATCAAAGCCAGCCTAGCACAAAATTCCATGAGACTCCTTTCCAATTAACCGACATAAAATGTTTAATGGCTTGTGGCATATCATGGTAGAGCAATTGTGGTATCGAAAAAATAAGTCGGGGGAGTAGATTTAGGTTATAAATGGAATTATTCCATTGAAAAGGAACTACATTATATGATGACATATGCTGGTACTGTGAGAATATTGCAAAATCTTAGGGTATCAAGTAATAATACTGTGAAGTACACCCAGAATGTTAATGTTCTATGTCTGGCATAATAATCACTTGGGGAAGAAACTTTTTTTTCTTTTTTTTGGCTGGGGGATTTGTAAGGCTTGAACTCTGGGCCTGGGCACTGTCCTGAGCTCTTCAACTCAAGGCTATCGCCCTACCTATGAAGTCACAGTGATATTTCCCATATTCTAGTGGTTAACTGTAGATGAGAGTCTCATAGACTTTCTAATGCCCAGGCTGGCTTTGAACCAAATCTTTAGATATCAGCCTGATATCTGAGTAGCTAGGATTACAGGTAGAAGTCACTGCACCTGGCAAGAAATTTATTTCTTGCTGTTGTATACTACAAATTTACTGTATGTTTTACTTTTTCAAAAAGTCTGAGGATGACCTTTGTTCTGTATATAATGAGAAGAGGGGTAGGGAGCTGTGAGCAGAAGAACTGAGGGGCAATACTCAGGGTAGGATAATAGCCTTAAACTAAAGAGCTCACTGCCCAAGGTCCAAGCCCCATGACTTTCCCCACTACCCCACAAAAAAGGGAAAAAAATTGGAGATTGGAGAGGATTTTCTAAAAAGAATATATAGAAATAGTAGTTCAAAATGTAGAAAGAAGTTCAATATTAACAGTCATGAGAAAAATTAAAATTACAATGAAATCATTACTTTAAATATGTTAATATAAATATAATTTTAAACAAAAAGATCCACATACACACACACAAACACACACACACACACACACATACAAAAAAACAACTTTCAAAGTCTAACTATTACTGGGAAGGTAGTGAGAAGAAGTGGAACTTTGGAATAGTTTTGCAAGGAATATAAAACAATCAAAAATTGCGTGGAGAGTGCTAAAAAAGTAATAAATATAGAATTACATAGAAATATGGTCCAACACTTCTATTTCTAGATTTGTACCTAACGGAAGAGAAAGCAGAGACTAGAACAAATATGTGGAGAATCCATTCACAACTATTAATAATAATCCAAAGATAGAAATATGCAAAACAATGCATTGAAAAGGAAGAACATTTTACTATATTTTACAGATGAATCTTGATTACAGTAAACTAAAAATACAGCAGTCATAAAGGAAGAGCTAGGGTATGTTTTCCCTTCGAGAGCTTCCAAGGATAAACAAACCCTTAGAGCCAAAAAGCACGATGGTTCCAGAGAATGGAGTAGAGAGGAACAGGAGCTGAATGTTTAATGATTATACATGGAAGATGAAGTTTCGTCACGTTTTTATTTGTGGATTCTATGAATTCATCCATCTTTCTTTGAAAAACCTTTATTATGGCCTCCTTTATGGCTTCTTCTTTTTCACTTATCACCTTGTTTTTACTTTCCTCTTGTTCAGTTATGGCTTCCTCCATTATCTCTTTCTTTATATTTTCACATTTTCCATTAATGATGTTTATCAATTGCATTTGTGTAGCACTTGGAAGACTCTGGTCTAGGTTTGCCAGTGACTGTTCCATTGTCTATTTACATTGGGTGGGGGATGTTGTTTCTTGATTTGACATTTTTCTTGAGTTTCTTGTTCTGCCCATTTGAAAATGGGAGCAAGATTACTACTAAATACGATTATAGTTTTTCAGATATAACTAACCTAGACCTCTGTAGCTGGCAGACACTAGATGTTAACAAGTTTTGATTGGTATTATCATTCTTTCTTTTTGTGCACTTACAGACCAGTCTAATACAACCACTCATAAGCGATTTATACCCCAAACAATAAGCCTCTCAATCTATCTCTATTGTCTTTAAGTCCCTCTGAGCCTAGAGAATAATTAACCACCTACATATACAATATTGCTCAACAGCCATCAAGTGTAGATCCGTGCAGTATAAGGGTTGAAAGACGAGCAGAGGTCCAGAGATAGAAAAAAGAATGAGAGAGGTCAGGGGAGGTACAAAAGGATTAACGTAGGAGTGTAAGAATATTGTAGTCATGAAGAAAATGTATAGCATAAGGATAACTGACATAAGTTGGTAAGTAGGTAGCATATTTGAGTACAAAGTGTGGAAAGTATTAGAATAAAACTTATGTGTTGCTGCACGACTAGCTCTTAGCCCAACCAGTGGCCTCACAGTGGACCATGGGATGGATCTGTTTTTCTTGTCTACGTTGAGGGAAAGGGGTATTTCACAAGATGCAGAAGCGAAGATTTCAGAAGCAAATGCTGTGAGTGAATTAGCTCATAAAAAGCATTTTTATTTTCTTTCATCTTTCTGCCAGTCTTGGGGCTTGAATTCAGGGCCTGAGCACTGTCCTCGGGTTTTCTCAAGTCTAGCCCTCTGCCACTTGAGCCACAGTGCCACATCTAGATTTTCTATCTATGTGAGACTGAGCAATCAAACCCAGATCTTCATGGATGCTAGGCAAGCACTCTACCACTATGCCAAACTCTCAACCCTGACATAGTAATTATAAAGTCATCATCATCATCATCATATCCAAATATCTTTTCTCCTACAAAGAATGAACACTTCACTGTGTCTAATGCTTTTTTTAAATTTCACTAATTCTTCTGTGTTTTTCCCTGTTGCATTTTTTACACTTGACAGCAAAGCTAATCATCAGGAAAAAATTGATTAGGATACAGAAACCTAATAATATCCTAGTAGATTGACGTCAAAAATATGTGCAAGATGCCCTGTGTGTTTCACCTAGTGGTGGAGTATTTGGCTACCAAGCAAAAAGGCTCAGGTTTGATTCCTCATTACCACATACATAGAAAACGCTGCAAGTGGTGCTGTGGCTCGGTGGGACAGCTAAAGCCTAAAGAAAGCCCAAGAACAATGTTCACACTCTGAAGTCAAGTCCCAAGACTAGCAAAAACAAAAAAAAATTCGACAAGGGGCAAAATGCAGGCAGAGAAGACACTGTGAAGCAAATGTTTTGTAAAGGATGAGGGCAATATTGACCCGTAAGTTTGGATCTTACCTAAGAAAGGCTCCTTGAGCCTGAGACCAGACTTGTAGTTGGGCCTAGTGGAAGACATTGGGATTGGACAAATAAGGTGTGCTGTTTACTACATCCACATGTATATTGTGAGATTGGAGGAGATGTTCAGCCTCCAGTATGTCTCTGGTGAGGTCTTTTGTGAGCAAGGATCTTTGGTCATTGGGCCCTGAAAGGTGACCCTGCCTCCCTCACAATGGAACAGAATATGGAACCCTGGTAACCAAGCCACTGTAACTAACAACCAGCTCAAGCCAGCTCACTTGGCCTGTGGCTCAGTAGGAAGAAAGATGTTGCTGTGCTGTTGCCAAAGGTCAGGAAACTCGAGTCTCAGGCATGGAAGTTGTGGATGTCTTACTCGAAGATGTACATGCTAGATCATTGCCAAGCCACAAATCCAGTATAACAGAACTTTCTCTAAGAAGAAGGCCAGGAAAATCCAGGGCAACCAGATGAGGTAAATTTCTAAGAAGAAATGTATTTGACCCCATCATCCTCCCTACACACTACAACTTTCCTTTTTTTCATTTTTTTATTGTAATTAGTAAAAGGGTTAGATGATATTTGCCAGATAGAAGGTGCATTAATTCACATACATTGATACCCTTTCACATGTCTTGGTACCCATTTCCCTCCAACCCCACACCCCCCACCCGTCTTGGTTTTCCCCCCTTCCCTATCAAATTTCAAATATCCAAATACAAATAAATTCAATATATAAGATAAAGTGAGCTACTATACCAATATGGGATAACCAAGGGACAGCAAACGAGATGAGAGACAACATAGTACATTAAGGACAACAATCATTCATTATATGGCTTTTGTGTCAATATCCTGGAGGTCCATTCAATTAGCTTCACATTATATGGCCTTATATATGGCCTTTTGCTCTATTGACAATCTCTGCTAGTAGAGCCCAAGGTTTCTACTGATTATGACGAATGAAGGAAACCACTGAGCCTAAGTTCCTTTGAGTCTGTCTTACTTCACTTAATATGATTTGTTCTAAGTCTTTCCATTTCCTAACAAATGAGGCGATGCCATTCTTTCTGACAGCAGCATAGAATTCCCTTGTGTACAAATACCACAACTTGTTGATCCACTCATCAACTGAGGGACATCTGGGTTGGTTCCATATCTTTGCTATGGTGAATAGTGCTGCAATGAACATTGTTGTGCTAGTGGGTTTAGTATGCCCTTGTTTCTGGATTGTTGGGTAAATGCCAAGTAGTGGAATTGCTGGGTCATAGGGGAGTTCTATGTTTAGCCTTTTGAGGCACTGCCACACTGCTTTCCATAGTGGTTGAATGAGTTTGCACTCCCACCAACAGTGTAGTAGTGATCCCTCCTGGCCGCATCCCCTTCAGGATCTGTTGTCATTCGTTTTCCTGATCCTGGCCATTCTAACTGGAGTGAGGTGGAATCTTAGAATTGTTTTGATTTGCATTTCTATTATGACCAGAGATGTGGAGCATTTCTTCATGTGTCTATAGGCCATTTTTGTTTCTTCTTCAGAGAAGACTCTCTTTAAGTCTTTGGCCTATTTTTAATGGGATGGGTGTTACTTTGGAGGTTAGTTTTGGAGTGATTCAATTTTTTGAGTTGTTGATATATTTTAGATATGAGGCCTTTGTCCGTTGTTTGGTTGGTGAAGATCTTCTCCCACTCTGTAGGCTTCCTGATTAGTTTACTAGCTATATCCGTAGCCATACAAAAGCTCTGCACTTTAATGCAGTCCCACTTATCCAGCCTTTCTCTGATTTGTTGTGATTTTTGGTCCCCATTAAGAAAGTTTCGACCTGTGCCAAGGAGGCCTAGTGTATCTCCTATTCCTTCCTGTAAACTTTTCAGTGTGTCAGCTTTTACCTCCAGGTCTGTGATCCATTTGGAGTTAATTCTAGTGCAAGGTGAAAAAGAAGGATCCAACTTTAGTTTTTTGCAGGTGTTTAACCAGTTCTGCCATCACAACTTGTTGAAGAGGCTATCTTTCTTCCATTCTATTTTTTTGGCTCCCTGGTCAAAGATTAGGTGGCCATAGGTCTGTGGTTTAATATCTGGGTCCGCAGTTCTACTCCATTGGACTTCAGGCCTGTTCTTGTGCCAGTACCAAGCTGTTGTGAGAATTATAGCTCTGTAATAGAGTCTTAAGATTGGAATTGAAATTCCTCCAGCGCTGTTCTTTCTGCTAGGAAGTGTTTTTGCTATACGGGGTCTTTTATTATTCAATATGAAATTTTGAATTGCCTCTTCTATTTCTTTAAAGAATGACATTGGGATGTTGATTGGTATTACATTGATTTTGTAGATAGCCCTTGGCAAGATTGTCATTTTCACAATGTTGACTCTTCCAATCCAGGAGCATGGGAGGTTTTTCCATTTCCTTAGTTCTGCTTTAATTTCCTTTTTTATGGTTTTAAAGTTTTCATCTAAACGGTCCTTTACATTCTTAGTTAAGCTAATTCCTAGGTACTTCATTTTCTTTGAGGCTACTGTGAAAGGAGTTTCTTTCCTGATTATTGCCTCGTTCCTCTCAGTGTTGGCATAAAGTAAGGCAGTTGATTTGTGAGGGTTGATTTTATGGACTGCTACCCTTCCAAAGCTTTGAATCAGCACAAGGAGCTTGGGAGTAGGGTCTATAGGATTCTTTAAATACAGAATCATGTCATCTGCAAAGAGGGATAGTTTTATTTCCTCTTTCCCTACTTGGATCCCCTTTATGCTTGTTTCTTGCCTTATTGCACTGCCTAGGCGTTCTAGTACTATGTTAAAAAGGAGTGGAGAGAATGGGCATCCTGAATGCTAACCCTTAGCACTTTTATGCAAAGCATAGGCCTGTGGCATTTTAAGCACAATTCAACGTTCTGTTTTTTGCTGGTTAATTAGAGGTAAAAGTCTTATGGAATTTATTGCATGCCTGATTTTGACCTGGAATCCTCAGGTCTCAGCTTATCTTGAGTAGCTAGGATTACAGTACTTTTACAACCTGTATGCTCATACACATCGCTTCTGATCCAAACACTTATTGTTCAATTTAACTAACAAGATGTGAGGAAAGATGATTGACTGTAATTTACTAGATGGGCTTCTAGTGAGTATATATTTCCACTTCCACTCTGAAGCCAGGGAAATGTTTCTGGTACATGTTTCAACTATCTCCCAAAGAGGAAATAATGTGTGAGTACGTTTGCTAGTATTTCAGATAGGAGATGGACTTTGGTGTTTGGAACCTGTTGGGCAGAGTGTTTCAGCTGGGCTGTGATAACAGAGATGATGTTTCAGACAGGAATATTTTCATCCGAGACAGACTTAATCCAGATCCTTGGATTTCAGGCCTTGAGTAGATAGAATTACAGGTGTGAGCTGCCACCACCACCTGGTTTATTTTGGAAGCCTTAATTGCTTCTCATTTGTTCCTTTCCTTTTTTGGAAGATTGATCTAAGCTGGCTGATTCTGCATCACAATGAAGTGATTGGCCTCAGGAATTGCAAATATTTGTTTCATCAGCACGGAATGAATGAAGTTGATATAAACCCAATAGTATTTTCCTTCTGATAAATAGGGAACTTACTTATATCATTTTTCCTTGCCTTTGCCTTCCCAAAGCAAGCAACATGTTTCTTAAAAACTATACTTCATGAGAATATTATAATTAGAAGCTATCTTCTGCACACTTCAGAATAGTCCTTGCATTTATAAACTTATATTACAATATTAGGTAGAAGAATGGTGGCTGTTCGTTTCATAACTATTTCATATGTTTTCCTCTTTAAGGCTCATTAAGTCAAGAAGGGATTAAATACATTTAGATAATAGTAGAACATAGCTGCTGCTGATTTGATGTGTGTGCAAATGATACACAGGTTTATTAGGATTACTCAAAAGTTTTCTTCAAATTTTCAGTAGTAGACTGCTATGCTAACTGGAAGGTGATAGTAATGATGCTGAAATTCTATGAATCAGCTATGAAGCAGAATTTCAGGGGAGAGTATTTGCTAGGGACTTAATTTCTAAGACGCATATCAAGAATATTGAACTATAACAGTAAATGATGGAGGACTCAGTGTCACATTTTGTTTGTTTTATGCAAGTCTTGGGACTTGAACCCAGGGCCTGGGAACTGTCCTTAAATGTTTTTTTTTTTGCTTCAGGCTAGTGTTCTACCACTTGATCCAAAGATCCACCTCCAGATTTTTGGTAATGAACTGTAAATCAGAATATCATGCAATTTGTTTGGGCTGGATTCAAACCTGATTCTGTGTAGATAGGATTCCAAGTGTGAGCGCACAGAGCCTGGCTAGTATCATTCATCATTCAAGTCATGGGACTGCAATTCTGCACCTGGGTCTTGTCACTGAGCTTTTCAGCTCAAGACTACTGCCCTATCCCTTGAGCCATAGGGCCACTTCTGGGTTTCTGGTGGTTAATTGGAGATAAGAGTCACATGGACTTCAGTGCCCAGGCTGACTTTGAACTGCTATCCTTGGATCCCAGCCTCTTGAGTAGCTACATTTACAAGTGTGAGCCACCATACCCGGCTAAATTTTTTTAAGTTAATTTATTTTGTTAAGTCAATATATAGTTGGCATACGGTTACATAAGTAATAAACATATTTCTTAAGAAAATTGTTATCCCCTCCCTCATTTTTCTCTGTTTTCCTACCCTCAGCCCCCTCTCCACCCAGATTGTTCAGTTCATTTCCGTTTAGTGTCTTCCAAGTATCACTGTTCAATTGGTTCACCCTTTTTCCTTTGTTTTTTTTTACCATTTTATTATACCCTCTCCATTCCCCAAATCACATAAACCTATGTACAAGACACAGGGTACCCGAATTCAACACAGTGACTACAGAGAATAAAACTAAAGGGAAAAAGAAGAAAAGAGGTAAAAAGCAAAGAAAATGAAAGAACATCATACAGTACCTTAGAAGCAACAACACTGAAAAAACAAAACATAAAACCTTGGGCTGAAAATGAAGCTTGCCTAGCATGTATGAAACCCTGGATTCCATTCCTCAGCACCACATAAACAAAATCTGGAAGTGCCACTGTGACTCAGCTGGTAGATTTCTAACGTTCAGCACAGAGTGTCTCCAAGTGACAAAAATCTGTCACATTTAAGTCAGGCTTCAAAACTTTGCTAGGAACCAGTTACATGATTTGGAAGAAAGTCCAATTTTCAAAAAATCACTAGCCAGGCGCTGGAGGGTCATAATTGTCATTCTACTAGCCTGGGAGAAGGTGATTCAAAGCCTTTGCAAGCAAAAAAACGAAAACAAAAAAACTGTAAGATTCTACTCTCCACTTATCCACCCAAAAACTAAGTGGAGTTGTGGCTAAAACTGGTACAGCATTAGCCTTGAGGAAAAAGAACTAAGAGACCTTGCCCAGGTCCAAAGTTCAAGCTCCCCACCAAGAAAGAAAAAAAAGGAGTCCAGATACCTTAGTTTCAAAAGTATATCTGGATATCTTAGTAGATTTTTCTGATTTTTCCTCATTCATCTGATGGAACCACATAATCTTGATCCTGATCTGACTAAGAGCCTGCATTGTGCTTAATAAATTCATTCCACATATTCCAGTAGAATCTGGACAGCTAACAGCCACTTACCAATGCTTTATTCTACGTTTAGGCCAGTATGTCTTCATACCATCTACACAGTCAGCTATATCATCTTTCCAGAAGTATCATTGAGTGTAGAACACTCAGAACTAAAATAATTGCATAAAGATCTAATAAAACCCTTGATTCATTAAGAAAATTTCTGTACCACTTAGAGCAAGTACATTAGTGGTATTTACCTCTAGCCTCTTTTTTAAAAAAATTTATTAACATTGAAATTTACATCATATTTCAAATGTCATGTTTAACCAACAAGTATTCAAGAAGGGAATCGCTATACAATCACTGGCACATAGATTTTAGAATATAGTAGTCTTTGTATGTCATAGATACAGATTAATCTATAATAAAACACATGTCTATAGAGTGTATAGTCTATCCTAGATTTTTATGTCTATGTAGTTATGTTTATATCTCCAAAATTATGTCCAAAACTTTGGGTATCAACTATTCAATCATCGCTCTACTACTGTTTGAAACTAATATCCATATATTAAGGATACCATGTACCTTTTGTTCCTTGGTCTTGACTTATCCCACTCAACAGGATTCACTCTAATTTCATCCACTACCCCAAAATGCCATTATTATTTTTCTCTGTGCCGATCTTCTTTTTATGTATTTATTTTTATTGTAATTTATAGAAGGGTTACATTATATTCACCAGATAGAAGGTGCATTACTTCTCAAACTTTGATACCCCATGTAATGATATGGTCCCCATTTCCCTTCCCCTACCCCCACTCATGTTCATTTCCCCCCTTCCCTCTCCAATTTCAAATAACCAATTAGGCACATATGAAATATATCAGAAAACAAGGTGAAATATTGTAACAATATGATATAACCAAGGGATAGCAAAAGAGATAAGAGATCACATAGTTCATTAAGGACAACAATCACTCATTATATGAGTTTTGTTTCTTTATCTTGGAGGTCCTTACATTTAGTGTCATACTATTTGTCACGATGTCTCTAGATTTTGTTCTATTGTAAATCTCTGGTAGCAGAGCCCAAGGTTTCTACTGAATTTGACAAATGAGGGAGACTCTTGGGCCTATGTTCCTTTGAGTTTGGCTTACTTCACTTAATAAGATTTTTTTCCTTTTCATCCACTTCCCCGAGAATGCCATTATTTTATCTTGTCGGTTGGCTATGTATCATTCCATTGTGTGTGCGTGCGTTTGTGTGTGTGTGTGTGTGTGTGTGTGTGTGTGTGTGTGTGTGTGTGTGTGCGTGCGTGTATCACATTTTTTGTAGCAGGGCATCTGGTTGTTTCCATCATCCAGCCTCAATTTCTACAGATATTTTTATAGTCTCTTTTTTATTTTCAGGGTAATGTATAGAGGGGTTACGATTACATTTACAGGAAGTGGACTGCATTACTTCTCACACATTTTTCCACTCCATATGTTTTTGTCCCCAGTTCCCTCTCCCCTCCCCTTCCCAATCATCTTGTTTCCCCCCTTCCCTTTCCTATTTGACATAAACAAATAAACGTATATACAATATGCCAGGGAAAAAATCAGATACAGTAACAATCTGACATTAACCAAAGGGCAAAATAAGAGATGAGAAACAACATAGTAGATTAAGGACAAAAATCACACAAGATTAAGAGCAACGATGACACAAGATATAGCTCTTGTTCCCATATCCTAGAGATCCTTTCATTTAGTCTCATCCTATATGACCTTATATACCTAGGTTTTTGAGTTATTGTAATCCTCTGCTAGGAGAGTCCTAGATGTGAACTAATTATTACAAATGAGGGAAACCATTGAGCTTATGTTTCTTTGGGTCTGGCTTGCTTCACTTAATATGAATTTTTCCAAGTCTTTCAATTTCCTTACAAATGGGGCGATGTCTTTCCTTCTGATGGCAGCATAGCATTCCATTGTGTATAAGTACCACATCTTCTTGATTCAGTCATCTACTGAGTGGCATCTGGGTTGGTTTCATAGCTTTGCTATGGTAAATAGTGCTGCAATGAGCATCATTGTGCTAGTGGCTTTAGTATGTCCTTTTTTCTGGACAATTGGGAATGGAAGCCATCATGCTGGCTCACAACTTAATTTCAGCTACTTAGGAGGCTCAGGGCTTAGGATCACAGGTCAAAGCCAACCAGGGCCCTACAGTGTGTGAGATCAAACTCTGTGAACATACAAAGACTGTAAGAGGAATCTCACTGCCTGGGAATGTAGCCTAATGGTAGAGTGCTCACCTAGAATGCATGAAGACCTAGGTAGTATGCACCGGTAGTGCATACTCAAGAAAAAACCTAGAAGTGGCGCTGTGTCTCAAGAGGCAGAGCACTCACCTTGGGCAAGCGAGTCCAATGAAAATGTCTAGGCCCTGAGTCCAAGCCGTAGGACTGGCAAAAAGAAAAAAAAGAGCAATCTTACTTAAGTAACAAGGAATGTACCCTATAATTATACAGACTGAAAAATTCATTAAGAAATTAGAAAATATGTACAATGTGCATAATTTCTTTTGTGTGTTGGCACTGGGTCTTCAACTGAGTACTTCAGCTCTATCCCTGACCTTTTCTGCTCAAGGCTAGCACTCTACCAATGCAGCCCCAAATCAACTATCTTCAACTGAGATATAAGCGATGAATATTTCAGGGTGCTTCATGAAAAACATTTTTATAAATTGAAACTTTCAACACAGTCTTATTTTAGTATGAATGTTGAGATGGGAAGAGACAGAAAAAGTGAAATGTTTCCTGATCCCCATAGAGAAGAGACTCAGCAGAACCACTGTGGTCTGCAGGCTTCTTTGTGAGTTTTGTTTGCTTGTTTGATTTTTGTCAATTGTGGGGCTTGAACTCTGGGCCTGGGCACTCTCCCTGAGCTCTTCAGCTCAAGGCTAGTGCTTTAATCTGTGAGCCACAGTGCCACTTCTGGTTTTTCTGGCAGTTAACTGGGTGCTTTGGCTGGCTTTAAACTTTGATTCTCATATTTTAGCCTCCTGAGTAGCTAAGATTATAAGTGTGAGGTACCATCACCAGGCTGCTGCTCTGTTACTATGCAGGTTCTGGATCAAGAACTTCAAGTTCTTACTTCAATTTTTTCTTCTCTTGCCTGATACTCTGCCATTTGAACGAAGCCCCAGTTCCTGGTCTTTGTTGGTTAATGAGAGATATTATGATTTTCTAATATTCAGAGCAATGATTATAAAACCCAGCATTTTACTTACTTGAATAAATTAAGAGACAGGACCTAGTGAGATGGAAAACAAAATTTTTTTTCAAGTTGCTATCCTGTTCTAATGCATAAGTCTGGCTATTTTGCTTACACACAAATATGTATTTTACCAGTTTCTACTCTATTTTTGCTTAGCTTAAAACCACCACTGCCATTTCATAGATTTTGTTGTTGATGTTTGCGGTGCTTGAACTCTGTGCCTGGGCTGTTCCTCAGATCTTCAGTTCAATGCCAGTGTTCTACTACTTTTGATTTGGCCAGTCCTGGGCTTGAACTCAGGGACTGAGCACTGTCCTTATATTTTCTCAAGGCTAGGGCTCTACCACTTCAGCCTCAGCACCACTTCCAGCATTTTTCTATGTATGGGGTATTGAGGAATTGAACCCAGGTCTTCGTGCATGCTAGGCAAGCACTCTACCACTAGGCCAAACTCTGTGTGAAGTCACAGAATGGAGGTGTGTGAACTCACAATGGAGGTGAGTGAAGTCACAGAATGGAAGTGTGTGAAGTCATAGAATGGAAGTGTGTGAAGTCATAGAATGGAGGTGTGTGATGAAGAATGGAGGTGTGTGAAGTCACAGAATGGAGGAAGGTGACGTCATAAATGTTGGTGTGTGAAGTCATAGAATGGAGGTGTGAAGTCATAGAATGGAGGTGTGTGAAGTCATAGAATCCAGGTGTGTGAAGTCATAGAATGGAGGTGTGTGAAGTCAGATTGGAGGTGTGTGAAGTAAAAGAATGGAGGTGTGTCAACTCAGAAAGGAGGTGTGTGAAGTCATAGAGTGGAGGTGTGTGAAGTTATAGAATGCAAGTGTGTGTAATCATAGAATGGAGGTGTGTGAAGCCACAGAAAAGAGGTGTTTGAAGTCAAAATGGAAGTGTGTAAAGTCAGAATGGAGGTGTGTGAAGTCATAGAATGGAGGTGTGTGAAGTCATAGAATGGAGGTGTGTGAACTCATAGAATGGAGGAGTGTGAAGTCATAGAAAGGAGGTGTGTGAAGTCACAGATGGAGGTGTGTGAAGTCATACAATGGAGGTGTGTGAAGTCACAGAATGGAGGTTTGTGAAGTCACAGAATGGAGGTGTGTGAACTCAGAATGAAGGTGTGTGAATTCACAGAAGGGAGGTTTGGGAAGTCATAGAATGGATGTTTCTGAAGTAAGAATGAAGGTGTGTGAAGTCATAGAATGGAGGTGTGTGAAGTCAAAATGCAGGTGTGTGAAGTCAAACAATGGAGGGGTGTTAAGTCACAGAATGGAGGTGTGTGAAGTCACAGAATGGAAGTGTGTGAAGTCAAAATGGAGGTGTGTGAAGTCAGAGAATGGAGGTGTGTGAAGTCATAGAATGGAGGTGTGTAAAGTCATAGAATATAGATGTGTAAAGTCAAAAAATGGAGGTGTGTGAAGTCATAGAATGGAGGTGTTTGAGTCACAGATTGGAGGTGTGTGAAGTCATAGAATGGAGGTGTGTGAAGTCATAGAATGGAGGTGTGTGAAGTCATATATTGGAGGTGTGTGAAGTTACGGAATGGAGGTGTGTGAAGTCACAGAATGGAGGGGTGTGAACTCAGAATGGATGTGTGGGAAGTCACAAAATGGAGGTGTGTGAAGTCATAGAATGGAGATGGGTGAAGGCACAGAATGGAAGTGTGTGAAATCATAGATTGGAGGTGTGTGAAGTCAGAGAATCGAGGTGTGTGAAGTCACAGAATGGAGGTGTGTGAAGTCATAGAATGGAGATGTGTGAAGTCACAGAATGGAGGTGTGTGAAGTCATAGAATGGAGGTGTGTGAAGTCATACAATGGAGGTGTATGAAGTCATATAATGGAGGTGTGTGAAGTCATAGAATGGAGGTGTGTGAAATCATAGAATGGAGGTTTATGAAGTCACAGATTGAGGTGTGTGAAATCAGAATGGAGGTGTGTGAAGTCAGAATGGAGGTGTGTAAAGTCATAGAATGGAGGTGTGTGAAGTCACAATGCAGGTGTGTGAACTCAGAGAATGGAGGTGTGTGAAGTCACAATGTAGGTGTTTGAAATCATCGAATGGAGGTGTGTAAAGTAATAGAATGTAGGTGTGTAAAGTCAAAAAATGGAGGTGTGTGAAGTCATAGAATGGAGGTGTTTGAGTCACAGAATGGAGGTGTGTGAAGTCATAGAATGGAGGTGTGTGAAGTCATAGAATGGAGTTGTGTGAAATCATATATTGGAGGTGTGTGAAGTTACAGAATGGAGGTTTGTGAAGTCACAGAATGGAAGTGTGTGAAGTCATAGAATGGAGGTGTGTGAAGGCACAGAATGGAGGTGTGTGAAATCATAGAATGGAGGTGTGTGAAGTCAGAGAATCGAGGTGTGTGAAGTCACAGAATGAAGGTGTGTAAAGTCATAGAATGGAGGTGTGTGAAGTCAGATTGGAGGTGTGTGAAGTAAAAGGATGGAGGTGTGTCAACTCGGAAAGGAGGTATGTGAAGTCATAGAATGGAGGTGTGTGAAGTCAAAGAATGGAGGTGTGGGAAATCATACAATGGAGGTGTGTGAAGTGACAGAACTGAGGTGTGTGAAGTCAGAATGGAGGTGTGTGTATTGAGAATGAAGGTGTGTGAAGTCAGAGACTGGAGGTGTGTGAAGTCACAATGCAAGTGTGTGAACTGATAGAACGTAGGTGTGTGAAGTCACAATGTAGGTGTGTGAAGTCATAGAATGGAGGTGTGTGAAGTCATAGAATGGAGGTGTGTGAAGTCACAAAATGAAGGTGTGTGAAGTCATATAATGGAGTTGTGTGAAGTCACAGAATGGAGGTGTGTGAACTCAGAATGGAGGTGTGTGAAGTCACAGAATGGAGGTGTGTGAAGTCATAGAATGGAGATGTGTGAAGTCACAGAATGGAGGTGTGTGAAGTCACAGAATGGAGGTGTGTGAAGTCAGAGAATCGAGGTGTTTGAAGTCACAGAATGGAGGTGTGAGAAGTCACAGAATGGAGGTGTGTGAACTCACAATGGAGGTGAGTGAAGTCACAGAATGGGGGTGTGTGAAGTCATAGAATGGAAGTGTGTGAAGTCATAGATGGAGGTATGTGATGTCAGAATGGAGGTGTGTGAAGTCACAGAATGGAGGTATGTGACGTCATAAGTGTTGGTGTGTGAATTCATAGAATGGAGGTGTGTGAAGTCAAAGAATGGAGGTTTGTGAACTCATAGAATGGAGGTGTGTGAAATCACAGAATGTAGTTGTGTGTAGTCACAGAGTGTAGGTGTGTAAAGTCACAGAGTGGAGGTGTGTGAAGTCATAGAATGGAGGTGTTTGAAGTCATAGAATGTTGGTTTTTGAAGACACAGAATGGAGGTGTGTGAAGTCATAGAATGGAGGTGTGTGAAGTCAGATTGGAGGTGTGTGAAGTAACAGAATGGAGGTGTGTCAACTCCGAAAGGAGGTGTGTGAAGTCATAGAATGGAGGTGTGTGAAGTCATAGAATGCAGGTGTCTGAAATCATAGAATGGAGGTGTGTGAAGCCACAGAAATGAGGTGTTTGAAGTCAAAATGGATGTGTGTGAAGTCAGAATGGAGATGTGTGAAGTCATAGAATGGAGGTGTGTGAAGTCATAGAATGGAGGTGTGTGAAGTCACAGAATGGAGGTGTGTGAACTCATAGAATGGAGGAGTGTGAAGTCATAGAATGGAGATGTGTGAAGACACAGATGGAGGTGTGTGAAATCATAGAATGGAGGTGTGTGAAGTCACAGAATGGCGGTGTGTGAAGTCACAGAATGGAGGTGTGTGAAGTCAGAATGGAGGTGTGTGAATTCAAAGAAGGAAGGTTTGTGAAGTCATAGAATGGATGTTTCTGAAGTAAGAATGAAGATGTGTGAAGTCAAAGAATGGAGGTGTGTGAAGTCAAAATGCAGGTGTGTGAAGTCAACCAATGGATGTGTGTTAAGTCAAAGAATGGACGTGTGGGAAGTCACAGAATGGAAGTGTGTGAAGTCAAAATGGAGGTGTGTGAAGTCAGAGAATGGAGATGTGTGAAGGCACAGAATGGAGGTGTGTGAAGTCATAGAGCGTTGCTGTGTGAAGTCATGCAATGGAGGTGTATGAAGTCATAGAATGGAGGTGTGTGAAGTCATAGAATGGAGGTGTGTGAAATCATAGAATGGAGGTTTGTGACGTCACAGATTGACGTGTGTGAAGTCAGAATGGAGGTGTGTGAAGTCAGAATGGAGGTGTGTAAAGTCATAGAATGGAGGTGTGTGAAGTCACAATGCAGGTGTGTGAACTCAGAGAATGGAGGTGTGTGAAGTCATAGAATGGAGGTGTGTAAAGTCATAGAATATAGGTGTGTAAAGTCAAAAAATGGAGGTGTGTGAAGTCATAGAATGGAGGTGTTTGAGTCACAGAATGGAGGTGTGTGAAGTCATAGAATGGAGGTGTGTGAAGTCATAGAATGGAGGTGTTTGAAGTCATATATTGGAGGTGAGTGAAGATACAGAATGGAGGTGTGTGAAGTCACAGAATGGAGGTGTGTGAACTCAGAATGGAGGTGTGGGAAGTCACAAAATGGAGGTGTGTGAAGTCATAGAATGGAGATGGGTGAAGGCACAGAATGGAAGTGTGTGAAATCATAGAATGGAGGTGTGTGAAGTCACAGAATGAAGGTTTGTGAGATCACAGAATGGAGGTGTGTGAACACACAATGGAGGTGAGTGAAGTCACAGAATGGAGGTGTGTGAAGTCAGAGAATCGAGGTGTGTTAAGTCACAGAATGGAGGCGTGTGAAGTCATAGAATGGAGGTGTGTGAAGTCAGATTGGAGGTGTGTGAAGTAAAAGGATGGAGGTGTGTCAACTCAGAAAGGATTTATGTGAAGTCATAGAATGGAGGTGTGTGAAGTCAAAGAATGGAGGTGTGGGAAATCATACAATGGAGGTGTGTGAAGTCAGAGAATCGAGGTGTGTGAAGTCACAGAATAGAGGTGTGTGAAGTCACAGAATGGAGGTGTGTGAAGTCAGAGAATCGAGGTGTGTGAAGTCACAGAATGGAGGTGTGAGAAGTCACAGTATGGAGGTGTGTGAACTCACAGAATGGAGGTATGTGATGTCATAAATGTTGTTGTGTGAATTCATAGAATGGAGGTGTGTGAAGTCAAAAATGGAGGTTTGTGAAGTCATAGAATGGAGGTGTGTGAAATCACAGAATGTAGTTGTGTGTAGTCACAGAGTGTAGGTGTATAAAGTCACAGAGTGGAGGTGTGTGAAGTCTCAGAATGGAGGTGTGTGAAGTCATAGATTGGAGGTGTTTGAAGTCATACAATGTTGGTTTTCGAAGACACAGAATGTAGGTGTGTGAAGTCATAGAATGGAGGTGTGTGAAGTCAGATTGGAGGTGTGTGAAGTAACAGAATGGAGGTGTGTCAACTCCGAAAGGAGGTGTGTGAAGTCATAGAATGGAGGTGTGTGAAGTCATAGAATGCAGGTGTCTGAAATCATAGAATGGAGGTGTGTGAAGCCACAGAAATGAGGTGTTTGAAGTCAAGATGGAAGTGTGTGAAGTCAGAATGGAGATGTGTGAAGTCATAGAATGGAGGTGTGTGAAGTCATAGAATGGAGGTGTGTGAAGTCACAGAATGGAGGTGTGTGAACTCATAGAATGGAGGAGTGTGAAGTCATATAATGGAGATGTGTGAAGTCACAGATGGAGGTGTGTGAAATCATAGAATGGAGGTGTGTGAAGTCACAGAATGGAGGTGTGTGAAGTCACAGAATGGAGGTGTGTGAAGTCAGAATGGAGGTGTGTGAATTCAAAGAAGGGAATTTTGTGAAGTCATAGAATGGATGTTGCTGAAGTAAGAATGATGTGTGAAGTCATAAAATGGAGGTGTGTGAAGTCAAAATGCAGGTGTGTGAAGTCAAACAATGGATGTGTGTTAAGTCAAAGAATGGACGTGTGTGAAGTCACAGAATGGAAGCGTGTGAAGTCAAAATGGAGGTGTGTGAAGTCAGAGAATGGAGTTGTGTGAAGTCATAGAATGGAGGTGTGTCAAGTCAGAATGAAGATGTGTGAAGGCACAGAATGGAGGTGTGTGAAGTCATGGAATGTTGCTGTGTGAAGTCATACAATGGAGGTGTATTAAGTCATAGAATGGAGGTGTGTGAAGTCATAGAATGGAGGTGTGTGAAATCATAGAATGGAGGTTTGTGACGTCACAGATTGACGTGTGTGAAGTCAGAATGGAGGTGTGTGAAGTCAGAATGGAAGTGTGTAAAGTCATAGAATGGAGGTGTGTGAAGTCATAGAATGGAGGTGTGTAAAGTCATAGAATGTAGGTGTGTAAAGACAAAAAATGGAGGTGTGTGAAGTCATAGAATGGAGGTGTTTGAGTCACAGAATGGAGGTGTGTGAAGTCATAGAATGGAGGTGTGTGAAGTTAAAGAATGGAGGTGTGTGAAGTCACAGAATGGAGGTTTGTGAGGTCACAGAATGGAGGTGTGTGAACACACAACGGAGGTGAGTGAAGTCACAGAATGGAGGTGTGTGAAGTCATAGAATGGAGATGTGTGAAGTCACAATATGGAGGTGTGTGAAGTCACAGAATGTAGGTGTGTGAAGTCAAAAAATTGAGGTGTGTGAAGTTCTAGAATGGAGGTGTGTGAAGTCAAAGGATGGAGGTGTGTGAAGTCATAGAATGCAGGTGTGTAAAGTCATAAAATGGAGATGTGTGAAGTCACAGAATGGAGCTGTGTGAAATCATAGAATGGAGGTGTGTGAAGTCAGAGAATCGAGGTGTGTGAAGTCACAGAATGGAGGTGCGTGAAGTCAGAATGGCGTTGTGTGAAGTCACAGAATTGTGGTGTGTGAAGTCATAGAATGGAGATGTGTGAAGTCATAGAATGGAGGTGTGTGAAGTCACAGAAGGCAGGTGTGTGAAGTCACAGAATAGAGTTGTGTGAAATCACAATGGAGGTGTGTGAATTCATAGAATGGAGGTGTGTGAAGTGAAAGAATGGAGGTGTGTGAAGTCAGATTGGAGGTGTCTGAAGTAACAGAATGGAGGTGTGTCAACTCAGAAAGGAGGTGTGTGAAGTTATAGAATGGAGGTGTGTGAAGTCATAGAATAGAGGTGTGTGAAATCATAGAATGGAGGTGTGTGAAGTCACAGAAATGAGGTGTTTGAAGTCAAAATGGAAGTGTGTTAAGTTAGAATGGAGGTGTGTGAAGTCATAGAATGGAGGTGTGTGAAGTCACAGAATGGAGGTGTGAGAAGTCACAGAATGCAGGTGTGTGAACTCACAATGGAGGTGAGTGAAGTCACAGAATGGGGGTGTGTGAAGTCATAGAATGGAAGTGTGTGAAGTCATAGATGGAGGTGTGTGATGTCAGAATGGAGGTGTGTGAAGTCACAGAATGGAGGTATGTGACGTCATAAATGTTGGTGTGTGAATTCATAGAATGGAGGTGTGTGAAGTCAAAGAATGGAGGTTTGCGAAGTCATAGAATGGAGGTGTGTGAAATCACAGAATGTAGTTGTGTGTAGTCACAGAGTGTAGGTGTGTAAAGTCACAGAGTGGAGGTGTGTGAAGTCTCAGAATGGAGCTGTGTGAAGTCATAGATTGGAGGTGTTTGAAGTCATACAATGTTGGTTTTTGAAGACACAGAATGGAGGTGTGTGAAGTCATAGAATGGAGGTGTGTGAAGTCAGATTGGAGGTGTGTGAAGTAACAGAATGGAGGTGTGTCAACTCCGAAAGGAGGTGTGTGAAGTCATAGAATGGAGGTGTGTGAAGTCATAGAATGCAGGTGTCTGAAATCATAGAATGGAGGTGTGTGAAGCCACAGAAATGAGGTGTTTGAAGTCAAAATGGAAGTGTGTGAAGTCAGAATGGAGATGTGTGAAGTCATAGAATGGAGGTGTGTGAAGTCATAGAATGGAGGTGTGTGAAGTCACAGAATGGAGGTGTGTGAACTCATAGAATGGAGGAGAGTGAAGTCATAGAATGGAGATGTGTGAAGTCACAGATGGAGGTGTGTGAAATCATAGAATGGAGGTGTGTGAAGTCACAGAATGGAGGTGTGTGAAGTCACAGAATGGAGGTGTGTGAAGTCAGAATGGAGGTGTGTGAATTCAAAGAAGGGAGGTTTGTGAAGTCATAGAATGGATGTTTCTGAAGTAAGAATGAAGATGTGTGAAGTCATAAAATGGAGGTGTGTGAAGTCAAAATGCAGGTGTGTGAAGTCAAACAATGGATGTGTGTTAAGTCAAAGAATGGACGTGTGTGAAGTCACAGAATGGAAGTGTGTGAAGTCAAAATGGAGGTGTGTGAAGTCAGAGAATGGAGTTGTGTGAAGTCATAGAATAGAGGTGTGTCAAGTCAGAATGAAGATTTGTGAAGGCACAGAATGGAGGTGTGTGAAGTCATAGAATGTTGCTGTGTGAAGTCATACAATAGAGTTGTATTAAGTCATAGAATGGAAGTGTGTGAAGTCATAGAATGGAGGTGTGTGAAATCATAGAATGGAGCTTTGTGACGTCACAGATTAACGTGTGTGAAGTCAGAATGGAGGTGTGTGAAGTCAGAATGGAGGTTTGTGAGGTCACAGAATGGAGGTGTGTGAACACACAATGGAGGTGAGTGAAGTCACAGAATGGAGGTGTGTGAAGTCATAGAATGGAGATGTGTGAAGTCACAGAATGGAGGTGTGTGAAGTCATAGAATGGAGGTGTGTGAAGTCACAAAATTGAGGTGTGTGAAGTTCTAGATTGGAGGTGTGTGAAGTCAAAGGATGGAGGTGTTTGAAGTCATAGAATGCAGGTGTGTAAAGTCATAAAATGGAGATGTGTGAAGTCACAGAATGAAGCTGTGTGAAATCATAGAATGGAGGTGTGTGAAGTCAGAGAATCGAGGTGTGTGAAGTCACAGAATGGAGGTGCGTGAAGTCAGAATGGCGTTGTGTGAAGTAACAGAATTGAGGTGTGTGAAGTCATAGAATGGAGATGTGTGAAGTCATAGAATGGAGGTGTGTGAAGTCACAGAAGGCAGGTGTGTGAAGTCACAGAATAGAGTTGTGTGAAATCACAATGGAGGTGTGTGAATTCATAGAATGGAGGTGTGTGAAGTGAAAGAATGGAAGTGTGTGAAGTCAGATTGGAGGTGTCTGAAGTAACAGAATGGAGGTGTGTCAACTCAGAAAGGAGGTGTGTGAAGTCATAGAATGGAGGTGTGTGAAGTCATAGAATAGAGGTGTGTGAAATCATAGAATGGAGGTGTGTGAAGTCACAGAAATGAGGTGTTTGAAGTCAAAATGGAAGTGTGTTAAGTTAGAATGGAGGTGTGTGAAGTCACAGAATGGAGGTGTGTGCAGTCATAGAATGGAGGTGTGTGAAGTCACAGAATGGAGGTGTGTGAACTCATAGAATGGAGGAGTGTGAAGTCATGGAATGGAGGTGTGTGAAGTCACAGATGGAGGTGTTTGAAGTCATAGAATGGAGGTGTGTGAAGTCACAGAATGGAGGTGTGTGAAGTCACAGAATGGAGGTGTGTGAACTCAGAATGGATGTGTGTGAATTCACAGAAGGGAGGTTTGTGAAGTTATAGAATGGATGTTTCTGAAGTAAGAATGAAGGTGTGTAAAGCCATAGAATGGAGGTGTGTGAAGTCAAAATTGTGGTGTGTGAAGTCACAGAATGGAGGTGTGTGAAGTTACAGAATGGAAGTGTGTGAAGTATAAATGGAGGTGTGTGAAGTTAGAGAATTGAGGTGTGTGAAGTCAAATCATGGACGTGTGTGAAGTCAAAATTGTGGTGTGTTAAGTCACAAATGCAGGTGTGTGAAATCACAGAATGGAGGTGTGTGAAGTCAAAATGGAGGTGTGAGAAGTCAAAGAATGGATGTGTTTGAAGTCATAGAATGGAGGTGTATGAAGTCATGGAATGGAGTTTTGTGAAGTCAAACATTGGAAGTGTGTGAAGTTACAGAATGGAGGTGTGTGAAGTCATAGAATGGAGGTGTGTGAAGTCAGAGAATGGAGGTGTGTGAAGTCAGAATGCAGGTGTGTGAAGTCATAGAATGGAGGTGTGTGAAGTCATAGATTGAAGGTGTGTGGAAGTCATAGTATGGAGGTGTGTGAAGTCACAGAAAGGAGTTGTGTGAAGTCACAGAATGGAGTTGTGTGAAGTCACAATGGAGGTGTGTGAAGTCATAGAACAGAGGTCTGTGAAATCAAAGAATGGAGGTTTGTTAAGTCATAGAATGGATTGTGTGTGAAATCATAGAATGGAGGTGTGTGAAGTCACAGATTGGAAGTGTGTGATGTCAAAATTGAGGTGTGTGAAGTCACAGAATGGAGGTGTGTGAAGTCAAAATGGAGGTGTGTGAAGTCAAAGAAAGAGGTGTGTGAAGTCATAGAATGGAGGTCTGTGAGGTCATGGAATGGAGGTTTGTGAGGTCAAATATTTGAAGTGTGTGAAGTTACAGAAAGGAGGTGTGTGAAGTCATAGAATGGAGGTGTGTGAAGTCACAGAAGGCAGGTGTGTGAAGTCACAGAATAGAGTTGTGTGAAATCACAATGGTGGTGTGTGAATTCATAGAATGGAGGTGTGTGAAGTGAAAGAATGGAGGTGTGTGAAGTCAGATTGGAGGTGTGTGAAGTAACAGAATGGAGGTGTGTGAACTCAGAAAGGAGGTGTGTGAAGTCATAGAATGGAGATGTGTGAAGTCATAGAATAGAGGTGTGTGAAATCATAAAATGGAGGTGTGTGAAGTCACGGAAATGAGGTGTTTGAAGTCAAAATGGAAGTGTGTGAAGTCAGAATGGAGGTGTGTGAAGTCATAGAATGGAGGTGTGTGAAGTCATAGAATGGAGTTATGTGAAGTCACAGAATGGAGGTGTGTGAACTCATAGAATGGAGGAGTGTGAAGTCATGGAATGGAGGTGTGTGAAGTCACAGATGGAGGTGTTTGAAGTCATAGAATGGAGGTGTGTGAAGTCACAGAATGGAGGTGTGTGAAGTCACAGAATGGAGGTGTGTGAACTCAGAATCGAGGTGTGTGAATTCACAGAAGGGAGGTTTGTGAAGTTATAGAATGGATGTGTCTGAAGTAAGAATGAAGGTGTGTGAAGCCATAGAATGGAGGTGTGTGAAGTCAAAATGAACGTGTGTGAAGTCAAACAATGGAGGTGTGTGAAGTCACAGAATGGAGGTGTGTGAAGTTACAGAATGGAAGTGTGTGAAGTAAAAATGGTGGTGTGTGAAGTCAGAGAATGGAGGTGTGTGAAGTCAAATCATGGACGTGTGTGAAGTCAAAATTGTGGTGTGTGAAGTCACAAATGCAGGTGTGTGAAATCACAGAATGGAGGTGTGTGAAGTCAAAATGGAGGTGTTTGAAGTCAAAGAATGGATGGGTTTGAAGTCATAGAATGGAGGTGTATGAAGTCATGGAATGGAGGTTTGTGAAGTCAAACATTGGAAGTGTGTGAAGTTACAGAATGGAGGTGTGTGAAGTCATAGAATGGAGGTGTGTGAAGTCAGAGAATGGAGGTGTGTGAAGTCAGAATGCAGGTGTGTGAAGTCATAGAATGGAGGTGTGTGAAGTCATAGAATGGAGGTGTGTGAAGCCATAGATTGGAAGTGTGTGAAGTCATAGAATGGAGGTGTGTGAAGTCATAGATTGAAGGTGCGTGGAAGTCATAGTATGGAGGTGTGTGAAGTCACAGAAAGGAGGTGTGTGAAGTCACAGAATGGAGTTGTGTGAAGTCACAATGGAGGTGTGTGAAGTCATAGAATGGAGGTGTGTGAAATCAAAGAATGGAGGTTTGTTAAGTCATAGAATGGATTGTGTGTGAAATCATAGAATGGAGGTGTGTGAAGTCACAGAAATGAGGTGTGTAAAGTCACAGAGTCGAGGTATGTGAAGTCACAGAATGGAGTTGTGTGTGAAGTCATAGAATGGAGGTGTGTGAAGTCACAGAATGCAGTTGTGTGATGTCAGAATGGAGGTGTGTGAAGTCACCGAATGGAGGTATATGACGTCATAAATGTTGGTGTGTGAAGACATAGAATGGAGGTGTGAAGTCATAGAATGGAGGTGTGTGAAGTCACAGAAGGCAGGTGTGTGAAGTCACAGAATACAGTTGTGTGAAGTCGCGTAATGGAGGTGTGAGAAGGCACAGAATGGAGGTGTGTGAACTCACAATGGAGGTGAGTGAAGTCACAGAATGGGGGTGTGTGAAGTCATAGAATGGAAGTGTGTGAAGTCATAGATGGAGGTGTGTGATGTCAGAATGGAGGTGTGTGAAGTCACAGAATGGAGGTATGTGACGTCATAAATGTTGGTGTGTGAATTCATAGAATGGAGGTGTGTGAAGTCAAAGAATGGAGGTTTGTGAAGTCATAGAATGGAGGTGTGTGAAATCACAGAATGTAGTTGTGTGTAGTCACAGAGTGTAGGTGTGTAAAGTCACAGAGTGGAGGTGTGTGAAGTCTCAGAATGGAGGTGTGTGAAGTCATAGAATGGAGGTGTGTGAAATCATAGAATGGAGGTGTGTGAAGTCACAGAAATGAGGTGTTTGAAGTCAAAATGGAAGTGTGTTAAGTTAGAATGGAGGTGTGTGAAGTCATAGAATGGAGGTGTGTGCAGTCATAGAATGGAGGTGTGTGAAGTCACAGAATGGAGGTGTGTGAACTCATAGAATGGAGGAGTGTGAAGTCATGGAATGGAGGTGTGTGAAGTCACAGATGGAGGTGTTTGAAGTCATAGAATGGAGGTGTGTGAAGTCACAGAATGGAGGTGTGTGAAGTCACAGAATGGAGGTGTGTGAACTCAGAATGGAGGTGTGTGAATTCACAGAAGGGAGGTTTGTGAAGTTATAGAATGGATGTTTCTGAAGTAAGAATGAAGGTGTGTAAAGCCATAGAATGGAGGTGTGTGAAGTCAAAATTGTGGTGTGTGAAGTCACAGAATGGAGGTGTGTGAAGTTACAGAATGGAAGTGTGTGAAGTATAAATGGAGGTGTGTGAAGTTAGAGAATTGAGGTGTGTGAAGTCAAATCATGGACGTGTGTGAAGTCAAAATTGTGGTGTGTTAAGTCACAAATGCAGGTGTGTGAAATCACAGAATGGAGGTGTGTGAAGTCAAAATGGAGGTGTGAGAAGTCAAAGAATGGATGTGTTTGAAGTCATAGAATGGAGGTGTATGAAGTCATGGAATGGAGTTTTGTGAAGTCAAACATTGGAAGTGTGTGAAGTTACAGAATGGAGGTGTGTGAAGTCATAGAATGGAGGTGTGTGAAGTCAGAGAATGGAGGTGTGTGAAGTCAGAATGCAGGTGTGTGAAGTCATAGAATGGAGGTGTGTGAAGTCATAGATTGAAGGTGTGTGGAAGTCATAGTATGGAGGTGTGTGAAGTCACAGAAAGGAGTTGTGTGAAGTCACAGAATGGAGTTGTGTGAAGTCACAATGGAGGTGTGTGAAGTCATAGAACAGAGGTCTGTGAAATCAAAGAATGGAGGTTTGTTAAGTCATAGAATGGATTGTGTGTGAAATCATAGAATGGAGGTGTGTGAAGTCACAGATTGGAAGTGTGTGATGTCAAAATTGAGGTGTGTGAAGTCACAGAATGGAGGTGTGTGAAGTCAAAATGGAGGTGTGTGAAGTCAAAGAAAGAGGTGTGTGAAGTCATAGAATGGAGGTCTGTGAGGTCATGGAATGGAGGTTTGTGAGGTCAAATATTTGAAGTGTGTGAAGTTACAGAAAGGAGGTGTGTGAAGTCATAGAATGGAGGTGTGTGAAGTCACAGAAGGCAGGTGTGTGAAGTCACAGAATAGAGTTGTGTGAAATCACAATGGTGGTGTGTGAATTCATAGAATGGAGGTGTGTGAAGTGAAAGAATGGAGGTGTGTGAAGTCAGATTGGAGGTGTGTGAAGTAACAGAATGGAGGTGTGTGAACTCAGAAAGGAGGTGTGTGAAGTCATAGAATGGAGATGTGTGAAGTCATAGAATAGAGGTGTGTGAAATCATAAAATGGAGGTGTGTGAAGTCACGGAAATGAGGTGTTTGAAGTCAAAATGGAAGTGTGTGAAGTCAGAATGGAGGTGTGTGAAGTCATAGAATGGAGGTGTGTGAAGTCATAGAATGGAGTGATGTGAAGTCAGAGAATGGAGGTGTGTGAACTCATAGAATGGAGGAGTGTGAAGTCATGGAATGGAGGTGTGTGAAGTCACAGATGGAGGTGTTTGAAGTCATAGAATGGAGGTGTGTGAAGTCACAGAATGGAGGTGTGTGAAGTCACAGAATGGAGGTGTGTGAACTCAGAATCGAGGTGTGTGAATTCACAGAAGGGAGGTTTGTGAAGTTATAGAATGGATGTGTCTGAAGTAAGAATGAAGGTGTGTGAAGCCATAGAATGGAGGTGTGTGAAGTCAAAATGAACGTGTGTGAAGTCAAACAATGGAGGTGTGTGAAGTCACAGATTGGAGGTGTGTGAAGTTACAGAATGGAAGTGTGTGAAGTAAAAATGGTGGTGTGTGAAGTCAGAGAATGGAGGTGTGTGAAGTCAAATCATGGACGTGTGTGAAGTCAAAATTGTGGTGTGTTAAGTCACAAATGCAGGTGTGTGAAATCACAGAATGGAGGTGTGTGAAGTCAAAATGGAGGTGTTTGAAGTCAAAGAATGGATGTGTTTGAAGTCATAGAATGGAGGTGTATGAAGTCATGGAATGGAGGTGTGTGAAGTCACAGAATGGAGGTGTGTGAACTCATAGAATGGAGGAGTGTGAAGTCATAGAATGGAGATGTGTGAAGTCACAGATGGAGGTGTGTGAATTCATAGAATGGAGGTTTGTGAAGTCATAGAATGGAGGTGTGTGAAGTCACAGAATGGAGGTGTGTGAAGTCAGGATGGAGGTGTGTGAATTCAAAGAAGGGAGGTTTGTGAAGTCATTGAATGGATGTTTCTGAAGTAAGAATGAAGATGTGTGAAGTCATAGAATGGAGGTGTGTGAAGTCAAAATGCAGGTGTGTGAAGTCAAACAATGGATGTGTGTTAAGTCAAAGAATGGACGTGTGTGAAGTCACAGAATGGAAGTGTGTGAAGTCAAAATGGAGGTGTGTGAAGTCCGAGAATGGAGGTGTGTGAAGTCATAGAATGGAGGTGTGTCAAGTCAGAATGGAGATGTGTGAAGGCAGAGAATGGAGGTGTGTGAAGTCATCGAATGTTGCTGTGTGAAGTCATACAATGGAGGTGTATGAATTCATAGAATGGAGGTGTGTGAAGTCATAGAATGGAGGTGTGTGAAATCATAGAATGGAGGTTTGTGGCGTCACAGATTGACGTGTGTGAAGTCAGAATGGAGGTGTGTGAAGTCAGAATGGAGGTGTGTAAAGTCATAGAATGGAGGTATGTGAAGTCACAATGCAGGTGTGTGAACTCAGAGAATGGAGGTGTGTGAAGTCATAGAATGGAGGTGTGTAAAGTCATAGAATATAGGTGTGTAAAGTCAAAAAATGGAGGTGTGTGAAGTCATAGAATGGAGGTGTTTGAGTCACAGAATGGAGATGTGTGAAGTCATAGAATGGAAGTGTGTGAAGTCATAGAATGGAGGTGTGTGAAGTCATATATTGGAGGTGTGTGAAGTTACAGAATGGAGGTGTGTGAAGTCACAGAATGGAGGTGTGTGAACTCAGAATGGAGGTGTGGGAAGTCACAAAATGGAGGTGTGTGAAGTCATAGAATGGAGATGGGTGAAGGCACAGAATGGAAGTGTGTGAAATCACAGAATGGAGGTGTGTGAAGTCAGAGAATCGAGGTGTGTGAAGTCACAGAATGGAGGTTTGTGAGGTCACAGAATGGAGGTGTGTGAACACACAATGGAGGTGAGTGAAGTCACAGAATGAAGGTGTGTGAAGTCATAGAATGGAGATGTGTGAAGTCACAGAATGGAGGTGTGTGAAGTCATAGAATGGAGGTGTGTGAAGTCACAAAATTGAGGTGTGTGAAGTTCTAGAATGGAGGTGTGTGAATTCAAAGGATGGAGGTGTGTGAAGTCATAGCATGCAGGTGTGTAAAGTCATAAAATGGAGATGTGTGAAGTCACAGATTGGAGCTGTGTGAAATCATAGAATGGAGGTGTGTGAAGTCAGAGAATCGAGGTGTGTGAAGTCACAGAATGGAGGTGCGTGAAGTCAGAATGGCGTTGTGTGAAGTCACAGAATTGAGGTGTGTGAAGTCATAGAATGGAGATGTGTGAAGTCATAGAATGGAGGTGTGTGAAGTCACAGAAGGCAGGTGTGTGAAGTCACAGAATAGAGTTGTGTGAAATCACAATGGAGGTGTGTGAATTCATAGAATGGAGGTGTGTGAAGTGAAAGAATGGAGGTGTGTGAAGTCAGATTGGAGGTGTCTGAAGTAACAGAATGGAGGTGTGTCAACTCAGAAAGGAGATGTGTGTAGTCATAGAATGGAGGTGTGTGAAGTCATAGAATAGAGGTGTGTGAAATCATAGAATGGAGGTGTGTGAAGTCACAGAAATGAGGTGTTTGAAGTCAAAATGGAAGTGTGTGAAGTTAGAATGCAGGTGTGTGAAGTCATAGAATGGAGGTGTGTGAAGTCACAGAATGGAGGTGTGTGAACTCATAGAATGGAAGAGTGTGAAGTCATGGAATGGAGGTGTGTGAAGTCACAGATGGAGTTGTTTGACGTCATAGAATGGAGGTGTGTGAAGTCACAGAATGGAGGTGTGTGAAGTCACAGAATGGAGGTGTGTGAACTCAGAATGGAGGTGTGTGAATTCACAGAAGGGAGGTTTGTGAAGTTATAGAATGGATATTTCTGAAGTAAGAATGAAGGTGTGTGAAGCCATAGAATGGAGGTGTGTGAAGTGAAAATGAAGGTGTGTGAAGTCACAGAATGGAGGTGTGTGAAGTTACAGAATGGAAGTGTGTGAAGTAAAAATGGAGGTGTGTGAAGTCAGAGAATGGAGGTGTGTGAGGTCAAATCATGGACGTGTGTGAAGTCAAAATTGTGGTGTGTGAAGTCAAAAATGCAGGTGTGTGAAATCACAGAATGGAGGTGTGTGAAGTCAAAATGGAGGTGTGGGAAGTCAAAGAATGGATGTGTTTGTAGTCATAGAATGGAGGTGTATGAAGTCATGGAATGGAGGTTTGTGAAGTCAAACATTGGAAGTGTGTGAAGTTACAGAATGGAGGTGTGTGAAGTCATAGAATGGAGGTGTGTGAAGTCAGAGAATGGAGGTGTGTGAAGTCAGAATGCAGGTGTGTGAAGTCATAGAATGGAGGTGTGTGAAATCATAGAATGGAGGTGTGTGAAGCCATAGATTGGAAGTGTGTGATGTCATAGAATGGAGGTGTGTGAAATCATAGATTGAAGGTGTGTGGAAGTCATAGTATGGAGGTGTGTGAAGTCACAGAAAGGAGGTGTGTGAAGTCACAGAATGGAGTTGTGTGAAGTCACAATGGAGGTGTGTGAAGTCATAGAATGGAGGTGTGTGAAATCAAAGAATGGAGGTTTGTTAAGTCATAGAATGGATTGTGTGTGAAATCATAGAATGGAGGTGTGTGAAGTCACAGAATTGAGGTGTGTAAAGTCACAGAGTGGAGGTGTGTGAAGTCACAGATTGGAAGTGTGTGTTGTCAAAATTGAGGTGTGTGAAGTCACAGAATGGAGGTGTGTGAAGTCAAAATGGAGGTGTGTGAAGTCAAAGAAAGAGGTGTGTGAAGTCATAGAATGGAGGTCTGTGAGGTCATGGAATGGAGGTTTGTAAGGTCAAATATTTGAAGTGTGTGAAGTTACAGAATGGAGGTTTGTGAAGTCATAGAATGGAGGTGTGTGAAGTCATAGAATGGAGGTGTGTGAAGTCACAGAAGGCAGGTGTGTGAAGTCACAGAATAGAGTTGTGTGAAATCACAATGGTGGTGTGTGAATTCATAGAATGGAGGTGTGTGAAGTGAAAGAATGGAGGTGTGTGACGTCAGATTGGAGGTGTGTGAAGTAACAGAATGGAGGTGTGTGAACTCAGAAAGGAGCTGTGTGAAGTCATAGAATGGACGTGTGTGAAGTCATAGAATAGAGGTGTGTGAAATCATAAAATGGAGGTGTGTGAAGTCACGGAAATGAGGTGTTTGAAGTCAAAATGGAAGTGTGTGAAGTCAGAATGGAGGTGTGTGAAGTCATAGAATGGAGGTGTGTGAAGTCATAGAATGGAGTGATGTGAAGTCAGAGAATGGAGGTGTGTGAACTCATAGAATGGAGGAGTGTGAAGTCATGGAATGGAGGTGTGTGAAGTCACAGATGGAGGTGTTTGAAGTCATAGAATGGAGGTGTGTGAAGTCACAGAATGGAGGTGTGTGAAGTCACAGAATGGAGGTTTGTGAACTCAGAATCGAGGTGTGTGAATTCACAGAAGGGAGGTTTGTGAAGTTATAGAATGGATGTTTCTGAAGTAAGAATGAAGGTGTGTGAAGCCATAGAATGGAGGTGTGTGAAGTCAAAATGAAGGTGTGTGAAGTCAAACAATGGAGGTGTGTGAAGTCACAGAATGGAGGTGTGTGAAGATACAGAATGGAAGTGTGTGAAGTAAAAATGGAGGTGTGTGAAGTCAGAGAATGGAGGTGTGTGAAGTCAAATCATGGACGTGTGTGAAGTCAAAATTGTGGTGTGTGAAGTCACAAATGCAGGTGTGTGAAGTCACAAAATGGAGGTGTGTGAAGTCAAAATGGAGGTGTTTGAAGTCAATGAATGGATGTGTTTGAAGTCATAGAATGGAGGTGTATGAAGTCATGGAATGGAGGTTTGTGAAGTCAAACATTGGAAGTGTGTGAAGTTACAGAATGGAGGTGTGTGAAGTCATAGAATGGAGGTGTGTGAAGTCAGAGAATGGAGGTGTGTGAAGTCAGAATGCAGGTGTGTGAAGTCATAGAATGGAGGTGTGTGAAGTCATAGAATGGAGGTGTGTGAAGCCATAGATTGGAAGTGTGTGAAGTCATAGTATGGAGGTGTATGAAGTCACAGAAAGGAGGTGTGTGAAGTCACAGAATGGAGTTGTGTGAAGTCACAATGGAGGTGTGTGAAGTCATAGAATGGAGGTGTGTGAAATCAAAGAATGGAGGTTTGTTCAGTCATAGAATGGATTGTGTGTGAAATCACAGAATGGAGGTGTGTGAAGTCACAGAATTTAGGTGTGTAAAGTCACAGAGTGGAGGTGTGTGAAGTCACAGAATGGAGTTGTGTGTGAAGTCATAGACTGGAGGTGTGTGAAGTCACAGAATGCAGGTGTGTGATGTCAGAATGGAGGTTTGTGAAGTCACCGAATGGAGGTATGTGACGTCATAAATGTTGGTGTGTGAAGACATAGAATGGAGGTGTGAAGTCATGGAATGGAGGTGTGTGAAGTCATAGAATGGAGGTGTGTGAAGTCACAGAAGTCAGGTGTGTGAAGTCACAGAATACAGTTGTGTGAAGTCACGTAATGGAGGTGTGATAAGTCACAGAATGGAGGTGTGTGAATTCAAAGAAGGGAGGTTTGTGAAGTCATAGAATGGATGTTCCTGAAGTAAGAATGAAGATGTGTGAAGTCATAGAATGGAGGTGTGTGAAGTCAAAATGCATGTGTGTGAAGTCAAACAATGGATGTGTGTTAAGTCAAAGAATGGACGTGTGTGAAGTCACAGAATGGAAGTGTCTGAAGTCAAAATGGAGGTGTGTCAAGTCATAATGGAGATGTGTGAAGGCAGAGAATGGAGGTGTTTGAGTCACAGATTGGAGGTGTGTGAAGTCATAGAATGGAGGTGTGTGAAGTCATAGAATGGAGGTGTGTGAAGTCATATATTGGAGGTGTGTGAAGTTACAGAATGGAGGTGTGTGAAGTCACAGAATGGAGGGGTGTGAACTCAGAATGGAGGTGTGGGAAGTCACAAAATGGAGGTGTGTGAAGTCATAGAATGGAGATGGGTGAAGGCACAGAATGGAAATGTGTGAAATCATAGATTGGAGGTGTGTGAAGTCAGAGAATCGAGGTGTGTGAAGTCACAGAATGGAGGTTTGTGAGGTCACAAAATGGAGGTGTGTGAACACACAATGGAGGTGAGTGAAGTCACAGAATGGAGGTGTGTGAAGTCATAGAATGGAGATGTGTGAAGTCACAGAATGGAGGTGTGTGAAGTCATAGAATGGAGGTGTGTGAAGTCACAAAATTGAGGTGTGTGAAGTCCTAGAATGGAGGTGTGTGAAGTCAAAGGATGGAGGTGTGTGAAGTCATAGAATGCAGGTGTGTAAAGTCATAAAATGGAGATGTGTGAAGTCACAGAATGGAGCTGTGTGAAATCATAGAATGGAGGTGTGGGAAGTCACAGAATGGAGGTGCGTGAAGTCAGAATGGCGTTGTGTGAAGTCACAGAATTGAGGTGTGTGAAGTCATAGAATGGAGATGTGTGAAGTCATAGAATGGAGGTGTGTGAAGTCACAGAAGGCAGGTGTGTGAAGTCATAGAATGGAGGTTTGTGAAGACAAACATTGGAAGTGAGTGAAGTTACAGAATGGAGGTGTGTGAAGTCATAGAATGGATGTGTGTGAAGTCAGAGAATGGAGGTGTGTGAAGTCAGATTGGAGGTGTCTGAAGTAACAGAATGGAGGTGTGTCAATTCAGAAAGGAGGTGTGTGAAATCATAGAATGGAGGTGTGTGAAGTCATAGAATAGAGGTGTGTGAAATCATAGAATGGAGGTGTGTGAAGTCACAGAAATGAGGTGTTTGAAGTCAAAATGGAAGTGTGTGAAGTTAGAATGCAGGTGTGTGAAGTCATAGAATGGAGGTGTGTGAAGTCACAGAAAGGAGGTGTGTGAACTCATAGAATGGAGGAGTGTGAAGTCATGGAATGTAGGTGTGTGAAGTCACAGATGGAGGTGTTTGAAGTCATGGAATGGAGGTGTGTGAAGTCACAGAATGGAGGTGTGTGAAGTCACAGAATGGAGGTGTGTGAACTCAGAATCGAGGTGTGTGAATTCACAGAAGGGAGGTTTGTGAAGTTATAGAATGGATATTTCTGAAGTAAGAATGAAGGTGTGTGAAGCCATAGAATGGAGGTGTGTGAAGTCAAAATGAATGTGTGTGAAGTCACAGAATGGAGGTGTGTGAAGTTACAGAATGGAAGTGTGTGAAGTAAAAATGGAGGTGTGTGAAGTCAGAGAATGGAGGTGTGTGAAGTCAAATCATGGACGTGTGTGAAGTCAAAATTGTGTTGTGTGAAGTCACAAATGCAGGTGTGTGAAATCACAGAATGGAGGTGTGTGAAGTCAAAATGGAGGTGTGTGAAGTCAAAGAATGGATGTGTTTGAAGTCATAGAATGGAGGTGTATGAAGTCATGGAATGGAGGTTTGTGAAGTCAAACATTGGAAGTGTGTGAAGTTACAGAATGGAGGTGTGTGAAGTCATAGAATGGAGGTGTGTGAAGTCATAGAATGGAGGTGTGTGAAGTCACAGAAGGCAGGTGTGTGAAGTCACAGAATAGAGTTGTGTGAAATCACAATGGTGGTGTGTGAATTCATAGAATGGAGGTGTGTGAAGTGAAAGAATGGAGGTGTGTGAAGTCAGATTGGAGGTGTGTGAAGTAACAGAATGGAGGTGTGTGAACTCAGAAAGGAGGTGTGTGAAGTCATAGAATGGAGGTGTGTGAAGTCATAGAATAGAGGTGTGTGAAATCATAAAATGGAGGTGTGTGAAGTCACGGAAATGAGGTGTTTGAAGTCAAAATGGAAGTGTGTGAAGTCAGAATGGAGGTGTGTGAAGTCATAGAATGGAGGTGTGTGAAGTCATAGAATAGAGTTGTGTGAAGTCACAGAATGGAGGTGTGTGAACTCATAGAATGGAGGAGTGTGAAGTCATGGAATGGAGGTGTGTGAAGTCACAGATGGAGGTGTTTGAAGTCATAGAATGGAGGTGTGTGAAGTCACAGAATGGAGGTTTGTGAAGTCACAGAATGGAGGTTTGTGAACTCAGAATCGAGGTGTGTGAATTCACAGAAGGGAGGTTTGTGAAGTTATAGAATGGATGTTTCTGAAGTAAGAATGAAGGTGTGTGAAGCCATAGAATGGAGGTGTGTGAAGTCAAAATGAAGGTGTGTGAAGTCAAACAATGGAGTTGTGTGAAGTCAGAGAATGGAGGTGTGTGAAGTCAAATCATGGACGTGTGTGAAGTCAAAATTGTGGTGTGTGAAGTCACAAATGCAGGTGTGTGAAGTCACAAAATGGAGGTGTGTGAAGTCAAAATGGAGGTGTTTGAAGTCAAAGAATGGATGTGTTTGAAGTCATAGAATGGAGGTGTATGAAGCCATGGAATGGAGGTTTGTGAAGTCAAACATTGGAAGTGTGTGAAGTTACAGAATGGAGGTGTGTGAAGTCATAGAATGGAGGTGTGTGAAGTCAGAGAATGGAGGTGTGTGAAGTCAGAATGCAGGTGTGTGAAGTCATAGAATGGAGGTGTGTGAAGTCATAGAATGGAGGTGTGTGAAGATATAGATTGGAAGTGTGTGAAGTCATAGAATGGAGGTGTGTGAAGTCATGGATTGAAGGTGTGTGGAAGTCATAGTATGGAGGTGTGTGAAGTCACAGAAAGGAGGTGTGTGAAGTCACAGAATGGAGTTGTGTGAAGTCACAATGGAGGTGTGTGAAGTCATAGAATGGAGGTGTGTGAAATCAAAGAATGGAGGTTTGTTCAGTCATAGAATGGATTGTGTGTGAAATCACAGAATGGAGGTGTGTGAAGTCACAGAATTTAGGTGTGTAAAGTCACAGAGTGGAGGTGTGTGAAGTCACAGAATGGAGTTGTGTGTGAAGTCATAGACTGGAGGTGTGTGAAGTCACAGAATGCAGGTGTGTGATGTCAGAATGGAGGTTTGTGAAGTCACCGAATGGAGGTATGTGACGTCATAAATGTTGGTGTGTGAAGACATAGAATGGAGGTGTGAAGTCATGGAATGGAGGTGTGTGAAGTCATAGAATGGAGGTGTGTGAAGTCACAGAAGTCAGGTGTGTGAAGTCACAGAATACAGTTGTGTGAAGTCACGTAATGGAGGTGTGATAAGTCACAGAATGGAGGTGTGTGAACTCACAATGGAGGTGAGTGAAGTCACAGAATGGGGGTGTGTGAAGTCACAGAATGGAGGTGTGTGAACTCATAGAATGGAGGAGTGTGAAGTCATAGAATGGAGATGTGTGAAGTCACAGATGGAGGTGGGTGAATTCATAGAATGGAGGTGTGTGAAGTCATAGAATGGAGGTGTCTGAAGTCACAGAAAGGAGGTGTGTGAAGTCAGAATGGAGGTGTGTGAATTCAAAGAAGGGAGGTTTGTGAAGTCATAGAATGGATGTTTCTGAAGTAAGAATGAAGATGTGTGAAGTCATAGAATGGAGGTGTGTGAAGTCAAAATGCATGTGTGTGAAGTCAAACAATGGATGTGTGTTAAGTCAAAGAATGGACGTGTGTGAAGTCACAGAATGGAAGTGTCTGAAGTCAAAATGGAGGTGTGTCAAGTCATAATGGAGATGTGTGAAGGCAGAGAATGGAGGTGTTTGAGTCACAGATTGGAGGTGTGTGAAGTCATAGAATGGAGGTGTGTGAAGTCATAGAATGGAGGTGTGTGAAGTCATATATTGGAGGTGTGTGAAGTTACAGAATGGAGGTGTGTGAAGTCACAGAATGGAGGGGTGTGAACTCAGAATGGAGGTGTGGGAAGTCACAAAATGGAGGTGTGTGAAGTCATAGAATGGAGATGGGTGAAGGCACAGAATGGAAGTGTGTGAAATCATAGATTGGAGGTGTGTGAAGTCAGAGAATCGAGGTGTGTGAAGTCACAGAATGGAGGTTTGTGAGGTCACAAAATGGAGGTGTGTGAACACACAATGGAGGTGAGTGAAGTCACAGAATGGAGGTGTGTGAAGTCATAGAATGGAGATGTGTGAAGTCACAGAATGGAGGTGTGTGAAGTCATAGAATGGAGGTGTGTGAAGTCACAAAATTGAGGTGTGTGAAGTCCTAGAATGGAGGTGTGTGAAGTCAAAGGATGGAGGTGTGTGAAGTCATAGAATGCAGGTGTGTAAAGTCATAAAATGGAGATGTGTGAAGTCACAGAATGGAGCTGTGTGAAATCATAGAATGGAGGTGTGGGAAGTCACAGAATGGAGGTGCGTGAAGTCAGAATGGCGTTGTGTGAAGTCACAGAATTGAGGTGTGTGAAGTCATAGAATGGAGATGTGTGAAGTCATAGAATGGAGGTGTGTGAAGTCACAGAAGGCAGGTGTGTGAAGTCATAGAATGGAGGTTTGTGAAGACAAACATTGGAAGTGAGTGAAGTTACAGAATGGAGGTGTGTGAAGTCATAGAATGGATGTGTGTGAAGTCAGAGAATGGAGGTGTGTGAAGTCAGATTGGAGGTGTCTGAAGTAACAGAATGGAGGTGTGTCAATTCAGAAAGGAGGTGTGTGAAATCATAGAATGGAGGTGTGTGAAGTCACAGAATAGAGGTGTGTGAAATCATAGAATGGAGGTGTGTGAAGTCACAGAAATGAGGTGTTTGAAGTCAAAATGGAAGTGTGTGAAGTTAGAATGCAGGTGTGTGAAGTCATAGAATGGAGGTGTGTGAAGTCACAGAAAGGAGGTGTGTGAACTCATAGAATGGAGGAGTGTGAAGTCATGGAATGTAGGTGTGTGAAGTCACAGATGGAGGTGTTTGAAGTCATGGAATGGAGGTGTGTGAAGTCACAGAATGGAGGTGTGTGAAGTCACAGAATGGAGGTGTGTGAACTCAGAATCGAGGTGTGTGAATTCACAGAAGGGAGGTTTGTGAAGTTATAGAATGGATATTTCTGAAGTAAGAATGAAGGTGTGTGAAGCCATAGAATGGAGGTGTGTGAAGTCAAAATGAATGTGTGTGAAGTCACAGAATGGAGGTGTGTGAAGTTACAGAATGGAAGTGTGTGAAGTAAAAATGGAGGTGTGTGAAGTCAGAGAATGGAGGTGTGTGAAGTCAAATCATGGACGTGTGTGAAGTCAAAATTGTGTTGTGTGAAGTCACAAATGCAGGTGTGTGAAATCACAGAATGGAGGTGTGTGAAGTCAAAATGGAGGTGTGTGAAGTCAAAGAATGGATGTGTTTGAAGTCATAGAATGGAGGTGTATGAAGTCATGGAATGGAGGTTTGTGAAGTCAAACATTGGAAGTGTGTGAAGTTACAGAATGGAGGTGTGTGAAGTCATAGAATGGAGGTGTGTGAAGTCATAGAATGGAGGTGTGTGAAGTCACAGAAGGCAGGTGTGTGAAGTCACAGAATAGAGTTGTGTGAAATCACAATGGTGGTGTGTGAATTCATAGAATGGATGTGTGTGAAGTGAAAGAATGGAGGTGTGTGAAGTCAGATTGGAGGTGTGTGAAGTAACAGAATGGAGGTGTGTGAACTCAGAAAGGAGGTGTGTGAAGTCATAGAATGGAGGTGTGTGAAGTCATAGAATAGAGGTGTGTGAAATCATAAAATGGAGGTGTGTGAAGTCACGGAAATGAGGTGTTTGAAGTCAAAATGGAAGTGTGTGAAGTCAGAATGGAGGTGTGTGAAGTCATAGAATGGAGGTGTGTGAAGTCATAGAATAGAGTTGTGTGAAGTCACAGAATGGAGGTGTGTGAACTCATAGAATGGAGGAGTGTGAAGTCATGGAATGGAGGTGTGTGAAGTCACAGATGGAGGTGTTTGAAGTCATAGAATGGAGGTGTGTGAAGTCACAGAATGGAGGTTTGTGAAGTCACAGAATGGAGGTTTGTGAACTCAGAATCGAGGTGTGTGAATTCACAGAAGGGAGGTTTGTGAAGTTATAGAATGGATGTTTCTGAAGTAAGAATGAAGGTGTGTGAAGCCATAGAATGGAGGTGTGTGAAGTCAAAATGAAGGTGTGTGAAGTCAAACAATGGAGTTGTGTGAAGTCAGAGAATGGAGGTGTGTGAAGTCAAATCATGGACGTGTGTGAAGTCAAAATTGTGGTGTGTGAAGTCACAAATGCAGGTGTGTGAAGTCACAAAATGGAGGTGTGTGAAGTCAAAATGGAGGTGTTTGAAGTCAAAGAATGGATGTGTTTGAAGTCATAGAATGGAGGTGTATGAAGCCATGGAATGGAGGTTTGTGAAGTCAAACATTGGAAGTGTGTGAAGTTACAGAATGGAGGTGTGTGAAGTCATAGAATGGAGGTGTGTGAAGTCAGAGAATGGAGGTGTGTGAAGTCAGAATGCAGGTGTGTGAAGTCATAGAATGGAGGTGTGTGAAGTCATAGAATGGAGGTGTGTGAAGATATAGATTGGAAGTGTGTGAAGTCATAGAATGGAGGTGTGTGAAGTCATGGATTGAAGGTGTGTGGAAGTCATAGTATGGAGGTGTGTGAAGTCACAGAAAGGAGGTGTGTGAAGTCACAGAATGGAGTTGTGTGAAGTCACAATGGAGGTGTGTGAAGTCATAGAATGGAGGTGTGTGAAATCAAAGAATGGAGGTTTGTTCAGTCATAGAATGGATTGTGTGTGAAATCACAGAATGGAGGTGTGTGAAGTCACAGAATTTAGGTGTGTAAAGTCACAGAGTGGAGGTGTGTGAAGTCACAGAATGGAGTTGTGTGTGAAGTCATAGACTGGAGGTGTGTGAAGTCACAGAATGCAGGTGTGTGATGTCAGAATGGAGGTTTGTGAAGTCACCGAATGGAGGTATGTGACGTCATAAATGTTGGTGTGTGAAGACATAGAATGGAGGTGTGAAGTCATGGAATGGAGGTGTGTGAAGTCATAGAATGGAGGTGTGTGAAGTCACAGAAGTCAGGTGTGTGAAGTCACAGAATACAGTTGTGTGAAGTCACGTAATGGAGGTGTGATAAGTCACAGAATGGAGGTGTGTGAACTCACAATGGAGGTGAGTGAAGTCACAGAATGGGGGTGTGTGAAGTCACAGAATGGAGGTGTGTGAACTCATAGAATGGAGGAGTGTGAAGTCATAGAATGGAGATGTGTGAAGTCACAGATGGAGGTGGGTGAATTCATAGAATGGAGGTGTGTGAAGTCATAGAATGGAGGTGTCTGAAGTCACAGAAAGGAGGTGTGTGAAGTCAGAATGGAGGTGTGTGAATTCAAAGAAGGGAGGTTTGTGAAGTCATAGAATGGATGTTTCTGAAGTAAGAATGAAGATGTGTGAAGTCATAGAATGGAGGTGTGTGAAGTCAAAATGCATGTGTGTGAAGTCAAACAATGGATGTGTGTTAAGTCAAAGAATGGACGTGTGTGAAGTCACAGAATGGAAGTGTCTGAAGTCAAAATGGAGGTGTGTCAAGTCATAATGGAGATGTGTGAAGGCAGAGAATGGAGGTGTTTGAGTCACAGATTGGAGGTGTGTGAAGTCATAGAATGGAGGTGTGTGAAGTCATAGAATGGAGGTGTGTGAAGTCATATATTGGAGGTGTGTGAAGTTACAGAATGGAGGTGTGTGAAGTCACAGAATGGAGGGGTGTGAACTCAGAATGGAGGTGTGGGAAGTCACAAAATGGAGGTGTGTGAAGTCATAGAATGGAGATGGGTGAAGGCACAGAATGGAAGTGTGTGAAATCATAGATTGGAGGTGTGTGAAGTCAGAGAATCGAGGTGTGTGAAGTCACAGAATGGAGGTTTGTGAGGTCACAAAATGGAGGTGTGTGAACACACAATGGAGGTGAGTGAAGTCACAGAATGGAGGTGTGTGAAGTCATAGAATGGAGATGTGTGAAGTCACAGAATGGAGGTGTGTGAAGTCATAGAATGGAGGTGTGTGAAGTCACAAAATTGAGGTGTGTGAAGTCCTAGAATGGAGGTGTGTGAAGTCAAAGGATGGAGGTGTGTGAAGTCATAGAATGCAGGTGTGTAAAGTCATAAAATGGAGATGTGTGAAGTCACAGAATGGAGCTGTGTGAAATCATAGAATGGAGGTGTGGGAAGTCACAGAATGGAGGTGCGTGAAGTCAGAATGGCGTTGTGTGAAGTCACAGAATTGAGGTGTGTGAAGTCATAGAATGGAGATGTGTGAAGTCATAGAATGGAGGTGTGTGAAGTCACAGAAGGCAGGTGTGTGAAGTCATAGAATGGAGGTTTGTGAAGACAAACATTGGAAGTGAGTGAAGTTACAGAATGGAGGTGTGTGAAGTCATAGAATGGATGTGTGTGAAGTCAGAGAATGGAGGTGTGTGAAGTCAGATTGGAGGTGTCTGAAGTAACAGAATGGAGGTGTGTCAATTCAGAAAGGAGGTGTGTGAAATCATAGAATGGAGGTGTGTGAAGTCACAGAATAGAGGTGTGTGAAATCATAGAATGGAGGTGTGTGAAGTCACAGAAATGAGGTGTTTGAAGTCAAAATGGAAGTGTGTGAAGTTAGAATGCAGGTGTGTGAAGTCATAGAATGGAGGTGTGTGAAGTCACAGAAAGGAGGTGTGTGAACTCATAGAATGGAGGAGTGTGAAGTCATGGAATGTAGGTGTGTGAAGTCACAGATGGAGGTGTTTGAAGTCATGGAATGGAGGTGTGTGAAGTCACAGAATGGAGGTGTGTGAAGTCACAGAATGGAGGTGTGTGAACTCAGAATCGAGGTGTGTGAATTCACAGAAGGGAGGTTTGTGAAGTTATAGAATGGATATTTCTGAAGTAAGAATGAAGGTGTGTGAAGCCATAGAATGGAGGTGTGTGAAGTCAAAATGAATGTGTGTGAAGTCACAGAATGGAGGTGTGTGAAGTTACAGAATGGAAGTGTGTGAAGTAAAAATGGAGGTGTGTGAAGTCAGAGAATGGAGGTGTGTGAAGTCAAATCATGGACGTGTGTGAAGTCAAAATTGTGTTGTGTGAAGTCACAAATGCAGGTGTGTGAAATCACAGAATGGAGGTGTGTGAAGTCAAAATGGAGGTGTGTGAAGTCAAAGAATGGATGTGTTTGAAGTCATAGAATGGAGGTGTATGAAGTCATGGAATGGAGGTTTGTGAAGTCAAACATTGGAAGTGTGTGAAGTTACAGAATGGAGGTGTGTGAAGTCATAGAATGGAGGTGTGTGAAGTCATAGAATGGAGGTGTGTGAAGTCACAGAAGGCAGGTGTGTGAAGTCACAGAATAGAGTTGTGTGAAATCACAATGGTGGTGTGTGAATTCATAGAATGGAGGTGTGTGAAGTGAAAGAATGGAGGTGTGTGAAGTCAGATTGGAGGTGTGTGAAGTAACAGAATGGAGGTGTGTGAACTCAGAAAGGAGGTGTGTGAAGTCATAGAATGGAGGTGTGTGAAGTCATAGAATAGAGGTGTGTGAAATCATAAAATGGAGGTGTGTGAAGTCACGGAAATGAGGTGTTTGAAGTCAAAATGGAAGTGTGTGAAGTCAGAATGGAGGTGTGTGAAGTCATAGAATGGAGGTGTGTGAAGTCATAGAATAGAGTTGTGTGAAGTCACAGAATGGAGGTGTGTGAACTCATAGAATGGAGGAGTGTGAAGTCATGGAATGGAGGTGTGTGAAGTCACAGATGGAGGTGTTTGAAGTCATAGAATGGAGGTGTGTGAAGTCACAGAATGGAGGTTTGTGAAGTCACAGAATGGAGGTTTGTGAACTCAGAATCGAGGTGTGTGAATTCACAGAAGGGAGGTTTGTGAAGTTATAGAATGGATGTTTCTGAAGTAAGAATGAAGGTGTGTGAAGCCATAGAATGGAGGTGTGTGAAGTCAAAATGAAGGTGTGTGAAGTCAAACAATGGAGTTGTGTGAAGTCAGAGAATGGAGGTGTGTGAAGTCAAATCATGGACGTGTGTGAAGTCAAAATTGTGGTGTGTGAAGTCACAAATGCAGGTGTGTGAAGTCACAAAATGGAGGTGTGTGAAGTCAAAATGGAGGTGTTTGAAGTCAAAGAATGGATGTGTTTGAAGTCATAGAATGGAGGTGTATGAAGCCATGGAATGGAGGTTTGTGAAGTCAAACATTGGAAGTGTGTGAAGTTACAGAATGGAGGTGTGTGAAGTCATAGAATGGAGGTGTGTGAAGTCAGAGAATGGAGGTGTGTGAAGTCAGAATGCAGGTGTGTGAAGTCATAGAATGGAGGTGTGTGAAGTCATAGAATGGAGGTGTGTGAAGATATAGATTGGAAGTGTGTGAAGTCATAGAATGGAGGTGTGTGAAGTCATGGATTGAAGGTGTGTGGAAGTCATAGTATGGAGGTGTGTGAAGTCACAGAAAGGAGGTGTGTGAAGTCACAGAATGGAGTTGTGTGAAGTCACAATGGAGGTGTGTGAAGTCATAGAATGGAGGTGTGTGAAATCAAAGAATGGAGGTTTGTTCAGTCATAGAATGGATTGTGTGTGAAATCACAGAATGGAGGTGTGTGAAGTCACAGAATTGAGGTGTGTAAAGTCACAGAGTGGAGGTGTGTGAAGTCAGAGAATGGAGTTGTGTGTGAAGTCATAGACTGGAGGTGTGTGAAGTCTCAGAATGCAGGTGTGTGATGTCAGAATGGAGGTTTGTGAAGTCACCGAATGGAGGTATGTGACGTCATAAATGTTGGTGTGTGAAGACATAGAATGGAGGTGTGAAGTCATGGAATGGAGGTGTGTGAAGTCATAGAATGGAGGTGTGTGAAGTCACGGAAGTCAGGTGTGTGAAGTCACAGAATACAGTTGTGTGAAGTCACGTAATGGAGGTGTGATAAGTCACAGAATGGAGGTGTGTGAACTCACAATGGAGGTGAGTGAAGTCACAGAATGGGGGTGGGTGAAGTCATAGAATGGAAGTGTGTGAAGTCATAGATGGAGGTGTGTGAAGTTACAGAATGGAGATATGTGACGTCATAAATGTTGGTGTGTGAATTCATAGAATGGCGGTGTGTGAAGTCAAAGAATGGAGGTTTGTGAAGTCATAGAATGGAGGTGTGTGAAATCACAGAATGTAGTTGTGTGTAGTCACAGAGTGTAGGTGTGTAAAGTCACAGAGTGGAGGTGTGTGAAGTCTCAGAATTGAGGTGTGTGAAGTCATAGAATGGAGGTGTTTGAAGTCATAGAATGTTGGTTTTTGAAGACACAGAATGGAGGTGTGTGAAGTCATAGAATGGAGGTGTGTGAAGTCAGATTGGAGGTGTGTGAAGTAACAGAATGGAGGTGTGTCAACTCCAAAAGGAGGTGTGTGAAGTCATAGAATGGAGGTGTGTGAAGTCATAGAATGCAGGTGTCTGAAATCATAGAATGGAGGTGTGTGAAGCCACAGAAATGAGGTGTTTGAAGTCAAAATGGAAGTGTGTGAAGTCAGAATGGAGATGTGTGAAGTCATAGAACGGAGGTGTGTGAAGTCATATATTGGAGGTGTGTGAAGTTACGGAATGGAGGTGTGTGAAGTCACAGAATGGAGGTGTGTGAACTCAGAATGGAGGTGTGGGAAGTCACAAAATGGAGGTGTGTGAAGTCATAGAATGGAGATGGGTGAAGGCACAGAATGGAAGTGTGTGAAATCATAGATTGGAGGTGTGTGAAGTCAGAGAATCGAGGTGTGTGAAGTCACAGAATGGAGGTTTGTGAGGTCACAAAATGGAGGTGTGTGAACACACAATGGAGGTGAGTGAAGTCACAGAATGGAGGTGTGTGAAGTCATAGAATGGAGATGTGTGAAGTCACAGAATGGAGGTGTGTGAAGTCATAGAATGGAGGTGTGTGAAGTCACAAAATTGAGGTGTGTGAAGTCCTAGAATGGAGGTGTGTGAAGTCAAAGGATGGAGGTGTGTGAAGTCATAGAATGCAGGTGTGTAAAGTCATAAAATGGAGATGTGTGAAGTCACAGAATGGAGCTGTGTGAAATCATAGAATGGAGGTGTGGGAAGTCACAGAATGGAGGTGCGTGAAGTCAGAATGGCGTTGTGTGAAGTCACAGAATTGAGGTGTGTGAAGTCATAGAATGGAGATGTGTGAAGTCACAGAATGGAGGTGTGTGAAGTCACAGAAGGCAGGTGTGTGAAGTCATAGAATGGAGGTTTGTGAAGTCAAACATTGGAAGTGTGTGAAATTACAGAATGGAGGTGTGTGAAGTCATAGAATGGATGTGTGTGAAGTGAAAGAATGGAGGTGTGTGAAGTCAGATTGGAGGTGTCTGAAGTAACAGAATGGAGGTGTGTCAACTCAGAAAGGAGGTGTGTGAAATCATAGAATGGAGGTGTGTGAAGTCATAGAATAGAGGTGTGTGAAATCATAGAATGGAGGTGTGTGAAGTCACAGAAATGAGGTGTTCGAAGTCAAAATGGAAGTGTGTGAAGTTAGAATGCAGGTGTGTGAAGTCATAGAATGGAGGTGTGTGAAGTCACAGAATGGAGGTGTGTGAACTCATAGAATGGAGGAGTGTGAAGTCATGGAATGGAGGTGTGTGAAGTCACAGATGGAGGTGTTTGAAGTCATAGAATGGAGGTGTGTGAAGTCACAGAATGGAGGTGTGTGAAGTCACAGAATGGAGGTGTGTGAACTCAGAATGGAGGTGTGTGAATTCACAGAAGGGAGGTTTGTGAAGTTATAGAATGGATATTTCTGAAGTAAGAATGAAGGTGTGAAGCCATAGAATGGAGGTTTGTGAAGTCAAAATGAAGGTGTGTGAAGTCACAGAATGGAGGTGTGTGAAGTTACAGAATGGAAGTGTGTGAAGTAAAAATGGAGGTGTGTGAAGTCAGAGAATGGAGGTGTGTGAAGTCAAATCATGGACGTGTGTGAAGTCAAAATTGTGTTGTGTGAAGTCACAAATGCAGGTGTGTGAAATCACAGAATGGAGGTGTGTGAAGTCAAAATGGAGGTGTGTGAAGTCAAACAATGGATGTGTGTTAAGTCAAAGAATGGACGTGTGTGAAGTCACAGAATGGAAGTGTGTGAAGTCAAAATGGAGGTGTGTCAAGTCAGAATGGAGATGTGTGAAGGCAGAGAATGGAGGTGTGTGAAGTCATAGAATGTTGCTGTGTGAAGTCATACAATGGAGGTGTATGAAGTCATAGAATGGAGGTGTGTGAAGTCATAGAATGGAGGTGTGTGAAATCATAGAATGGAGGTTTGTGACGTCACAGATTGACGTGTGTGAAGTCAGAATGTAGGTGTGTGAAGTCAGAATGGAGGTGTGTAAAGTCATAGAATGGAGGTGTGTGAAGTCACAATGCAGGTGTGTGAACTCAGAGAATGGAGGTGTGTGAAGTCATAGAATGGAGGTGTGTATAGTCATAGAATATATATGTGTAAAGTCAAAAAATGGAGGTGTGTGAAGTCATAGAATGGAGGTGTTTGAGTCACAGATTGGAGGTGTGTGAAGTCATAGAATGGAGGTGTGTGAAGTCATAGAATGGAGGTGTGTGAAGTCATATATTGGAGGTGTGTGAAGTTACGGAATGGAGGTGTGTGAAGTCACAGAATGGAGGGGTGTGAACTCAGAATGGAGGTGTGGGAAGTCACAAAATGGAGGTGTGTGAAGTCATAGAATGGAGATGGGTGAAGGCACAGAATGGAAGTGTGTGAAATCATAGATTGGAGGTGTGTGAAGTCAGAGAATCGAGGTGTGTGAAGTCAGAGAATGGAGGTGTGTGAAGTCAGATTGGAGGTGTCTGAAGTAACAGAATGGAGGTGTGTCAATTCAGAAAGGAGGTGTGTGAAATCATAGAATGGAGGTGTGTGAAGTCATAGAATAGAGGTGTGTGAAATCATAGAATGGAGGTGTGTGAAGTCACAGAAATGAGGTGTTTGAAGTCAAAATGGAAGTGTGTGAAGTTAGAATGCAGGTGTGTGAAGTCATAGAATGGAGGTGTGTGAAGTCATAGAATGGAGGTGTGTGAAGTCACAGAATGGAGGTGTGTGAACTCATAGAATGGAGGAGTGTGAAGTCATGGAATGGAGGTGTGTGAAGTCATATATTGGAGGTGTTTGAAGTCATAGAATGGAGGTGTGTGAAGTCACAGAATGGAGGTGTGTGAAGTTACAGAATGGAGGTGTGTGAACTCAGAATGGAGGTGTGTGAATTCACAGAAGGGAGGTTTGTGAAGTTATAGAATGGATGTTTCTGAAGTAAGAATGAAGGTGTGTGAAGCCATAGAATGGAGGTGTGTGAAGTCAAAATGAAGGTGTGTGAAGTCACAGAATGGAGGTGTGTGAAGTTACAGAATGGAAGTGTGTGAAGTAAAAATGGAGGTGTGTGAAGTCAGAGAATGGAGGTGTGTGAAGTCAAATCATGGACGTGTGTGAAGTCAAAATTGTGGTGTGTGGTGTCACAAATGCAGGTGTGTGAAATCACAGAATGGAGGTGTGTGAAGTCAAAATGGAGGTGTGTGAAGTCAAAGAATGGATGTGTTTGAAGTCAAAGAATGGAGGTGTATGAAGTCATGGAATGGAGGTTTGTGAAGTCAAACATTGGAAGTGTGTGAAGTTACAGAATGGAGGTGTGTGAAGTCATAGAATGGAGGTGTGTGAAGTCAGTGAATGGAGGTGTGTGAAGTCAGAATGCAGGTGTGTGAAGTCATAGAATGGAGGTGTGTGAAGTCATAGAATGGAGGTGTGTGAAGCCATAGATTGGAAGTGTGTGAAGTCATAGAATGGAGGTGTGTGAAGTCATAGATTTAAGGTGTGTGAAGTCATAGTATGGAGGTGTGTGAAGTCACAGAAAGGAGGTGTGTGAAGTCACAGAATGGAGTTGTGTGAAGTCACAATGGAGGTGTGTGAAGTCATAGAATGGAGGTGTGTGAATTCAAAGAATGGAGGTTTGTTAAGTCATAGAATGGATTGTGTGTGAATTCATAGAATGGAGGTGTGTGAAGTGAAAGAATGGAGGTGTGTGAAGTCAGATTGGAGGTGTGTGAAGTAACAGAATGGAGGTGTGTGAACTCAGAAAGGAGGTGTGTGAAGTCATAGAATGGAGGTGTGTGAAGTCATAGAATAGAGGTGTGTGAAATCATAAAATGGAGGTGGGTGAAGTCACAGAAATGAGGTGTTTGAAGTCAAAATGGAAGTGTGTGAAGTCAGAATGGAGGTGTGTGAAGTCATAGAATGGAGGTGTGTGAAGTTATAGAATGGAGTTGTGTGAAGTCACAGAATGGAGGTGTGTGAACTCATAGAATGGAGGAGTGTGAAGTCATGGAATGGAGGTGTGTGAAGTCACAGATGGAGGTGTTTGAAGTCATAGAATGGAGGTGTGTGAAGTCACAGAATGGAGGTGTGTGAAGTCACAGAATGGAGGTTTGTGAACTCAGAATCGAGGTGTGTGAATTCACAGAAGGGAGGTTTGTGAAGTTATAGAATGGATGTTTCTGAAGTAAGAATGAAGGTGTGTGAAGCCATAGAATGGAGGTGTGTGAAGTCAAAATGAAGGTGTGTGAAGTCAAACAATGGAGGTGTGTGAAGTCAGAGAATGGAGGTGTGTGAACTCAAATCATAGACGTGTGTGAAGTCAATATTGTGGTGTGTGAAGTCACAAATGCAGGTGTGTGAAGTCACAGAATGGAGGTGTGTGAAGTTAAAATGGAGGTGTTTGAAGTCAAAGAATGGATGTGTTTGAAGTCATAAAATGGAGGTGTATGAAGTCATGGAATGGAGGTTTGTGAAGTCAAACATTGGAAGTGTGTGAAGTTAAAGAATGGAGGTGTGTGAAGTCATAGAATGGAGGTGTGTGAAGTCAGAGAATGGAGGTGTGTGAAGTCAGAATGCAGGTGTGTGAAGTCATAGAATGGAGGTGTGTGAAGTCATAGAATGGAGGTGTGTGAAGCCATAGATTGGAAGTGTGTGAAGTCATAGAATGGAGGTGTGTGAAGTCATAGATTGAAGGTGCGTGGAAGTCATAGTATGGAGGTGTGTGAAGTCACAGAAAGGAGGTGTGTGAAGTCACAGAATGGAGTTGTGTGAAGTCACAATGGAGGTGTGTGAAGTCATAGAATGGAGGTGTGTGAAATCAAAGAATGGAGGTTTGTTATGTCATAGAATGGATTGTGTGTGAAATCATAGAATGGAGGTGTGTGAAGTCACAGAATTGAGGTGTGTAAAGTCACAGAGTGAAGGTGTGTGAAGTCACAGAATGGAGTTGTGTGTGAAGTCATAGAATGGAGGTGTGTGAAGTCACAGAATGCAGGTGTGTGATGTCAGAATAGAGGTGTGTGAAGTCACCGAATGGAGGTATGTGACGTCATAAATGTTGGTGTGTGAAGACATAGAATGGAGGTGTGAAGTCATAGAATGGAGGTGTGTGAAGTCATAGAATGGAGGTGTGTGAAGTCACAGAAGGCAGGTGTGTGAAGTCACAGAATACAGTTGTGTGAAGTCATGTAATGGAGGTGTGTGAAGTCAGAATGCAGGTGTGTGAAGTCAAAGAATGGAGGTGTGTGAAGTCATAGATTGGAAGTGTGGGAAGTCATAGAATGGAGGTGTGTGAAGTCATAGATTGAAGGTGTGTTGAAGGCATAGTATTCAGGTGTGTGAAGTCACAGAAATTAGGTGTTTGAAGTCACAGAATGGAGGTGTGTGAAGTCAAAATGGAGGTGTGTGAAGTCAAAGAATGGCGGTGTGTGAAGTCATAGAATGGAGGTGTATGAAGTCATGGAATGGAGGTTTGTGAAGTCAAACATTGGAAGTGTGTGAAGTTACAGAATGGAGGTGTGTGAAGTCATAGAATGGAGGTGTGTGAAGTCATAGAATGGAGGAGTGTGAAGTCAGAATGGAGATGTGTGAAGTCACATAATGGAGGTGTGTGAAGTCACAGAATGTTGGTGTGTGAAGTCATAGAATAGAGGTGTATGAAGTCATAGAATGGAGGTGTGTGAATTTATATAATGGAGGTGTGTGAAGTCACAGAATGGAGGTGTGTGAAGTCATAGATTGGAAGTGTGTGAAGTCATAGAATGGAGGTGTGTGAAGTAATAGAATGGAGGTTTGTGAAGTCAGAATGGAGATGTGTGAAGTCACATAATTGATTTGTGTGAAGACATAGAATATTGGTGTGTGAAGTCCTAGATTGGAGGTGTATGAAGTCATTGAATGGAGGTGTGTGAAGTCAGAATGCAGGTGTGTGAAGTCATAGAATGGAGGTGTGTGAAGTCATAGAATGGAGGTGTGTGAAGTCATAGATTGGAAGTGTGTGAAGTCATAGAATGGAGCTTGGGAAGTCATAGAATGGAGACATGTGAAGTTATAGAATGGAGGTGTGTGAAGTCACAGAATCGAGTTGTGTGAAGTCACAATGGAGGTGTGTGAAGTCATAGAATAGAGGTGCGTGAAGTCAGAATAGAGGTGTGCGAAGTCATAGAATGGAGGTGTGTGAAGTCAGAATGGAGGTGTGTGAACTCATAGAATGGAGGTGTGTGAAGTCACAACGGAGGTGTGTGAAGTCATAGAATGGGGGTTTTTGAAGTCACAGAGTGGAGGTGTGTGAAGTCATAGAATGGAGGTGTGGGAAGTAAAAATGGAGTTTGTGAACTCATAGAATGAATGTGTGTGAACTCATAGAATGGAAGTTGGGAAGTCATGGAATGGAGGTGTGTTAAGTCAAAGAATGGACGTGTGTGAAGTCAAACAATAGAGGTGTGTGAGGTGAAACAATGGAGGTGTTTGAAGTCACAAACTGGATGTGTGTGAAGTCAAAACGGAGGTGTGTGAAGTCCCAAAATGGAGGTGTGTGAAGTCACAGAATGAAGGTGTGTGAAGTCAAAAAGGTGGTATGTGAAGTCACAAATGGACGTGTGTAAAGTCACAGAATGGAGATGTGTGAAGTCAAAATGGAGGTGTGTGAAGTCAAAGAATGGAGGTGTGTGAAGTCATCGAATGGAGGTATGTGAAGTCATGTCATGGAGGTGTGTGAAGTCACAGAATGGAGGTGTGTGAAGTCAGAATTGAGGAGTGCTAAGTCATATAATGGAGGTGTGTGAAGTCAGAATGTAGGTGTGTGAAGTCAAAGAATGGAGGTGTGTGAAGTCAGAATGGAGGTGTGTGAACTCATAGAATGGAGGTTTGTGAAGTCACAATGGAGGTGTGTGAAGTCATAGAATGGTGGTGTGTGAAGTTACAGAATGGAGGTGTGGAAGTCATAGAATGGGGGTGTGTGAAGTCAGAAATTGAGGTGTGTGAAGTCACAGAATATAGGTGTGGGAATTCAGAATGGAGGTGTGTGAAGTCATAGAATGGAGGTGTGTGAAGTCATGGAATGGAGGTGTGCGAAATTATAGAATGGAGGTGTGTGAAGTCACAGAATGGAGGTATGTGAACACATCGAATGGAGGTGTGTGAAATCACAATGGAGGTGTGTGAAGTCATAGAATAGAGGTGTGTGAATTCACAGAAGGAGGTGTGTGAAGTCATAGAAAGGAGCTGTGTGAATTCAGAATGGAGGTGTGTGAAGTCACAGAATGGAGGTTTGTGAAGTCACAGAATGGAGGTATGTGAAGTCATAGAATGGATGTTTCTGAAGTAAGAATGAAGGTGTGTGAAGTCATAGAATGGAGGTGTGTGAAGTCAAAATGCAGGTGTGTGAACTCATACAATAGAGATGTGTGACCTCATAGAATGGAGGTGTGTGAAATCCAAGAATGGAGGTGTGTGAAATCAGACAATCGAGGTGTGTGAACTCACAGAATGGAGGTGTGTGAAGTCACAGAATGGAAGTGTGTGAAGTCAAAATTAATGTGTTTGAAATCACAGAATGGAGGTGTGTGAAGTCACAGAATGGACGTGTGTGAAGTCAAAATTGTGATGTGTGAATTCACAAATGGAGGTGTGTGAAGTCACAGAATTGTGGTGTGTGAAGTCAAAATGGAGGTGTATGAAGTCAAAGAAACGAGGTGTGTGAAGTCATAGAATGGAGGTGTATGAAGTCATGGAATGGAGGTTTGTGAAGTCATAGAATGGAGATCTGTGAAGTCATAGAATGGATGTGTGTGAACTCAGAATGGAGATGTGTGAAGTCACAGAATGGAGGTGTGTGAAGTCAAAGAATATTGGTGTGTGAAGTCATAGAATGGAGTTGTGTGAAGTCTTAGAATGGAGGTGTGTGAAGTCATAGAATGGAGGTGTGTGAAGTCACAGAAGGAAGGTGTGTGAAGTCACAGAATGGAGGTGTGTAAAATCACAGATTGGAGGTGTGTGAAGGCACAGAATGGAGGTGTGTGAAGTCATTGAATGGAGGTGTGTGACGTCAGATTGGAGGTGTGTGAAGAAACAGAATGGAGGTGTGTCAACTCAGAAAGGAGGTGTGTGAAGTCATAGAATGGAGGTGTGTGAAGTCATAGAATGCAGTTGTGTGAAGTCATAGAATGGAGGTGTGTGAAGTCATAGAATGCAGTTGTGTGAAGTCATAGAATGGAGGTGTGTGAAGTCACAGAATGGAGGTGTGTGAAATCACAGAATGGAGGTGTGTGAATTCACAGAAGGTAGGTTTGTGTATTCATAGAATGGATGTTTCTGAAGTGAGAATGAAGGTGTGTGAAGTCATAGAATGGAGGTGTGTGAAGTCAAAATGCAGGTGTGTGAAGTCAAACAATGGATGTGTGTTAAGTCACAGAATGGAGGTGTGTGAAGTCACAGAATTGTGGTGTGTGAAGTCAAAATGGAGGTGTATGAAGTCAAAGAAAGTAAGTGTGTGAATTCATAGAATGGAGGTGTACGAAGTCATGGAATGGAGGTTTGTGAAGTCATAGAATGGATGTGTGTGAAGTCAGAATGGAGATGTGTGAAGTCACAGAATGGAGGTGTGTGAAGTCAAAGAATATTGGTGTGTGAAGTCATAGAATGGAGGTGTGTGAAGTCTTAGAATGGAGGTGTGTGAAGTCATAGAATGGAGGTGTGTGAAGTCACAGAAGGAAGGTGTGTGAAGTCACAGAATGGAGGTGTGTAAAGTCAGAGAGTGGAGGTGTGTGAAGGCACAGAATGGAGGGGTGTGAAGTCAAAGAATGGCGGTATGTGAAGTCACAGAGGGGAGTGCTGTGAAGTCAGAATAGAGGTGTGCGAAGTCATATAATGGAGGTGTGTGAAGTCAGAATGGAGCTGTGTAAACTCATAGAATGGAGGTGTGTGAAGTCACAATGGAGATGTGTGAAGTCATAGAATGGTGGTTTTTGAAGTCACAGAATGGAGGTGTGTGAAGTCACAGAATGGAGGTGTGTGAAGTCATAGAATGGAGGTGTGTGAAGTCAGATTGGAGGTATGTGAAGTCACAGAATGGAGGTGTGTCAACTCAGAAAGGAGGTATGTGAAGTCATAGAATGGAGGTGTGTGAAGTCAAAGAATGGAGGTGTGGGAAATCATAGAATGGAGGTGTGTGAAGTGACAGCACTGAGGTGTGTGAAGTCAGAATGGAGATGTGTGTATTCAGAATGGAGGTGTGTGAAGTCAGAGGCTGGAGGTTTGTGAAGTCACAATGCAGGTGTGTGAACTGATAGAACGTAGGTGTGTGAAGTCACAATGTAGGTGTGTGAAGTCATAGAATGGAGGTGTGTGAAGTCATAGAATGGAGGTGTGTGAAGTCACAAAATGGAGGTGTGTGAAGTCATATAATGGAGGTGTGTGAAGTCATAGAATGGAGATGTGTGAACTCAGAATGGAGGTGTGTGAAGTCACAGAATGGAGGTGTGTGAAGTCACAGAATGGAGGTGTGTGAAATCGTAGAATGGAGGTCTGTGAAGTCACAGAATCGAGGTGTGTGAAGTCACAGAATGGAGGTGTGAGAAGTCACAGAATGGAGGTGTGTGAACTCACAATGGTTGTGAGTGAAGTCACAGAATGGAGGTGTGTGAAGTCATAGAATGGAAGTGTGTGAAGTCATAGATTTAGATGTGTGATGTCAGAATGGAGGTGTGTGAAGTCACAGAATGGAGGTATGTGACATCATAAATGTTGGTGTGTGAAGTCATAGAATGGAAGTGTGAAGTCATAGAATGGAGGTGTGTGAAGTCATAGAATGGAGGTGTGTGAAGTCACAGAAGGCAGGTGTGTGAAGTCACAGAATAGAGCTGTGTGAAGTCACAATGGAGGTGTGTGAATTCATAGAATGGAGGTGTGTGAAGTCAAAGAATGGAGGTGTGTGAAGTCATAGAATGGAGGTGTGTGAAATCACGGAATGGAGTTGTGTGTAGTCACAGAGTGTAGGTGTGCAAAGTCACAGAGTGGAGGTGTGTGAAGTCTCAGAATGGAGGTGTGTGAAGTCATAGAATGGAGGTGTTTGAAGTCATAGAATGTTGGTTTTTGAAGACCCAGAATGGAGGTGTGTGAAGTCATTGAATGGAGGTGTGTGACGTCGGATTGGAGGTGTGTGAAGTAACAGAATGGAGGTGTGTCAACTCCGAAAGGAGGTGTGTGAAGTCATAGAATGGAGGTGTGTGAAGTCATAGAATGCAGTTGTGTGAAGTCATAGAATGGAGGTGTGTGAAGTCATAGAATGGAGGTGTGTGAAGTCATAGAATTCAGTTGTGTGTAGTCATAGAATGGAGGTGTGTGAAGTCACAGAATGGAGGTGTGTGAAATCACAGAATGGAGGTGTGTGAATTCACAGAAGGTAGGTTTGTGTATTCATAGAAAGGATGTTTCTGAAGTGAGAATGAAGGTGTGTGAAGTCATACAATGGAGGTGTGTGAAGTCAAAATGCAGGTGTGTGAAGTCAAACAATGGATGTGTGTTAAGTCACAGAATGGAGCTGTGTGAAGTCACAGAATTGTGGTGTGTGAAGTCAAAATGGAGGTGTATGAAGTCAAAGAAAGGAGGTGTGTGAAGTCACAGAATGGAGGTGTATGAAGTCACGGAATGGAGGTTTGTGAAGTCATAGAATGGATGTGTGTGAAGTCGAAATGGAGATGTGTGAAGTCACAGAATGGAGATGTGTGAAGTCAAAGAATATTGGTATGTGAAGTCATAGAATGGAGGTGTGTGAAGTCTTAGAATGGAGGTGTGTGAAGTCATAGAATGGAGGTGTGTGAAGTCACAGAAGGAAGGTGTGTGAAGTCACAGAATGGAGGTGTGTAAAGTCACAGAGTGGAGGTGTGCGAAGGCACAGAATGGAGGGGTGTGAAGTCAAAGAATGGCGGTATGTGAAGTCACAGAGTGGAGGGGTGTGAAGTCAGAATAGAGGTGTGCGAAGTCATAGAATGGAGGTGTGTGAAGTCAGAATGGAGCTGTGTGAACTCATAGAATGGAGGTGTGTGAAGTCACAATGGAGATGTGTGAAGTCATAGAATGGTGGTTTTTGAAGTCACAGAATTGAGGTGTGTGAAGTCACAGAATGGAGGTGTGTGAAGTCATAGAATGGAGGAGTGTGAAGTCAGATTGGAGGTATGTGAAGTCACAGAATGGAGGTGTGTCAACTCAGAAAGGAGGTATGTGAAGTCATAAAATGGAGGTGTGTGAAGTCAAAGAATGGAGGTGTGGGAAATCATAGAATGGAGGTGTGTGAAGTGATAGCACTGAGGTGTGTGAAGTCAGAATGGAGGTGTGTGTATTCAGAATGGAGGTGTGTGAAGTCAGAGGCTGGAGGTGTGTGAAGTCACAATGCAGGTGTGTGAACCGATAGAATGTAGGTGTGTGAAGTCACAATGTAGGTGTGTGAAGTCATAGAATGGACGTGTGTGAAGTCATAGAATGGAGATGTGTGAACTCAGAATGGAGGTGTGTGAAGTCACAGAATGGAGGTGTGTGAAGTCACAGAATGGAGGTGTGTGAAATCGTAGAATGTAGGTCTGTGAAGTCACAGAATCGAGGTGTGTGAAGTCACAGAATGGAGGTGTGAGAAGTCACAGAATGGAGGTGTGTGAACTCACAATGGATGTGAGTGAAGTCACAGAATGGAGGTGTGTGAAGTCATAGAATGGAAGTGTCTGAAGTCATAGAAGGAGGTGTGTGGTGTCAGAATGGAGGTGTGTGAAGTCACAGAATGGAGGTATGTGACATCATAAATGTTGGTGTGTGAAGTCATAGAATGGAAGTGTGAAGTCATAGAATGTAGGTGTGTGAAGTCATAGAATGGAGGTGTGTGAAGTCACAGAAGGCAGGTGTGTGAAGTCACAGAACAGAGTTGTGTGAAGTCACAATGGAGGTGTGTGAATTCATAGAATGGAGGTGTGTGAAGTCAAAGAATGGAGGTGTGTGAAGTCATAGAATGGAGGTGTGTGAAATCACGGAATGGAGTTGTGTGTAGTCAGAGATTGTAGGTGTGCAAAGTCACAGAGTGGAGGTGTGTGAGATCTCAGAATGGAGGTGTGTGAAGTCATAGAATTGAGGTGTTTGAAGTCATAGAATGTTGGTTTTTGAAGACACAGAATGGAGGTGTGTGAAGTCATTGAATGGAGGTGTGTGACGTCAGATTGGAGGTGTGTGAAGTAACAGAATGGAGGTGTGTCAATTCAGAAAGGAGGTGTGTGAAGTCATAGAATGGAGGTGTGTGAAGTCATAGAATGCAGTTGTGTGAAGTCACAGAATGGAGGTGTGTGAAGTCACAGAATGGAGGTGTGTGAAATCACAGAATGGAGGTGTGTGAACTCAGAATGGAGGTGTGTGAATTCACAGAAGGTAGGTTTGTGTATTCATAGAATGGATGTTTCTGAAGTAAGAATGAAGGTGTGTGAAGTCATAGAATGGAGGTGTGTGAAGTCAAAATGCAGGTGTGTGAAGTCAAACAATGGATGTGTGTTAAGTCACAGAATGGAGGTGTGTGAAGTCACAGAATGGAAGTGTGTGAAGTCAAAATGGAGGTGTGTGAAGTGAGAGAATGGAGGTGTGTGAAGTCATAGAATGGAGGTGTGTGAAATCATAGAATGGAGGTTTGTGAAGTCACAGATTGAGGTGTGTGAAGTCAGAATGGAGGTGTGTGAAGTCACAATGCAGGTGTGTGAACTCAGAGAATGGAGGTGTGTGAAGTCATAGAATGGAGGTGTGCAAAGCCATAGAATGTAGGTGTGTAAAGTCAAAAAATGGAGGTGTGTGAAGTCATAGAATGGAGGTGTTTGAGTCACAGAATGGAGGTGTGTGATGTCATAGAATGGAGGTGTGTGAAGTCATAGAATGGAGGTGTGTGAAGTCATATATTGGAGGTGTGTGAAGTTACAGAATTGAGGTGTGTGAAGTCACAGAATGGAGGTGTGTGAACTCAGAATTGAGGTGTGGGAAGTCATAAAATGGAGGTGTGTGAACTCAGAGAATGGAGATGTGTGAAGGCACAGAATGGAGTTGTATGAAATCACAGAATGGAGGTATGTGAAGTCAGAGAATCGAGGTGTGTGAAGTCACAGAATGGAGGTGTGTGAGGTCACAGAATGGAGATGTGTGAACACACAATGTAGGTGAGTGGAGTCACAGAATGGAGGTGTGTGAAGTCATAGAATGGAGATGTGTGAAGCCACAGAATGGAGGTGTGTGAAGTCATAGAATTGAGGTGTGTGAAGTCACAAAATGGAGGTGTGTGAAGTCATAGAATGGAGGTGTGTGAAATCAAAGGATGGAGGTGTGTGAAGTCATAGAATGCAGGTGTGTGAAGTCATAAAATGGAGATGTGTGAAGTCACAGAATGGAGCTGTGTGAAGTCATAGAATGGAGGTGTGTGAAGTCAGAGAATCGAGGTGTGGGAAGTCACAGAATGGAGGTGCGTGAAGTCAGAATGGTGTTGTATGAAGTCACAGAATTGAGGTGTGTGAAGTCATAGAATGGAGATGTGTGAAGTCATAGAATGGAGGTGTGTGACGTCACAGAATAGAGGTGTGTGAAGTCATATAATGGAAGTGTGTGAAGTCATAGAATGGAGGTGTGTGAACTCATAGAATGGAGATGTGTGAAATCATGGACTGGACGTGTGTGAAATCAAAGAATGGAGGTGTGGGAAGTGAAAAAATGGAGGTGTGTGAAGTCAAAGAATGGAAGTGTGTGAAGTCAAAATTGAGGTGTGTGAAGTCACAGAATGGAGGTGTGTGAAGTCAAAGAATGGAGGTGTGTGAAGTCAAAATGGAGGTGTGTGAAGTCAAAGAAAGAGGTGTGTGAAGTCATAGAATGGAGGTCTGTGAAGTCATGGAATGGAGGTTTGTGAGGTCAAATATTTGAAGTGTGTGAAGTTACAGAAAGGGGGTGTGTGAAGTCATAGAATGGAGGTGTGTGAAGTCACAGAAGGCAGGTGTGTGAAGTCACAGAATAGAGTTGTGTGAAATCACAATGGAGGTGTGTGAATTCATAGAATGGAGGTGTGTGAAGTGAAAGAATGGAGGTGTGTGAAGTCATAGAATGGAGGAGTGTGAAATCACAGAATGGATTTGTGTGTAGTCACAGAGTGCAGGTGTGTAAAGTCACAGATTGGAGGTGTGTGAAGTCAGATTGGAGGTGTGTGAAGTAACAGAATGGAGGTGTGTCAACTCAGAAAGGAGGTGTGTGAAGTCATAGAATGGAGGTGTTTGAAGTCATAGAATGTTGGTTTTTGAAGTCACAGAATAGAGGTGTGTGAAGTCATAGAATGGAGGTGTGTGAAGTCAGATTGGAGGTGTGTGAAGTAACAGGATGGGGTGTGTCAAATCAGAAAGGAGGTGTGTGAAGTCATAGAATGGAGGTGTGTGAAGTCATAGAATTGAGGTGTGTGAAATCATAGAATGGAAGTGTGTGAAGTCACAGAAATGAGGTGTTTCAAGTCAAAATGGAAGTGTGTGAAGTCAGAATGGAGGTGTGTGAAGTCATAGAATGGAGGTGTGTGAAGTCAAAATGGAGGTGTGTGAAGTCAAAGAATGGATGTGTTTGAAGTCATAGAATGGAGGTGTATGAAGTCATGGAATGGAGGTTTGTGAAGTCAAACATTGGAAGTGTGTAAAGTTACAGAATGGAGGTGTGTGAAGTCATAGAATGGAGGTGTGTGAAGTCAGAGAATGGAGGTGTGTGAAGTCAGAATGCAGGTGAGTGAAGTCATAGAGTGGAGGTGTGTGAAGTCATAGATTGGAGGTGTGTGAAGTCATAGATTGGAAGTGTGTGAAGTCATAGATTGAAGGTGTGTGGAAGTCGTAGTATGGAGGTGTGTGAAGTCACAGAAAGGAGGTGTGTGAAGTCACAGAATGGAGTTGTGTGAAGTCACAGAATGGAGTTGTGTGAAGTCATAGAATGGAGTTGTGTGAAATCAAAGAATGGAGGTTTGTGAAGTCATAGAATGGATTGTGTGAGAAATCATAGAATGGAGGTGTGTGAAGTCACAGAATGGAGGTGTGTAAAGTCACAGAGTGGAGGTGTGTAAAGTCACAGAGTGGAGGTGTGTGAAGTCACAGAATGGAGTTGTGTGTGAAGTCATAGAATGGAGGTGTGTGAAGTCACAGAAGGCAGGTGTGTGAAGTCACAGAATACAGTTGTGTGAAGTCATGGAATGGAGGTGTGTGAAGTCAGAATGCAGGTGTGTGAAGTCATAGGATGGAGGTCTGTGAAGTCATAGACTGGAAGTGTGTGAAGTCATAGAATGGAGGTGTGTGAAGTCATAGATTGAAGGTGTTTGGAAGTCATAGTATGGAGGTGTGTGAAGTCACATTAAGGAGGTGTATGAAGTCATAGAATGGAGGTTTGTGAAGTCAGAATGCAGGTGTGTGAAGTCATAGAATGGAGGTGTGTGAAGTCATAGAATGGAGGTGTATGAAGTCACGGAATAGAGGTTTGTGAAGTCAAACAATGGAAGTGTGTGAAGTTACAGAATGGAGGTGTGTGAAGTCATAGAATGGAGGTGTGTGAAGTCATTGAATGGAGGAGTGTGAAGTCAGAATGGAGATGTGTGAAGTCACATAATGGAGGTTTGTGAAGTCATAGAATGTTGGTGTGTGAAGTCATAGAATGGAGGTGTATGAAGTCATAGAATGGAGGTTTGTGAAGTCAGAATGCAGGTGTGTGAAGTCATAGAATGGAGGTGTGTGAAGTTATAGAATGGAGGTGTGTGAAGTCATAGTTTGGAAGTGTGTTTAGTCATAGAATGGATGTGTGGGAAGTCATAGAATGGAGGTGTGTGAAGTCATGGAATGGAGGTGTGTGAAGTCACAGAAGGGAGGTGTGTGAAGTCACAGAATCGAGTTGTCTGAAGTCACAATGGAGGTGTGTGAAGTCATAGAATGGAGCTGTGTGAAGTCAGAATAGAGGTGTGCAAAGTCATAGAATGGAGGTGTGTGAAGTCAGAATGGAGCTGTGTGAAGTCTTAGAATTGAGGTGTGTGAAGTCAGAATGGAGGTGTGTGAACTCATAGAATAGAAATGTGTGACCTCATAGAATGGAGAGGTGTGAAGTCATGGAATGGAGGTGTGTGAAATCCAAGAATAGAGGAGTGCGAAATCAAACAATGGAGGTGTGTGAAGTCAAAGAATGGAAGTGTGTGAAGTCAAAATTGAGGTGTGTGAAGTCACAGAATGGAGGTGTGTGAAGTCACAGAATGGAGGTGTGTGAAGTCAAAATTGTGATGTGTGAAGTCACAAATGGAGGTGTGTGAAGTCATTGAATTGTGGTGTGTGAAGTCAAAATGGAGGTTTTTGAAATCAAAGAAAGGAGGGGTGTGAAATCATAGAATGGAGGTGTATGAAGTCATGGAATGGAGGTTTGTGAAGTCATAGAATGGAGATTTGCGAAGTCATAGAATGGATGTGTGTGAAGTCAGAATGAAGATGTGTGAAGTCACAGAATGGAGGTGTGTGAAGTCAAAGAATATTGGTGTGTGAAGGCATAGAATGGAGGTGTGTGCAGTCTTAGAATGGAGGTGTGTGAAGTCATAGAATGGAGGTGAGTGAAGTCACAGGAAGGAGGTGTGTGAAGTCACAGAATGGAGGTGTGTAAACTCACAGAGTGGAGGTGTGTGAAGGCACAGAATGGAGGGGTGTGAAGTCAAAGAATGGAGGTATGTGAAGTCACAGAATGGAGGGGTGTGAAGTCAGAATAGAGGTGTGTGAACTCATAGAATAGAAATGTGTGACCTCATAGAATGGAGAGGTGTGAAGTCATGGAATGGAGGTGTGTGAAATCCAAGAATAGAGGAGTGCGAAATCAAACAATGGAGGTGTGTGAAGTCAAAGAATGGAAGTGTGTGAAGTCAAAATTGAGGTGTGTGAAGTCACAGAATGGAGGTGTGTGAAGTCACAGAATGGAGGTGTGTGAAGTCAAAATTGTGATGTGTGAAGTCACAAATGGAGGTGTGTGAAGTCATTGAATTATGGTGTGTGAAGTCAAAATGGAGGTTTTTGAAATCAAAGAAAGGAGGGGTGTGAAATCATAGAATGGAGGTGTATGAAGTCATGGAATGGAGGTTTGTGAAGTCATAGAATGGAGATTTGCGAAGTCATAGAATGGATGTGTGTGAAGTCAGAATGAAGATGTGTGAAGTCACAGAATGGAGGTGTGTGAAGTCAAAGAATATTGGTGTGTGAAGGCATAGAATGGAGGTGTGTGCAGTCTTAGAATGGAGGTGTGTGAAGTCATAGAATGGAGGTGAGTGAAGTCACAGGAAGGAGGTGTGTGAAGTCACAGAATGGAGGTGTGTAAACTCACAGAGTGGAGGTGTGTGAAGGCACAGAATGGAGGGGTGTGAAGTCAAAGAATGGAGGTATGTGAAGTCACAGAATGGAGGGGTGTGAAGTCAGAATAGAGGTGTGCGAAGTCATAGAATGGAGGTGTGTGAAGTCAGAATGGAGCTGTGTTAACTCATATAACGGAGGTTTGTGAAGTCACAATGGAGATGTGTGAAGTCATAGGAAGGTGGTTTTTGAAGTCACAGAATGGAGTTGTGTGAAGTCATAGAATGGAGTTGTGTGAAGTCAGATTGGAGGTATGTGAAGTCACAGAATGGAGGTGTGTCAACACAGAAAGGAGGTATGTGAAGTCATAGAATGGAGGTGTTTGAAGTCATAGAATGTTGGTTTTTGAAGACACAGAATGGAGGTGTGTGAAGTCATTGAATGGAGGTGTGTGACGTCGGATTGGAGGTGTGTGAAGTAACAGAATGGAGGTGTGTCAACTCCGAAAGGAGGTGTGTGAAGTCATAGAATGGAGGTGTGTGAAGTCATAGAATGCAGTTGTGTGAAGTCATAGAATGGAGGTGTGTGAAGTCATAGAATTCAGTTGTGTGTAGTCATAGAATGGAGGTGTGTGAAGTCACAGAATGGAGGTGTGTGAAATCACAGAATGGAGGTGTGTGAATTCACAGAAGGTAGGTTTGTGTATTCATAGAAAGGATGTTTCTGAAGTGAGAATGAAGGTGTGTGAAGTCATACAATGGAGGTGTGTGAAGTCAAAATGCAGGTGTGTGAAGTCAAACAATGGATGTGTGTTAAGTCACAGAATGGAGCTGTGTGAAGTCACAGAATTGTGGTGTGTGAAGTCAAAATGGAGGTGTATGAAGTCAAAGAAAGGAGGTGTGTGAAGTCATAGAATGGAGGTGTATGAAGTCATGGAATGGAGGTTTGTGAAGTCATAGAATGGATGTGTGTGAAGTCGAAATGGAGATGTGTGAAGTCACAGAATGGAGATGTGTGAAGTCAAAGAATATTGGTATGTGAAGTCATAGAATGGAGGTGTGTGAAGTCTTAGAATGGAGGTGTGTGAAGTCATAGAATGGAGGTGTGTGAAGTCACAGAAGGAAGGTGTGTGAAGTCACAGAATGGAGGTGTGTAAAGTCACAGAGTGGAGGTGTGCGAAGGCACAGAATGGAGGGGTGTGAAGTCAAAGAATGGCGGTATGTGAAGTCACAGAGTGGAGGGGTGTGAAGTCAGAATAGAGGTGTGCGAAGTCATAGAATGGAGGTGTGTGAAGTCAGAATGGAGCTGTGTGAACTCATAGAATGGAGGTGTGTGAAGTCACAATGGAGATGTGTGAAGTCATAGAATGGTGGTTTTTGAAGTCACAGAATTGAGGTGTGTGAAGTCACAGAATGGAGATGTGTGAAGTCATAGAATGGAGGAGTGTGAAGTCAGATTGGAGGTATGTGAAGTCACAGAATGGAGGTGTGTCAACTCAGAAAGGAGGTATGTGAAGTCAAAAAATGGAGGTGTGTGAAGTCAAAGAATGGAGGTGTGGGAAATCATAGTATGGAGGTGTGTGAAGTGATAGCACTGAGGTGTGTGAAGTCAGAATGGAAGTGTGTGTATTCAGAATGGAGGTGTGTGAAGTCAGAGGCTGGAGGTGTGTGAAGTCACAATGCAGGTGTGTGAACCGATAGAACGTAGGTGTGTGAAGTCACAATGTAGGTGTGTGAAGTCATAGAATGGACGTGTGTGAAGTCATAGAATGGAGATGTGTGAACTCAGAATGGAGGTGTGTGAAGTCACAGAATGGAGGTGTGTGAAGTCACAGAATGGAGGTGTGTGAAGTCATAGAATGGAGGTGTGTGAAGTCAGAGAATGGAGGTGTGTGAAGTCAGAATGCAGGTGTGTGAAGTCATAGAATGGAGGTGTGTGAAGTCATAGAATGGAGGTGTGTGAAGCCATAGATTGGAAGTGTGTGAAGTCATAGTATGGAGGTGTGTGAAGTCACAGAAAGGAGGTGTGTGAAGTCACAGAATGGAGTTGTGTGAAGTCACAATGGAGGTGTGTGAAGTCATAGAATGGAGGTGTGTGAAATCAAAGAATGGAGGTTTGTTCAGTCATAGAATGGATTCTGTGTGAAATCATAGAATGGAGGTGTGTGAAGTCACAGAAATGAGGTGTGTAAAGTCACAGAGTCGAGGTATGTGAAGTCACAGAATGGAGTTGTGTGTGAAGTCATAGAATGGAGGTGTGTGAAGTCACAGAATGCAGTTGTGTGATGTCAGAATGGAGGTGTGTGAAGTCACCGAATGGAGGTATATGACGTCATAAATGTTGGTGTGTGAAGACATAGAATGGAGGTGTGAAGTCATAGAATGGAGGTGTGTGAAGTCACAGAAGGCAGGTGTGTGAAGTCACAGAATACAGTTGTGTGAAGTCGCGTAATGGAGGTGTGAGAAGGCACAGAATGGAGGTGTGTGAACTCACAATGGAGGTGAGTGAAGTCACAGAATGGGGGTGTGTGAAGTCATAGAATGGAAGTGTGTGAAGTCATAGATGGAGGTGTGTGATGTCAGAATGGAGGTGTGTGAAGTCACAGAATGGAGGTATGTGACGTCATAAATGTTGGTGTGTGAATTCATAGAATGGAGGTGTGTGAAGTCAAAGAATGGAGGTTTGTGAAGTCATAGAATGGAGGTGTGTGAAATCACAGAATGTAGTTGTGTGTAGTCACAGAGTGTAGGTGTGTAAAGTCACAGAGTGGAGGTGTGTGAAGTCTCAGAATGGAGGTGTGTGAAGTCATAGAATGGAGGTGTTTGAAGTCATAGAATGTTGGTTTTTGAAGACACAGAATGGAGGTGTGTGAAGTCATAGAATGGAGGTGTGTGAAGTCAGATTGGAGGTGTGTGAAGTAACAGAATGGAGGTGTGTCAACTCCAAAAGGAGGTGTGTGAAGTCATAGAATGGAGGTGTGTGAAGTCATAGAATGCAGGTGTCTGAAATCATAGAATGGAGGTGTGTGAAGCCACAGAAATGAGGTGTTTGAAGTCAAAATGGAAGTGTGTGAAGTCAGAATGGAGATGTGTGAAGTCATAGAATGGAGGTGTGTGAAGTCATAGAATGGAGGTGTGTGAAGTCACAGAATGGAGGTGTGTGAACTCATAGAATGGAGGAGTGTGAAGTCATAGAATGGAGATGTGTGAAGTCACAGATGGAGGTGTGTGAATTCATAGAATGGAGGTTTGTGAAGTCATAGAATGGAGGTGTGTGAAGTCACAGAATGGAGGTGTGTGAAGTCAGAATGGAGGTGTGTGAATTCAAAGAAGGGAGGTTTGTGAAGTCATTGAATGGATGTTTCTGAAGTAAGAATGAAGATGTGTGAAGTCATAGAATGGAGCTGTGTGAAGTCAAAATGCAGGTGTGTGAAGTCAAACAATGGATGTGTGTTAAGTCAAAGAATGGACGTGTGTGAAGTCACAGAATGGAAGTGTGTGAAGTCAAAATGGAGGTGTGTGAAGTCCGAGAATGGAGGTGTGTGAAGTCATAGAATGGAGGTGTGTCAAGTCAGAATGGAGATGTGTGAAGGCAGAGAATGGAGGTGTGTGAAGTCATCGAATGTTGCTGTGTGAAGTCATACAATGGAGGTGTATGAATTCATAGAATGGAGGTGTGTGAAGTCATAGAATGGAGGTGTGTGAAATCATAGAATGGAGGTTTGTGGCGTCACAGATTGACGTGTGTGAAGTCAGAATGGAGGTGTGTGAAGTCAGAATGGAGGTGTGTAAAGTCATAGAATGGAGGTATGTGAAGTCACAATGCAGGTGTGTGAACTCAGAGAATGGAGGTGTGTGAAGTCATAGAATGGAGGTGTGTAAAGTCATAGAATATAGGTGTGTAAAGTCAAAAAATGGAGGTGTGTGAAGTCATAGAATGGAGGTGTTTGAGTCACAGAATGGAGATGTGTGAAGTCATAGAATGGAAGTGTGTGAAGTCATAGAATGGAGGTGTGTGAAGTCATATATTGGAGGTGTGTGAAGTTACAGAATGGAGGTGTGTGAAGTCACAGAATGGAGGTGTGTGAACTCAGAATGGAGGTGTGGGAAGTCACAAAATGGAGGTGTGTGAAGTCATAGAATGGAGATGGGTGAAGGCACAGAATGGAAGTGTGTGAAATCACAGAATGGAGGTGTGTGAAGTCAGAGAATCGAGGTGTGTGAAGTCACAGAATGGAGGTTTGTGAGGTCACAGAATGGAGGTGTGTGAACACACAATGGAGGTGAGTGAAGTCACAGAATGAAGGTGTGTGAAGTCATAGAATGGAGATGTGTGAAGTCACAGAATGGAGGTGTGTGAAGTCATAGAATGGAGGTGTGTGAAGTCACAAAATTGAGGTGTGTGAAGTTCTAGAATGGAGGTGTGTGAATTCAAAGGATGGAGGTGTGTGAAGTCATAGCATGCAGGTGTGTAAAGTCATAAAATGGAGATGTGTGAAGTCACAGATTGGAGCTGTGTGAAATCATAGAATGGAGGTGTGTGAAGTCAGAGAATCGAGGTGTGTGAAGTCACAGAATGGAGGTGCGTGAAGTCAGAATGGCGTTGTGTGAAGTCACAGAATTGAGGTGTGTGAAGTCATAGAATGGAGATGTGTGAAGTCATAGAATGGAGGTGTGTGAAGTCACAGAAGGCAGGTGTGTGAAGTCACAGAATAGAGTTGTGTGAAATCACAATGGAGGTGTGTGAATTCATAGAATGGAGGTGTGTGAAGTGAAAGAATGGAGGTGTGTGAAGTCAGATTGGAGGTGTCTGAAGTAACAGAATGGAGGTGTGTCAACTCAGAAAGGAGATGTGTGTAGTCATAGAATGGAGGTGTGTGAAGTCATAGAATAGAGGTGTGTGAAATCATAGAATGGAGGTGTGTGAAGTCACAGAAATGAGGTGTTTGAAGTCAAAATGGAAGTGTGTGAAGTTAGAATGCAGGTGTGTGAAGTCATAGAATGGAGGTGTGTGAAGTCACAGAATGGAGGTGTGTGAACTCATAGAATGGAAGAGTGTGAAGTCATGGAATGGAGGTGTGTGAAGTCACAGATGGAGTTGTTTGACGTCATAGAATGGAGGTGTGTGAAGTCACAGAATGGAGGTGTGTGAAGTCACAGAATGGAGGTGTGTGAACTCAGAATGGAGGTGTGTGAATTCACAGAAGGGAGGTTTGTGAAGTTATAGAATGGATATTTCTGAAGTAAGAATGAAGGTGTGTGAAGCCATAGAATGGAGGTGTGTGAAGTGAAAATGAAGGTGTGTGAAGTCACAGAATGGAGGTGTGTGAAGTTACAGAATGGAAGTGTGTGAAGTAAAAATGGAGGTGTGTGAAGTCAGAGAATGGAGGTGTGTGAGGTCAAATCATGGACGTGTGTGAAGTCAAAATTGTGGTGTGTGAAGTCAAAAATGCAGGTGTGTGAAATCACAGAATGGAGGTGTGTGAAGTCAAAATGGAGGTGTGTGAAGTCAAAGAATGGATGTGTTTGTAGTCATAGAATGGAGGTGTATGAAGTCATGGAATGGAGGTTTGTGAAGTCAAACATTGGAAGTGTGTGAAGTTACAGAATGGAGGTGTGTGAAGTCATAGAATGGAGGTGTGTGAAGTCAGAGAATGGAGGTGTGTGAAGTCAGAATGCAGGTGTGTGAAGTCATAGAATGGAGGTGTGTGAAATCATAGAATGGAGGTGTGTGAAGCCATAGATTGGAAGTGTGTGATGTCATAGAATGGAGGTGTGTGAAATCATAGATTGAAGGTGTGTGGAAGTCATAGTATGGAGGTGTGTGAAGTCACAGAAAGGAGGTGTGTGAAGTCACAGAATGGAGTTGTGTGAAGTCACAATGGAGGTGTGTGAAGTCATAGAATGGAGGTGTGTGAAATCAAAGAATGGAGGTTTGTTAAGTCATAGAATGGATTGTGTGTGAAATCATAGAATGGAGGTGTGTGAAGTCACAGAATTGAGGTGTGTAAAGTCACAGAGTGGAGGTGTGTGAAGTCACAGATTGGAAGTGTGTGTTGTCAAAATTGAGGTGTGTGAAGTCACAGAATGGAGGTGTGTGAAGTCAAAATGGAGGTGTGTGAAGTCAAAGAAAGAGGTGTGTGAAGTCATAGAATGGAGGTCTGTGAGGTCATGGAATGGAGGTTTGTAAGGTCAAATATTTGAAGTGTGTGAAGTTACAGAATGGAGGTTTGTGAAGTCATAGAATGGAGGTGTGTGAAGTCATAGAATGGAGGTGTGTGAAGTCACAGAAGGCAGGTGTGTGAAGTCACAGAATAGAGTTGTGTGAAATCACAATGGTGGTGTGTGAATTCATAGAATGGAGGTGTGTGAAGTGAAAGAATGGAGGTGTGTGAAGTCAGATTGGAGGTGTGTGAAGTAACAGAATGGAGGTGTGTGAACTCAGAAAGGAGCTGTGTGAAGTCATAGAATGGACGTGTGTGAAGTCATAGAATAGAGGTGTGTGAAATCATAAAATGGAGGTGTGTGAAGTCACGGAAATGAGGTGTTTGAAGTCAAAATGGAAGTGTGTGAAGTCAGAATGGAGGTGTGTGAAGTCATAGAATGGAGGTGTGTGAAGTCATAGAATGGAGTGATGTGAAGTCAGAGAATGGAGGTGTGTGAACTCATAGAATGGAGGAGTGTGAAGTCATGGAATGGAGGTGTGTGAAGTCACAGATGGAGGTGTTTGAAGTCATAGAATGGAGGTGTGTGAAGTCACAGAATGGAGGTGTGTGAAGTCACAGAATGGAGGTTTGTGAACTCAGAATCGAGGTGTGTGAATTCACAGAAGGGAGGTTTGTGAAGTTATAGAATGGATGTTTCTGAAGTAAGAATGAAGGTGTGTGAAGCCATAGAATGGAGGTGTGTGAAGTCAAAATGAAGGTGTGTGAAGTCAAACAATGGAGGTGTGTGAAGTCACAGAATGGAGGTGTGTGAAGATACAGAATGGAAGTGTGTGAAGTAAAAATGGAGGTGTGTGAAGTCAGAGAATGGAGGTGTGTGAAGTCAAATCATGGACGTGTGTGAAGTCAAAATTGTGGTGTGTGAAGTCACAAATGCAGGTGTGTGAAGTCACAAAATGGAGGTGTGTGAAGTCAAAATGGAGGTGTTTGAAGTCAATGAATGGATGTGTTTGAAGTCATAGAATGGAGGTGTATGAAGTCATGGAATGGAGGTTTGTGAAGTCAAACATTGGAAGTGTGTGAAGTTACAGAATGGAGGTGTGTGAAGTCATAGAATGGAGGTGTGTGAAGTCAGAGAATGGAGGTGTGTGAAGTCAGAATGCAGGTGTGTGAAGTCATAGAATGGAGGTGTGTGAAGTCATAGAATGGAGGTGTGTGAAGCCATAGATTGGAAGTGTGTGAAGTCATAGTATGGAGGTGTATGAAGTCACAGAAAGGAGGTGTGTGAAGTCACAGAATGGAGTTGTGTGAAGTCACAATGGAGGTGTGTGAAGTCATAGAATGGAGGTGTGTGAAATCAAAGAATGGAGGTTTGTTCAGTCATAGAATGGATTGTGTGTGAAATCACAGAATGGAGGTGTGTGAAGTCACAGAATTTAGGTGTGTAAAGTCACAGAGTGGAGGTGTGTGAAGTCACAGAATGGAGTTGTGTGTGAAGTCATAGACTGGAGGTGTGTGAAGTCACAGAATGCAGGTGTGTGATGTCAGAATGGAGGTTTGTGAAGTCACCGAATGGAGGTATGTGACGTCATAAATGTTGGTGTGTGAAGACATAGAATGGAGGTGTGAAGTCATGGAATGGAGGTGTGTGAAGTCATAGAATGGAGGTGTGTGAAGTCACAGAAGTCAGGTGTGTGAAGTCACAGAATACAGTTGTGTGAAGTCACGTAATGGAGGTGTGATAAGTCACAGAATGGAGGTGTGTGAACTCACAATGGAGGTGAGTGAAGTCACAGAATGGGGGTGTGTGAAGTCACAGAATGGAGATGTGTGAACTCATAGAATGGAGGAGTGTGAAGTCATAGAATGGAGATGTGTGAAGTCACAGATGGAGGTGGGTGAATTCATAGAATGGAGGTGTGTGAAGTCATAGAATGGAGGTGTCTGAAGTCACAGAAAGGAGGTGTGTGAAGTCAGAATGGAGGTGTGTGAATTCAAAGAAGGGAGGTTTGTGAAGTCATAGAATGGATGTTTCTGAAGTAAGAATGAAGATGTGTGAAGTCATAGAATGGAGGTGTGTGAAGTCAAAATGCATGTGTGTGAAGTCAAACAATGGATGTGTGTTAAGTCAAAGAATGGACGTGTGTGAAGTCACAGAATGGAAGTGTCTGAAGTCAAAATGGAGGTGTGTCAAGTCATAATGGAGATGTGTGAAGGCAGAGAATGGAGGTGTTTGAGTCACAGATTGGAGGTGTGTGAAGTCATAGAATGGAGGTGTGTGAAGTCATAGAATGGAGGTGTGTGAAGTCATATATTGGAGGTGTGTGAAGTTACAGAATGGAGGTGTGTGAAGTCACAGAATGGAGGGGTGTGAACTCAGAATGGAGGTGTGGGAAGTCACAAAATGGAGGTGTGTGAAGTCATAGAATGGAGATGGGTGAAGGCACAGAATGGAAGTGTGTGAAATCATAGATTGGAGGTGTGTGAAGTCAGAGAATCGAGGTGTGTGAAGTCACAGAATGGAGGTTTGTGAGGTCACAAAATGGAGGTGTGTGAACACACAATGGAGGTGAGTGAAGTCACAGAATGGAGGTGTGTGAAGTCATAGAATGGAGATGTGTGAAGTCACAGAATGGAGGTGTGTGAAGTCATAGAATGGAGGTGTGTGAAGTCACAAAATTGAGGTGTGTGAAGTCCTAGAATGGAGGTGTGTGAAGTCAAAGGATGGAGGTGTGTGAAGTCATAGAATGCAGGTGTGTAAAGTCATAAAATGGAGATGTGTGAAGTCACAGAATGGAGCTGTGTGAAATCATAGAATGGAGGTGTGGGAAGTCACAGAATGGAGGTGCGTCAAGTCAGAATGGCGTTGTGTGAAGTCACAGAATTGAGGTGTGTGAAGTCATAGAATGGAGATGTGTGAAGTCATAGAATGGAGGTGTGTGAAGTCACAGAAGGCAGGTGTGTGAAGTCATAGAATGGAGGTTTGTGAAGACAAACATTGGAAGTGAGTGAAGTTACAGAATGGAGGTGTGTGAAGTCATAGAATGGATGTGTGTGAAGTCAGAGAATGGAGGTGTGTGAAGTCAGATTGGAGGTGTCTGAAGTAACAGAATGGAGGTGTGTCAATTCAGAAAGGAGGTGTGTGAAATCATAGAATGGAGGTGTGTGAAGTCATAGAATAGAGGTGTGTGAAATCATAGAATGGAGGTGTGTGAAGTCACAGAAATGAGGTGTTTGAAGTCAAAATGGAAGTGTGTGAAGTTAGAATGCAGGTGTGTGAAGTCATAGAATGGAGGTGTGTGAAGTCACAGAAAGGAGGTGTGTGAACTCATAGAATGGAGGAGTGTGAAGTCATGGAATGTAGGTGTGTGAAGTCACAGATGGAGGTGTTTGAAGTCATGGAATGGAGGTGTGTGAAGTCACAGAATGGAGGTGTGTGAAGTCACAGAATGGAGGTGTGTGAACTCAGAATCGAGGTGTGTGAATTCACAGAAGGGAGGTTTGTGAAGTTATAGAATGGATATTTCTGAAGTAAGAATGAAGGTGTGTGAAGCCATAGAATGGAGGTGTGTGAAGTCAAAATGAATGTGTGTGAAGTCACAGAATGGAGGTGTGTGAAGTTACAGAATGGAAGTGTGTGAAGTAAAAATGGAGGTGTGTGAAGTCAGAGAATGGAGGTGTGTGAAGTAAAATCATGGACGTGTGTGAAGTCAAAATTGTCTTGTGTGAAGTCACAAATGCAGGTGTGTGAAATCACAGAATGGAGGTGTGTGAAGTCAAAATGGAGGTGTGTGAAGTCAAAGAATGGATGTGTTTGAAGTCATAGAATGGAGGTGTATGAAGTCATGGAATGGAGGTTTGTGAAGTCAAACATTGGAAGTGTGTGAAGTTACAGAATGGAGGTGTGTGAAGTCATAGAATGGAGGTGTGTGAAGTCATAGAATGGAGGTGTGTGAAGTCACAGAAGGCAGGTGTGTGAAGTCACAGAATAGAGTTGTGTGAAATCACAATGGTGGTGTGTGAATTCATAGAATGGAGGTGTGTGAAGTGAAAGAATGGAGGTGTGTGAAGTCAGATTGGAGGTGTGTGAAGTAACAGAATGGAGGTGTGTGAACTCAGAAAGGAGGTGTGTGAAGTCATAGAATGGAGGTGTGTGAAGTCATAGAATAGAGGTGTGTGAAATCATAAAATGGAGGTGTGTGAAGTCACGGAAATGAGGTGTTTGAAGTCAAAATGGAAGTGTGTGAAGTCAGAATGGAGGTGTGTGAAGTCATAGAATGGAGGTGTGTGAAGTCATAGAATAGAGTTGTGTGAAGTCACAGAATGGAGGTGTGTGAACTCATAGAATGGAGGAGTGTGAAGTCATGGAATGGAGGTGTGTGAAGTCACAGATGGAGGTGTTTGAAGTCATAGAATGGAGGTGTGTGAAGTCACAGAATGGAGGTTTGTGAAGTCACAGAATGGAGGTTTGTGAACTCAGAATCGAGGTGTGTGAATTCACAGAAGGGAGGTTTGTGAAGTTATAGAATGGATGTTTCTGAAGTAAGAATGAAGGTGTGTGAAGCCATAGAATGGAGGTGTGTGAAGTCAAAATGAAGGTGTGTGAAGTCAAACAATGGAGTTGTGTGAAGTCAGAGAATGGAGGTGTGTGAAGTCAAATCATGGACGTGTGTGAAGTCAAAATTGTGGTGTGTGAAGTCACAAATGCAGGTGTGTGAAGTCACAAAATGGAGGTGTGTGAAGTCAAAATGGAGGTGTTTGAAGTCAAAGAATGGATGTGTTTGAAGTCATAGAATGGAGGTGTATGAAGCCATGGAATGGAGGTTTGTGAAGTCAAACATTGGAAGTGTGTGAAGTTACAGAATGGAGGTGTGTGAAGTCATAGAATGGAGGTGTGTGAAGTCAGAGAATGGAGGTGTGTGAAGTCAGAATGCAGGTGTGTGAAGTCATAGAATGGAGGTGTGTGAAGTCATAGAATGGAGGTGTGTGAAGATATAGATTGGAAGTGTGTGAAGTCATAGAATGGAGGTGTGTGAAGTCATGGATTGAAGGTGTGTGGAAGTCATAGTATGGAGGTGTGTGAAGTCACAGAAAGGAGGTGTGTGAAGTCACAGAATGGAGTTGTGTGAAGTCACAATGGAGGTGTGTGAAGTCATAGAATGGAGGTGTGTGAAATCAAAGAATGGAGGTTTGTTCAGTCATAGAATGGATTGTGTGTGAAATCACAGAATGGAGGTGTGTGAAGTCACAGAATTGAGGTGTGTAAAGTCACAGAGTGGAGGTGTGTGAAGTCAGAGAATGGAGTTGTGTGTGAAGTCATAGACTGGAGGTGTGTGAAGTCTCAGAATGCAGGTGTGTGATGTCAGAATGGAGGTTTGTGAAGTCACCGAATGGAGGTATGTGACGTCATAAATGTTGGTGTGTGAAGACATAGAATGGAGGTGTGAAGTCATGGAATGGAGGTGTGTGAAGTCATAGAATGGAGGTGTGTGAAGTCACGGAAGTCAGGTGTGTGAAGTCACAGAATACAGTTGTGTGAAGTCACGTAATGGAGGTGTGATAAGTCACAGAATGGAGGTGTGTGAACTCACAATGGAGGTGAGTGAAGTCACAGAATGGGGGTGGGTGAAGTCATAGAATGGAAGTGTGTGAAGTCATAGATGGAGGTGTGTGAAGTTACAGAATGGAGATATGTGACGTCATAAATGTTGGTGTGTGAATTCATAGAATGGCGGTGTGTGAAGTCAAAGAATGGAGGTTTGTGAAGTCATAGAATGGAGGTGTGTGAAATCACAGAATGTAGTTGTGTGTAGTCACAGAGTGTAGGTGTGTAAAGTCACAGAGTGGAGGTGTGTGAAGTCTCAGAATTGAGGTGTGTGAAGTCATAGAATGGAGGTGTTTGAAGTCATAGAATGTTGGTTTTTGAAGACACAGAATGGAGGTGTGTGAAGTCATAGAATGGAGGTGTGTGAAGTCAGATTGGAGGTGTGTGAAGTAACAGAATGGAGGTGTGTCAACTCCAAAAGGAGGTGTGTGAAGTCATAGAATGGAGGTGTGTGAAGTCATAGAATGCAGGTGTCTGAAATCATAGAATGGAGGTGTGTGAAGCCACAGAAATGAGGTGTTTGAAGTCAAAATGGAAGTGTGTGAAGTCAGAATGGAGATGTGTGAAGTCATAGAACGGAGGTGTGTGAAGTCATATATTGGAGGTGTGTGAAGTTACGGAATGGAGGTGTGTGAAGTCACAGAATGGAGGTGTGTGAACTCAGAATGGAGGTGTGGGAAGTCACAAAATGGAGGTGTGTGAAGTCATAGAATGGAGATGGGTGAAGGCACAGAATGGAAGTGTGTGAAATCATAGATTGGAGGTGTGTGAAGTCAGAGAATCGAGGTGTGTGAAGTCACAGAATGGAGGTTTGTGAGGTCACAAAATGGAGGTGTGTGAACACACAATGGAGGTGAGTGAAGTCACAGAATGGAGGTGTGTGAAGTCATAGAATGGAGATGTGTGAAGTCACAGAATGGAGGTGTGTGAAGTCATAGAATGGAGGTGTGTGAAGTCACAAAATTGAGGTGTGTGAAGTCCTAGAATGGAGGTGTGTGAAGTCAAAGGATGGAGGTGTGTGAAGTCATAGAATGCAGGTGTGTAAAGTCATAAAATGGAGATGTGTGAAGTCACAGAATGGAGCTGTGTGAAATCATAGAATGGAGGTGTGGGAAGTCACAGAATGGAGGTGCGTGAAGTCAGAATGGCGTTGTGTGAAGTCACAGAATTGAGGTGTGTGAAGTCATAGAATGGAGATGTGTGAAGTCACAGAATGGAGGTGTGTGAAGTCACAGAAGGCAGGTGTGTGAAGTCATAGAATGGAGGTTTGTGAAGTCAAACATTGGAAGTGTGTGAAATTACAGAATGGAGGTGTGTGAAGTCATAGAATGGATGTGTGTGAAGTGAAAGAATGGAGGTGTGTGAAGTCAGATTGGAGGTGTCTGAAGTAACAGAATGGAGGTGTGTCAACTCAGAAAGGAGGTGTGTGAAATCATAGAATGGAGGTGTGTGAAGTCATAGAATAGAGGTGTGTGAAATCATAGAATGGAGGTGTGTGAAGTCACAGAAATGAGGTGTTCGAAGTCAAAATGGAAGTGTGTGAAGTTAGAATGCAGGTGTGTGAAGTCATAGAATGGAGGTGTGTGAAGTCACAGAATGGATGTGTGTGAACTCATAGAATGGAGGAGTGTGAAGTCATGGAATGGAGGTGTGTGAAGTCACAGATGGAGGTGTTTGAAGTCATAGAATGGAGGTGTGTGAAGTCACAGAATGGAGGTGTGTGAAGTCACAGAATGGAGGTGTGTGAACTCAGAATGGAGGTGTGTGAATTCACAGAAGGGAGGTTTGTGAAGTTATAGAATGGATATTTCTGAAGTAAGAATGAAGGTGTGAAGCCATAGAATGGAGGTTTGTGAAGTCAAAATGAAGGTGTGTGAAGTCACAGAATGGAGGTGTGTGAAGTTACAGAATGGAAGTGTGTGAAGTAAAAATGGAGGTGTGTGAAGTCAGAGAATGGAGGTGTGTGAAGTCAAATCATGGACGTGTGTGAAGTCAAAATTGTGTTGTGTGAAGTCACAAATGCAGGTGTGTGAAATCACAGAATGGAGGTGTGTGAAGTCAAAATGGAGGTGTGTGAAGTCAAACAATGGATGTGTGTTAAGTCAAAGAATGGACGTGTGTGAAGTCACAGAATGGAAGTGTGTGAAGTCAAAATGGAGGTGTGTCAAGTCAGAATGGAGATGTGTGAAGGCAGAGAATGGAGGTGTGTGAAGTCATAGAATGTTGCTGTGTGAAGTCATACAATGGAGGTGTATGAAGTCATAGAATGGAGGTGTGTGAAGTCATAGAATGGAGGTGTGTGAAATCATAGAATGGAGGTTTGTGACGTCACAGATTGACGTGTGTGAAGTCAGAATGTAGGTGTGTGAAGTCAGAATGGAGGTGTGTAAAGTCATAGAATGGAGGTGTGTGAAGTCACAATGCAGGTGTGTGAACTCAGAGAATGGAGGTGTGTGAAGTCATAGAATGGAGGTGTGTAAAGTCATAGAATATAGATGTGTAAAGTCAAAAAATGGAGGTGTGTGAAGTCATAGAATGGAGGTGTTTGAGTCACAGATTGGAGGTGTGTGAAGTCATAGAATGGAGGTGTGTGAAGTCATAGAATGGAGGTGTGTGAAGTCATATATTGGAGGTGTGTGAAGTTACGGAATGGAGGTGTGTGAAGTCACAGAATGGAGGGGTGTGAACTCAGAATGGAGGTGTGGGAAGTCACAAAATGGAGGTGTGTGAAGTCATAGAATGGAGATGGGTGAAGGCACAGAATGGAAGTGTGTGAAATCATAGATTGGAGGTGTGTGAAGTCAGAGAATCGAGGTGTGTGAAGTCACAGAATGGAGGTGTGTGAAGTCATAGAATGGAGATGTGTGAAGTCACAGAATGGAGGTGTGTGAAGTCATAGAATGGAGGTGTGTGAAGTCACAAAATTGAGGTGTGTGAAGTCCTAGAATGGAGGTGTGTGAAGTCAAAGGATGGAGGTGTGTGAAGTCATAGAATGTAGGTGTGTAAAGTCATAAAATGGAGATGTGTGAAGTCACAGAATGGAGCTGTGTGAAATCATAGAATGGAGGTGTGGGAAGTCACAGAATGGAGGTGCGTGAATTCAGAATGGCGTTGTGTGAAGTCACAGAATTGAGGTGTGTGAAGTCATAGAATGGAGATGTTTGAAGTCATAGAATTGAGGTGTGTGAAGTCACAGAAGGCAGGTGTGTGAAGTCACAGAATAGCGTTGTGTGAAATCACAATGGAGGTGTGTGAAGTCAGAGAATGGAGGTGTGTGAAGTCAGATTGGAGGTGTCTGAAGTAACAGAATGGAGGTGTGTCAATTCAGAAAGGAGGTGTGTGAAATCATAGAATGGAGGTGTGTGAAGTCATAGAATAGAGGTGTGTGAAATCATGGAATGGAGGTGTGTGAAGTCACAGAAATGAGGTGTTTGAAGTCAAAATGGAAGTGTGTGAAGTTAGAATGCAGGTGTGTGAAGTCATAGAATGGAGGTGTGTGAAGTCATAGAATGGAGGTGTGTGAAGTCACAGAATGGAGGTGTGTGAACTCATAGAATGGAGGAGTGTGAAGTCATGGAATGGAGGTGTGTGAAGTCATATATTGGAGGTGTTTGAAGTCATAGAATGGAGGTGTGTGAAGTCACAGAATGGAGGTGTGTGAAGTTACAGAATGGAGGTGTGTGAACTCAGAATGGAGGTGTGTGAATTCAAAGAAGGGAGGTTTGTGAAGTTATAGAATGGATGTTTCTGAAGTAAGAATGAAGGTGTGTGAAGCCATAGAATGGAGGTGTGTGAAGTCAAAATGAAGGTGTGTGAAGTCACAGAATGGAGGTGTGTGAAGTTACAGAATGGAAGTGTGTGAAGTAAAAATGGAGGTGTGTGAAGTCAGAGAATGGAGGTGTGTGAAGTCAAATCATGGACGTGTGTGAAGTCAAAATTGTGGTGTGTGGTGTCACAAATGCTGGTGTGTGAAATCACAGAATGGAGGTGTGTGAAGTCAAAATGGAGGTGTGTGAAGTCAAAGAATGGATGTGTTTGAAGTCAAAGAATGGAGGTGTATGAAGTCATGGAATGGAGGTTTGTGAAGTCAAACATTGGAAGTGTGTGAAGTTACAGAATGGAGGTGTGTGAAGTCATAGAATGGAGGTGTGTGAAGTCAGTGAATGGAGGTGTGTGAAGTCAGAATGCAGGTGTGTGAAGTCATAGAATGGAGGTGTGTGAAGTCATAGAATGGAGGTGTGTGAAGCCATAGATTGGAAGTGTGTGAAGTCATAGAATGGAGGTGTGTGAAGTCATAGATTTAAGGTGTGTGAAGTCATAGTATGGAGGTGTGTGAAGTCACAGAAAGGAGGTGTGTGAAGTCACAGAATGGAGTTGTGTGAAGTCACAATGGAGGTGTGTGAAGTCATAGAATGGAGGTGTGTGAATTCAAAGAATGGAGGTTTGTTAAGTCATAGAATGGATTGTGTGTGAATTCATAGAATGGAGGTGTGTGAAGTGAAAGAATGGAGGTGTATGAAGTCAGATTGGAGGTGTGTGAAGTAACAGAATGGAGGTGTGTGAACTCAGAAAGGAGGTGTGTGAAGTCATAGAATGGAGGTGTGTGTAGTCATAGAATAGAGGTGTGTGAAATCATAAAATGGAGGTGGGTGAAGTCACAGAAATGAGGTGTTTGAAGTCAAAATGGAAGTGTGTGAAGTCAGAATGGAGGTGTGTGAAGTCATAGAATGGAGGTGTGTGAAGTTATAGAATGGAGTTGTGTGAAGTCACAGAATGGAGGTGTGTGAACTCATAGAATGGAGGAGTGTGAAGTCATGGAATGGAGGTGTGTGAAGTCACAGATGGAGGTGTTTGAAGTCATAGAATGGAGGTGTGTGAAGTCACAGAATGGAGGTGTGTGAAGTCACAGAATGGAGGTTTGTGAACTCAGAATCGAGGTGTGTGAATTCACAGAAGGGAGGTTTGTGAAGTTATAGAATGGATGTTTCTGAAGTAAGAATGAAGGTGTGTGAAGCCATAGAATGGAGGTGTGTGAAGTCAAAATGAAGGTGTGTGAAGTCAAACAATGGAGGTGTGTGAAGTCAGAGAATGGAGGTGTGTGAACTCAAATCATAGACGTGTGTGAAGTCAATATTGTGGTGTGTGAAGTCACAAATGCAGGTGTGTGAAGTCACAGAATGGAGGTGTGTGAAGTTAAAATGGAGGTGTTTGAAGTCAAAGAATGGATGTGTTTGAAGTCATAAAATGGAGGTGTATGAAGTCATGGAATGGAGGTTTGTGAAGTCAAACATTGGAAGTGTGTGAAGTTAAAGAATGGAGGTGTGTGAAGTCATAGAATGGAGGTGTGTGAAGATATAGATTGGAAGTGTGTGAAGTCATAGAATGGAGGTGTGTGAAGTCATGGATTGAAGGTGTGTGGAAGTCATAGTATGGAGGTGTGTGAAGTCACAGAAAGGAGGTGTGTGAAGTCACAGAATGGAGTTGTGTGAAGTCACAATGGAGGTGTGTGAAGTCATAGAATGGAGGTGTGTGAAATCAAAGAATGGAGGTTTGTTCAGTCATAGAATGGATTGTGTGTGAAATCACAGAATGGAGGTGTGTGAAGTCACAGAATTGAGGTGTGTAAAGTCACAGAGTGGAGGTGTGTGAAGTCAGAGAATGGAGTTGTGTGTGAAGTCATAGACTGGAGGTGTGTGAAGTCTCAGAATGCAGGTGTGTGATGTCAGAATGGAGGTTTGTGAAGTCACCGAATGGAGGTATGTGACGTCATAAATGTTGGTGTGTGAAGACATAGAATGGAGGTGTGAAGTCATGGAATGGAGGTGTGTGAAGTCATAGAATGGAGGTGTGTGAAGTCACGGAAGTCAGGTGTGTGAAGTCACAGAATACAGTTGTGTGAAGTCACGTAATGGAGGTGTGATAAGTCACAGAATGGAGGTGTGTGAACTCACAATGGAGGTGAGTGAAGTCACAGAATGGGGGTGGGTGAAGTCATAGAATGGAAGTGTGTGAAGTCATAGATGGAGGTGTGTGAAGTTACAGAATGGAGATATGTGACGTCATAAATGTTGGTGTGTGAATTCATAGAATGGCGGTGTGTGAAGTCAAAGAATGGAGGTTTGTGAAGTCATAGAATGGAGGTGTGTGAAATCACAGAATGTAGTTGTGTGTAGTCACAGAGTGTAGGTGTGTAAAGTCACAGAGTGGAGGTGTGTGAAGTCTCAGAATTGAGGTGTGTGAAGTCATAGAATGGAGGTGTTTGAAGTCATAGAATGTTGGTTTTTGAAGACACAGAATGGAGGTGTGTGAAGTCATAGAATGGAGGTGTGTGAAGTCAGATTGGAGGTGTGTGAAGTAACAGAATGGAGGTGTGTCAACTCCAAAAGGAGGTGTGTGAAGTCATAGAATGGAGGTGTGTGAAGTCATAGAATGCAGGTGTCTGAAATCATAGAATGGAGGTGTGTGAAGCCACAGAAATGAGGTGTTTGAAGTCAAAATGGAAGTGTGTGAAGTCAGAATGGAGATGTGTGAAGTCATAGAACGGAGGTGTGTGAAGTCATATATTGGAGGTGTGTGAAGTTACGGAATGGAGGTGTGTGAAGTCACAGAATGGAGGTGTGTGAACTCAGAATGGAGGTGTGGGAAGTCACAAAATGGAGGTGTGTGAAGTCATAGAATGGAGATGGGTGAAGGCACAGAATGGAAGTGTGTGAAATCATAGATTGGAGGTGTGTGAAGTCAGAGAATCGAGGTGTGTGAAGTCACAGAATGGAGGTTTGTGAGGTCACAAAATGGAGGTGTGTGAACACACAATGGAGGTGAGTGAAGTCACAGAATGGAGGTGTGTGAAGTCATAGAATGGAGATGTGTGAAGTCACAGAATGGAGGTGTGTGAAGTCATAGAATGGAGGTGTGTGAAGTCACAAAATTGAGGTGTGTGAAGTCCTAGAATGGAGGTGTGTGAAGTCAAAGGATGGAGGTGTGTGAAGTCATAGAATGCAGGTGTGTAAAGTCATAAAATGGAGATGTGTGAAGTCACAGAATGGAGCTGTGTGAAATCATAGAATGGAGGTGTGGGAAGTCACAGAATGGAGGTGCGTGAAGTCAGAATGGCGTTGTGTGAAGTCACAGAATTGAGGTGTGTGAAGTCATAGAATGGAGATGTGTGAAGTCACAGAATGGAGGTGTGTGAAGTCACAGAAGGCAGGTGTGTGAAGTCATAGAATGGAGGTTTGTGAAGTCAAACATTGGAAGTGTGTGAAATTACAGAATGGAGGTGTGTGAAGTCATAGAATGGATGTGTGTGAAGTGAAAGAATGGAGGTGTGTGAAGTCAGATTGGAGGTGTCTGAAGTAACAGAATGGAGGTGTGTCAACTCAGAAAGGAGGTGTGTGAAATCATAGAATGGAGGTGTGTGAAGTCATAGAATAGAGGTGTGTGAAATCATAGAATGGAGGTGTGTGAAGTCACAGAAATGAGGTGTTCGAAGTCAAAATGGAAGTGTGTGAAGTTAGAATGCAGGTGTGTGAAGTCATAGAATGGAGGTGTGTGAAGTCACAGAATGGATGTGTGTGAACTCATAGAATGGAGGAGTGTGAAGTCATGGAATGGAGGTGTGTGAAGTCACAGATGGAGGTGTTTGAAGTCATAGAATGGAGGTGTGTGAAGTCACAGAATGGAGGTGTGTGAAGTCACAGAATGGAGGTGTGTGAACTCAGAATGGAGGTGTGTGAATTCACAGAAGGGAGGTTTGTGAAGTTATAGAATGGATATTTCTGAAGTAAGAATGAAGGTGTGAAGCCATAGAATGGAGGTTTGTGAAGTCAAAATGAAGGTGTGTGAAGTCACAGAATGGAGGTGTGTGAAGTTACAGAATGGAAGTGTGTGAAGTAAAAATGGAGGTGTGTGAAGTCAGAGAATGGAGGTGTGTGAAGTCAAATCATGGACGTGTGTGAAGTCAAAATTGTGTTGTGTGAAGTCACAAATGCAGGTGTGTGAAATCACAGAATGGAGGTGTGTGAAGTCAAAATGGAGGTGTGTGAAGTCAAACAATGGATGTGTGTTAAGTCAAAGAATGGACGTGTGTGAAGTCACAGAATGGAAGTGTGTGAAGTCAAAATGGAGGTGTGTCAAGTCAGAATGGAGATGTGTGAAGGCAGAGAATGGAGGTGTGTGAAGTCATAGAATGTTGCTGTGTGAAGTCATACAATGGAGGTGTATGAAGTCATAGAATGGAGGTGTGTGAAGTCATAGAATGGAGGTGTGTGAAATCATAGAATGGAGGTTTGTGACGTCACAGATTGACGTGTGTGAAGTCAGAATGTAGGTGTGTGAAGTCAGAATGGAGGTGTGTAAAGTCATAGAATGGAGGTGTGTGAAGTCACAATGCAGGTGTGTGAACTCAGAGAATGGAGGTGTGTGAAGTCATAGAATGGAGGTGTGTAAAGTCATAGAATATAGATGTGTAAAGTCAAAAAATGGAGGTGTGTGAAGTCATAGAATGGAGGTGTTTGAGTCACAGATTGGAGGTGTGTGAAGTCATAGAATGGAGGTGTGTGAAGTCATAGAATGGAGGTGTGTGAAGTCATATATTGGAGGTGTGTGAAGTTACGGAATGGAGGTGTGTGAAGTCACAGAATGGAGGGGTGTGAACTCAGAATGGAGGTGTGGGAAGTCACAAAATGGAGGTGTGTGAAGTCATAGAATGGAGATGGGTGAAGGCACAGAATGGAAGTGTGTGAAATCATAGATTGGAGGTGTGTGAAGTCAGAGAATCGAGGTGTGTGAAGTCACAGAATGGAGGTGTGTGAAGTCATAGAATGGAGATGTGTGAAGTCACAGAATGGAGGTGTGTGAAGTCATAGAATGGAGGTGTGTGAAGTCACAAAATTGAGGTGTGTGAAGTCCTAGAATGGAGGTGTGTGAAGTCAAAGGATGGAGGTGTGTGAAGTCATAGAATGTAGGTGTGTAAAGTCATAAAATGGAGATGTGTGAAGTCACAGAATGGAGCTGTGTGAAATCATAGAATGGAGGTGTGGGAAGTCACAGAATGGAGGTGCGTGAATTCAGAATGGCGTTGTGTGAAGTCACAGAATTGAGGTGTGTGAAGTCATAGAATGGAGATGTTTGAAGTCATAGAATTGAGGTGTGTGAAGTCACAGAAGGCAGGTGTGTGAAGTCACAGAATAGCGTTGTGTGAAATCACAATGGAGGTGTGTGAAGTCAGAGAATGGAGGTGTGTGAAGTCAGATTGGAGGTGTCTGAAGTAACAGAATGGAGGTGTGTCAATTCAGAAAGGAGGTGTGTGAAATCATAGAATGGAGGTGTGTGAAGTCATAGAATAGAGGTGTGTGAAATCATGGAATGGAGGTGTGTGAAGTCACAGAAATGAGGTGTTTGAAGTCAAAATGGAAGTGTGTGAAGTTAGAATGCAGGTGTGTGAAGTCATAGAATGGAGGTGTGTGAAGTCATAGAATGGAGGTGTGTGAAGTCACAGAATGGAGGTGTGTGAACTCATAGAATGGAGGAGTGTGAAGTCATGGAATGGAGGTGTGTGAAGTCATATATTGGAGGTGTTTGAAGTCATAGAATGGAGGTGTGTGAAGTCACAGAATGGAGGTGTGTGAAGTTACAGAATGGAGGTGTGTGAACTCAGAATGGAGGTGTGTGAATTCAAAGAAGGGAGGTTTGTGAAGTTATAGAATGGATGTTTCTGAAGTAAGAATGAAGGTGTGTGAAGCCATAGAATGGAGGTGTGTGAAGTCAAAATGAAGGTGTGTGAAGTCACAGAATGGAGGTGTGTGAAGTTACAGAATGGAAGTGTGTGAAGTAAAAATGGAGGTGTGTGAAGTCAGAGAATGGAGGTGTGTGAAGTCAAATCATGGACGTGTGTGAAGTCAAAATTGTGGTGTGTGGTGTCACAAATGCTGGTGTGTGAAATCACAGAATGGAGGTGTGTGAAGTCAAAATGGAGGTGTGTGAAGTCAAAGAATGGATGTGTTTGAAGTCAAAGAATGGAGGTGTATGAAGTCATGGAATGGAGGTTTGTGAAGTCAAACATTGGAAGTGTGTGAAGTTACAGAATGGAGGTGTGTGAAGTCATAGAATGGAGGTGTGTGAAGTCAGTGAATGGAGGTGTGTGAAGTCAGAATGCAGGTGTGTGAAGTCATAGAATGGAGGTGTGTGAAGTCATAGAATGGAGGTGTGTGAAGCCATAGATTGGAAGTGTGTGAAGTCATAGAATGGAGGTGTGTGAAGTCATAGATTTAAGGTGTGTGAAGTCATAGTATGGAGGTGTGTGAAGTCACAGAAAGGAGGTGTGTGAAGTCACAGAATGGAGTTGTGTGAAGTCACAATGGAGGTGTGTGAAGTCATAGAATGGAGGTGTGTGAATTCAAAGAATGGAGGTTTGTTAAGTCATAGAATGGATTGTGTGTGAATTCATAGAATGGAGGTGTGTGAAGTGAAAGAATGGAGGTGTATGAAGTCAGATTGGAGGTGTGTGAAGTAACAGAATGGAGGTGTGTGAACTCAGAAAGGAGGTGTGTGAAGTCATAGAATGGAGGTGTGTGTAGTCATAGAATAGAGGTGTGTGAAATCATAAAATGGAGGTGGGTGAAGTCACAGAAATGAGGTGTTTGAAGTCAAAATGGAAGTGTGTGAAGTCAGAATGGAGGTGTGTGAAGTCATAGAATGGAGGTGTGTGAAGTTATAGAATGGAGTTGTGTGAAGTCACAGAATGGAGGTGTGTGAACTCATAGAATGGAGGAGTGTGAAGTCATGGAATGGAGGTGTGTGAAGTCACAGATGGAGGTGTTTGAAGTCATAGAATGGAGGTGTGTGAAGTCACAGAATGGAGGTGTGTGAAGTCACAGAATGGAGGTTTGTGAACTCAGAATCGAGGTGTGTGAATTCACAGAAGGGAGGTTTGTGAAGTTATAGAATGGATGTTTCTGAAGTAAGAATGAAGGTGTGTGAAGCCATAGAATGGAGGTGTGTGAAGTCAAAATGAAGGTGTGTGAAGTCAAACAATGGAGGTGTGTGAAGTCAGAGAATGGAGGTGTGTGAACTCAAATCATAGACGTGTGTGAAGTCAATATTGTGGTGTGTGAAGTCACAAATGCAGGTGTGTGAAGTCACAGAATGGAGGTGTGTGAAGTTAAAATGGAGGTGTTTGAAGTCAAAGAATGGATGTGTTTGAAGTCATAAAATGGAGGTGTATGAAGTCATGGAATGGAGGTTTGTGAAGTCAAACATTGGAAGTGTGTGAAGTTAAAGAATGGAGGTGTGTGAAGTCATAGAATGGAGGTGTGTGAAGATATAGATTGGAAGTGTGTGAAGTCATAGAATGGAGGTGTGTGAAGTCATGGATTGAAGGTGTGTGGAAGTCATAGTATGGAGGTGTGTGAAGTCACAGAAAGGAGGTGTGTGAAGTCACAGAATGGAGTTGTGTGAAGTCACAATGGAGGTGTGTGAAGTCATAGAATGGAGGTGTGTGAAATCAAAGAATGGAGGTTTGTTCAGTCATAGAATGGATTGTGTGTGAAATCACAGAATGGAGGTGTGTGAAGTCACAGAATTGAGGTGTGTAAAGTCACAGAGTGGAGGTGTGTGAAGTCAGAGAATGGAGTTGTGTGTGAAGTCATAGACTGGAGGTGTGTGAAGTCTCAGAATGCAGGTGTGTGATGTCAGAATGGAGGTTTGTGAAGTCACCGAATGGAGGTATGTGACGTCATAAATGTTGGTGTGTGAAGACATAGAATGGAGGTGTGAAGTCATGGAATGGAGGTGTGTGAAGTCATAGAATGGAGGTGTGTGAAGTCACGGAAGTCAGGTGTGTGAAGTCACAGAATACAGTTGTGTGAAGTCACGTAATGGAGGTGTGATAAGTCACAGAATGGAGGTGTGTGAACTCACAATGGAGGTGAGTGAAGTCACAGAATGGGGGTGGGTGAAGTCATAGAATGGAAGTGTGTGAAGTCATAGATGGAGGTGTGTGAAGTTACAGAATGGAGATATGTGACGTCATAAATGTTGGTGTGTGAATTCATAGAATGGCGGTGTGTGAAGTCAAAGAATGGAGGTTTGTGAAGTCATAGAATGGAGGTGTGTGAAATCACAGAATGTAGTTGTGTGTAGTCACAGAGTGTAGGTGTGTAAAGTCACAGAGTGGAGGTGTGTGAAGTCTCAGAATTGAGGTGTGTGAAGTCATAGAATGGAGGTGTTTGAAGTCATAGAATGTTGGTTTTTGAAGACACAGAATGGAGGTGTGTGAAGTCATAGAATGGAGGTGTGTGAAGTCAGATTGGAGGTGTGTGAAGTAACAGAATGGAGGTGTGTCAACTCCAAAAGGAGGTGTGTGAAGTCATAGAATGGAGGTGTGTGAAGTCATAGAATGCAGGTGTCTGAAATCATAGAATGGAGGTGTGTGAAGCCACAGAAATGAGGTGTTTGAAGTCAAAATGGAAGTGTGTGAAGTCAGAATGGAGATGTGTGAAGTCATAGAACGGAGGTGTGTGAAGTCATATATTGGAGGTGTGTGAAGTTACGGAATGGAGGTGTGTGAAGTCACAGAATGGAGGTGTGTGAACTCAGAATGGAGGTGTGGGAAGTCACAAAATGGAGGTGTGTGAAGTCATAGAATGGAGATGGGTGAAGGCACAGAATGGAAGTGTGTGAAATCATAGATTGGAGGTGTGTGAAGTCAGAGAATCGAGGTGTGTGAAGTCACAGAATGGAGGTTTGTGAGGTCACAAAATGGAGGTGTGTGAACACACAATGGAGGTGAGTGAAGTCACAGAATGGAGGTGTGTGAAGTCATAGAATGGAGATGTGTGAAGTCACAGAATGGAGGTGTGTGAAGTCATAGAATGGAGGTGTGTGAAGTCACAAAATTGAGGTGTGTGAAGTCCTAGAATGGAGGTGTGTGAAGTCAAAGGATGGAGGTGTGTGAAGTCATAGAATGCAGGTGTGTAAAGTCATAAAATGGAGATGTGTGAAGTCACAGAATGGAGCTGTGTGAAATCATAGAATGGAGGTGTGGGAAGTCACAGAATGGAGGTGCGTGAAGTCAGAATGGCGTTGTGTGAAGTCACAGAATTGAGGTGTGTGAAGTCATAGAATGGAGATGTGTGAAGTCACAGAATGGAGGTGTGTGAAGTCACAGAAGGCAGGTGTGTGAAGTCATAGAATGGAGGTTTGTGAAGTCAAACATTGGAAGTGTGTGAAATTACAGAATGGAGGTGTGTGAAGTCATAGAATGGATGTGTGTGAAGTGAAAGAATGGAGGTGTGTGAAGTCAGATTGGAGGTGTCTGAAGTAACAGAATGGAGGTGTGTCAACTCAGAAAGGAGGTGTGTGAAATCATAGAATGGAGGTGTGTGAAGTCATAGAATAGAGGTGTGTGAAATCATAGAATGGAGGTGTGTGAAGTCACAGAAATGAGGTGTTCGAAGTCAAAATGGAAGTGTGTGAAGTTAGAATGCAGGTGTGTGAAGTCATAGAATGGAGGTGTGTGAAGTCACAGAATGGATGTGTGTGAACTCATAGAATGGAGGAGTGTGAAGTCATGGAATGGAGGTGTGTGAAGTCACAGATGGAGGTGTTTGAAGTCATAGAATGGAGGTGTGTGAAGTCACAGAATGGAGGTGTGTGAAGTCACAGAATGGAGGTGTGTGAACTCAGAATGGAGGTGTGTGAATTCACAGAAGGGAGGTTTGTGAAGTTATAGAATGGATATTTCTGAAGTAAGAATGAAGGTGTGAAGCCATAGAATGGAGGTTTGTGAAGTCAAAATGAAGGTGTGTGAAGTCACAGAATGGAGGTGTGTGAAGTTACAGAATGGAAGTGTGTGAAGTAAAAATGGAGGTGTGTGAAGTCAGAGAATGGAGGTGTGTGAAGTCAAATCATGGACGTGTGTGAAGTCAAAATTGTGTTGTGTGAAGTCACAAATGCAGGTGTGTGAAATCACAGAATGGAGGTGTGTGAAGTCAAAATGGAGGTGTGTGAAGTCAAACAATGGATGTGTGTTAAGTCAAAGAATGGACGTGTGTGAAGTCACAGAATGGAAGTGTGTGAAGTCAAAATGGAGGTGTGTCAAGTCAGAATGGAGATGTGTGAAGGCAGAGAATGGAGGTGTGTGAAGTCATAGAATGTTGCTGTGTGAAGTCATACAATGGAGGTGTATGAAGTCAGAGAATGGAGGTGTGTGAAGTCATAGAATGGAGGTGTGTGAAATCATAGAATGGAGGTTTGTGACGTCACAGATTGACGTGTGTGAAGTCAGAATGTAGGTGTGTGAAGTCAGAATGGAGGTGTGTAAAGTCATAGAATGGAGGTGTGTGAAGTCACAATGCAGGTGTGTGAACTCAGAGAATGGAGGTGTGTGAAGTCATAGAATGGAGGTGTGTAAAGTCATAGAATATAGATGTGTAAAGTCAAAAAATGGAGGTGTGTGAAGTCATAGAATGGAGGTGTTTGAGTCACAGATTGGAGGTGTGTGAAGTCATAGAATGGAGGTGTGTGAAGTCATAGAATGGAGGTGTGTGAAGTCATATATTGGAGGTGTGTGAAGTTACGGAATGGAGGTGTGTGAAGTCACAGAATGGAGGGGTGTGAACTCAGAATGGAGGTGTGGGAAGTCACAAAATGGAGGTGTGTGAAGTCATAGAATGGAGATGGGTGAAGGCACAGAATGGAAGTGTGTGAAATCATAGATTGGAGGTGTGTGAAGTCAGAGAATCGAGGTGTGTGAAGTCACAGAATGGAGGTGTGTGAAGTCATAGAATGGAGATGTGTGAAGTCACAGAATGGAGGTGTGTGAAGTCATAGAATGGAGGTGTGTGAAGTCACAAAATTGAGGTGTGTGAAGTCCTAGAATGGAGGTGTGTGAAGTCAAAGGATGGAGGTGTGTGAAGTCATAGAATGTAGGTGTGTAAAGTCATAAAATGGAGATGTGTGAAGTCACAGAATGGAGCTGTGTGAAATCATAGAATGGAGGTGTGGGAAGTCACAGAATGGAGGTGCGTGAATTCAGAATGGCGTTGTGTGAAGTCACAGAATTGAGGTGTGTGAAGTCATAGAATGGAGATGTTTGAAGTCATAGAATTGAGGTGTGTGAAGTCACAGAAGGCAGGTGTGTGAAGTCACAGAATAGCGTTGTGTGAAATCACAATGGAGGTGTGTGAAGTCAGAGAATGGAGGTGTGTGAAGTCAGATTGGAGGTGTCTGAAGTAACAGAATGGAGGTGTGTCAATTCAGAAAGGAGGTGTGTGAAATCATAGAATGGAGGTGTGTGAAGTCATAGAATAGAGGTGTGTGAAATCATGGAATGGAGGTGTGTGAAGTCACAGAAATGAGGTGTTTGAAGTCAAAATGGAAGTGTGTGAAGTTAGAATGCAGGTGTGTGAAGTCATAGAATGGAGGTGTGTGAAGTCATAGAATGGAGGTGTGTGAAGTCACAGAATGGAGGTGTGTGAACTCATAGAATGGAGGAGTGTGAAGTCATGGAATGGAGGTGTGTGAAGTCATATATTGGAGGTGTTTGAAGTCATAGAATGGAGGTGTGTGAAGTCACAGAATGGAGGTGTGTGAAGTTACAGAATGGAGGTGTGTGAACTCAGAATGGAGGTGTGTGAATTCAAAGAAGGGAGGTTTGTGAAGTTATAGAATGGATGTTTCTGAAGTAAGAATGAAGGTGTGTGAAGCCATAGAATGGAGGTGTGTGAAGTCAAAATGAAGGTGTGTGAAGTCACAGAATGGAGGTGTGTGAAGTTACAGAATGGAAGTGTGTGAAGTAAAAATGGAGGTGTGTGAAGTCAGAGAATGGAGGTGTGTGAAGTCAAATCATGGACGTGTGTGAAGTCAAAATTGTGGTGTGTGGTGTCACAAATGCTGGTGTGTGAAATCACAGAATGGAGGTGTGTGAAGTCAAAATGGAGGTGTGTGAAGTCAAAGAATGGATGTGTTTGAAGTCAAAGAATGGAGGTGTATGAAGTCATGGAATGGAGGTTTGTGAAGTCAAACATTGGAAGTGTGTGAAGTTACAGAATGGAGGTGTGTGAAGTCATAGAATGGAGGTGTGTGAAGTCAGTGAATGGAGGTGTGTGAAGTCAGAATGCAGGTGTGTGAAGTCATAGAATGGAGGTGTGTGAAGTCATAGAATGGAGGTGTGTGAAGCCATAGATTGGAAGTGTGTGAAGTCATAGAATGGAGGTGTGTGAAGTCATAGATTTAAGGTGTGTGAAGTCATAGTATGGAGGTGTGTGAAGTCACAGAAAGGAGGTGTGTGAAGTCACAGAATGGAGTTGTGTGAAGTCACAATGGAGGTGTGTGAAGTCATAGAATGGAGGTGTGTGAATTCAAAGAATGGAGGTTTGTTAAGTCATAGAATGGATTGTGTGTGAATTCATAGAATGGAGGTGTGTGAAGTGAAAGAATGGAGGTGTATGAAGTCAGATTGGAGGTGTGTGAAGTAACAGAATGGAGGTGTGTGAACTCAGAAAGGAGGTGTGTGAAGTCATAGAATGGAGGTGTGTGTAGTCATAGAATAGAGGTGTGTGAAATCATAAAATGGAGGTGGGTGAAGTCACAGAAATGAGGTGTTTGAAGTCAAAATGGAAGTGTGTGAAGTCAGAATGGAGGTGTGTGAAGTCATAGAATGGAGGTGTGTGAAGTTATAGAATGGAGTTGTGTGAAGTCACAGAATGGAGGTGTGTGAACTCATAGAATGGAGGAGTGTGAAGTCATGGAATGGAGGTGTGTGAAGTCACAGATGGAGGTGTTTGAAGTCATAGAATGGAGGTGTGTGAAGTCACAGAATGGAGGTGTGTGAAGTCACAGAATGGAGGTTTGTGAACTCAGAATCGAGGTGTGTGAATTCACAGAAGGGAGGTTTGTGAAGTTATAGAATGGATGTTTCTGAAGTAAGAATGAAGGTGTGTGAAGCCATAGAATGGAGGTGTGTGAAGTCAAAATGAAGGTGTGTGAAGTCAAACAATGGAGGTGTGTGAAGTCAGAGAATGGAGGTGTGTGAACTCAAATCATAGACGTGTGTGAAGTCAATATTGTGGTGTGTGAAGTCACAAATGCAGGTGTGTGAAGTCACAGAATGGAGGTGTGTGAAGTTAAAATGGAGGTGTTTGAAGTCAAAGAATGGATGTGTTTGAAGTCATAAAATGGAGGTGTATGAAGTCATGGAATGGAGGTTTGTGAAGTCAAACATTGGAAGTGTGTGAAGTTAAAGAATGGAGGTGTGTGAAGTCATAGAATGGAGGTGTGTGAAGATATAGATTGGAAGTGTGTGAAGTCATAGAATGGAGGTGTGTGAAGTCATGGATTGAAGGTGTGTGGAAGTCATAGTATGGAGGTGTGTGAAGTCACAGAAAGGAGTGTGTGAAGTCACAGAATGGAGTTGTGTGAAGTCACAATGGAGGTGTGTGAAGTCATAGAATGGAGGTGTGTGAAATCAAAGAAATGGAGGTTTGTTCAGTCATAGAATGGATTGTGTGTGAAATCACAGAATGGAGGTGTGTGAAGTCACAGAATTGAGGTGTGTAAAGTCACAGAGTGGAGGTGTGTGAAGTCAGAGAATGGAGTTGTGTGTGAAGTCATAGACTGGAGGTGTGTGAAGTCTCAGAATGCAGGTGTGTGATGTCAGAATGGAGGTTTGTGAAGTCACCGAATGGAGGTATGTGACGTCATAAATGTTGGTGTGTGAAGACATAGAATGGAGGTGTGAAGTCATGGAATGGAGGTGTGTGAAGTCATAGAATGGAGGTGTGTGAAGTCACGGAAGTCAGGTGTGTGAAGTCACAGAATACAGTTGTGTGAAGTCACGTAATGGAGGTGTGATAAGTCACAGAATGGAGGTGTGTGAACTCACAATGGAGGTGAGTGAAGTCACAGAATGGGGGTGGGTGAAGTCATAGAATGGAAGTGTGTGAAGTCATAGATGGAGGTGTGTGAAGTTACAGAATGGAGATATGTGACGTCATAAATGTTGGTGTGTGAATTCATAGAATGGCGGTGTGTGAAGTCAAAGAATGGAGGTTTGTGAAGTCATAGAATGGAGGTGTGTGAAATCACAGAATGTAGTTGTGTGTAGTCACAGAGTGTAGGTGTGTAAAGTCACAGAGTGGAGGTGTGTGAAGTCTCAGAATTGAGGTGTGTGAAGTCATAGAATGGAGGTGTTTGAAGTCATAGAATGTTGGTTTTTGAAGACACAGAATGGAGGTGTGTGAAGTCATAGAATGGAGGTGTGTGAAGTCAGATTGGAGGTGTGTGAAGTAACAGAATGGAGGTGTGTCAACTCCAAAAGGAGGTGTGTGAAGTCATAGAATGGAGGTGTGTGAAGTCATAGAATGCAGGTGTCTGAAATCATAGAATGGAGGTGTGTGAAGCCACAGAAATGAGGTGTTTGAAGTCAAAATGGAAGTGTGTGAAGTCAGAATGGAGATGTGTGAAGTCATAGAACGGAGGTGTGTGAAGTCATATATTGGAGGTGTGTGAAGTTACGGAATGGAGGTGTGTGAAGTCACAGAATGGAGGTGTGTGAACTCAGAATGGAGGTGTGGGAAGTCACAAAATGGAGGTGTGTGAAGTCATAGAATGGAGATGGGTGAAGGCACAGAATGGAAGTGTGTGAAATCATAGATTGGAGGTGTGTGAAGTCAGAGAATCGAGGTGTGTGAAGTCACAGAATGGAGGTTTGTGAGGTCACAAAATGGAGGTGTGTGAACACACAATGGAGGTGAGTGAAGTCACAGAATGGAGGTGTGTGAAGTCATAGAATGGAGATGTGTGAAGTCACAGAATGGAGGTGTGTGAAGTCATAGAATGGAGGTGTGTGAAGTCACAAAATTGAGGTGTGTGAAGTCCTAGAATGGAGGTGTGTGAAGTCAAAGGATGGAGGTGTGTGAAGTCATAGAATGCAGGTGTGTAAAGTCATAAAATGGAGATGTGTGAAGTCACAGAATGGAGCTGTGTGAAATCATAGAATGGAGGTGTGGGAAGTCACAGAATGGAGGTGCGTGAAGTCAGAATGGCGTTGTGTGAAGTCACAGAATTGAGGTGTGTGAAGTCATAGAATGGAGATGTGTGAAGTCACAGAATGGAGGTGTGTGAAGTCACAGAAGGCAGGTGTGTGAAGTCATAGAATGGAGGTTTGTGAAGTCAAACATTGGAAGTGTGTGAAATTACAGAATGGAGGTGTGTGAAGTCATAGAATGGATGTGTGTGAAGTGAAAGAATGGAGGTGTGTGAAGTCAGATTGGAGGTGTCTGAAGTAACAGAATGGAGGTGTGTCAACTCAGAAAGGAGGTGTGTGAAATCATAGAATGGAGGTGTGTGAAGTCATAGAATAGAGGTGTGTGAAATCATAGAATGGAGGTGTGTGAAGTCACAGAAATGAGGTGTTCGAAGTCAAAATGGAAGTGTGTGAAGTTAGAATGCAGGTGTGTGAAGTCATAGAATGGAGGTGTGTGAAGTCACAGAATGGATGTGTGTGAACTCATAGAATGGAGGAGTGTGAAGTCATGGAATGGAGGTGTGTGAAGTCACAGATGGAGGTGTTTGAAGTCATAGAATGGAGGTGTGTGAAGTCACAGAATGGAGGTGTGTGAAGTCACAGAATGGAGGTGTGTGAACTCAGAATGGAGGTGTGTGAATTCACAGAAGGGAGGTTTGTGAAGTTATAGAATGGATATTTCTGAAGTAAGAATGAAGGTGTGAAGCCATAGAATGGAGGTTTGTGAAGTCAAAATGAAGGTGTGTGAAGTCACAGAATGGAGGTGTGTGAAGTTACAGAATGGAAGTGTGTGAAGTAAAAATGGAGGTGTGTGAAGTCAGAGAATGGAGGTGTGTGAAGTCAAATCATGGACGTGTGTGAAGTCAAAATTGTGTTGTGTGAAGTCACAAATGCAGGTGTGTGAAATCACAGAATGGAGGTGTGTGAAGTCAAAATGGAGGTGTGTGAAGTCAAACAATGGATGTGTGTTAAGTCAAAGAATGGACGTGTGTGAAGTCACAGAATGGAAGTGTGTGAAGTCAAAATGGAGGTGTGTCAAGTCAGAATGGAGATGTGTGAAGGCAGAGAATGGAGGTGTGTGAAGTCATAGAATGTTGCTGTGTGAAGTCATACAATGGAGGTGTATGAAGTCATAGAATGGAGGTGTGTGAAGTCATAGAATGGAGGTGTGTGAAATCATAGAATGGAGGTTTGTGACGTCACAGATTGACGTGTGTGAAGTCAGAATGTAGGTGTGTGAAGTCAGAATGGAGGTGTGTAAAGTCATAGAATGGAGGTGTGTGAAGTCACAATGCAGGTGTGTGAACTCAGAGAATGGAGGTGTGTGAAGTCATAGAATGGAGGTGTGTAAAGTCATAGAATATAGATGTGTAAAGTCAAAAAATGGAGGTGTGTGAAGTCATAGAATGGAGGTGTTTGAGTCACAGATTGGAGGTGTGTGAAGTCATAGAATGGAGGTGTGTGAAGTCATAGAATGGAGGTGTGTGAAGTCATATATTGGAGGTGTGTGAAGTTACGGAATGGAGGTGTGTGAAGTCACAGAATGGAGGGGTGTGAACTCAGAATGGAGGTGTGGGAAGTCACAAAATGGAGGTGTGTGAAGTCATAGAATGGAGATGGGTGAAGGCACAGAATGGAAGTGTGTGAAATCATAGATTGGAGGTGTGTGAAGTCAGAGAATCGAGGTGTGTGAAGTCACAGAATGGAGGTGTGTGAAGTCATAGAATGGAGATGTGTGAAGTCACAGAATGGAGGTGTGTGAAGTCATAGAATGGAGGTGTGTGAAGTCACAAAATTGAGGTGTGTGAAGTCCTAGAATGGAGGTGTGTGAAGTCAAAGGATGGAGGTGTGTGAAGTCATAGAATGTAGGTGTGTAAAGTCATAAAATGGAGATGTGTGAAGTCACAGAATGGAGCTGTGTGAAATCATAGAATGGAGGTGTGGGAAGTCACAGAATGGAGGTGCGTGAATTCAGAATGGCGTTGTGTGAAGTCACAGAATTGAGGTGTGTGAAGTCATAGAATGGAGATGTTTGAAGTCATAGAATTGAGGTGTGTGAAGTCACAGAAGGCAGGTGTGTGAAGTCACAGAATAGCGTTGTGTGAAATCACAATGGAGGTGTGTGAAGTCAGAGAATGGAGGTGTGTGAAGTCAGATTGGAGGTGTCTGAAGTAACAGAATGGAGGTGTGTCAATTCAGAAAGGAGGTGTGTGAAATCATAGAATGGAGGTGTGTGAAGTCATAGAATAGAGGTGTGTGAAATCATGGAATGGAGGTGTGTGAAGTCACAGAAATGAGGTGTTTGAAGTCAAAATGGAAGTGTGTGAAGTTAGAATGCAGGTGTGTGAAGTCATAGAATGGAGGTGTGTGAAGTCATAGAATGGAGGTGTGTGAAGTCACAGAATGGAGGTGTGTGAACTCATAGAATGGAGGAGTGTGAAGTCATGGAATGGAGGTGTGTGAAGTCATATATTGGAGGTGTTTGAAGTCATAGAATGGAGGTGTGTGAAGTCACAGAATGGAGGTGTGTGAAGTTACAGAATGGAGGTGTGTGAACTCAGAATGGAGGTGTGTGAATTCAAAGAAGGGAGGTTTGTGAAGTTATAGAATGGATGTTTCTGAAGTAAGAATGAAGGTGTGTGAAGCCATAGAATGGAGGTGTGTGAAGTCAAAATGAAGGTGTGTGAAGTCACAGAATGGAGGTGTGTGAAGTTACAGAATGGAAGTGTGTGAAGTAAAAATGGAGGTGTGTGAAGTCAGAGAATGGAGGTGTGTGAAGTCAAATCATGGACGTGTGTGAAGTCAAAATTGTGGTGTGTGGTGTCACAAATGCTGGTGTGTGAAATCACAGAATGGAGGTGTGTGAAGTCAAAATGGAGGTGTGTGAAGTCAAAGAATGGATGTGTTTGAAGTCAAAGAATGGAGGTGTATGAAGTCATGGAATGGAGGTTTGTGAAGTCAAACATTGGAAGTGTGTGAAGTTACAGAATGGAGGTGTGTGAAGTCATAGAATGGAGGTGTGTGAAGTCAGTGAATGGAGGTGTGTGAAGTCAGAATGCAGGTGTGTGAAGTCATAGAATGGAGGTGTGTGAAGTCATAGAATGGAGGTGTGTGAAGCCATAGATTGGAAGTGTGTGAAGTCATAGAATGGAGGTGTGTGAAGTCATAGATTTAAGGTGTGTGAAGTCATAGTATGGAGGTGTGTGAAGTCACAGAAAGGAGGTGTGTGAAGTCACAGAATGGAGTTGTGTGAAGTCACAATGGAGGTGTGTGAAGTCATAGAATGGAGGTGTGTGAATTCAAAGAATGGAGGTTTGTTAAGTCATAGAATGGATTGTGTGTGAATTCATAGAATGGAGGTGTGTGAAGTGAAAGAATGGAGGTGTATGAAGTCAGATTGGAGGTGTGTGAAGTAACAGAATGGAGGTGTGTGAACTCAGAAAGGAGGTGTGTGAAGTCATAGAATGGAGGTGTGTGTAGTCATAGAATAGAGGTGTGTGAAATCATAAAATGGAGGTGGGTGAAGTCACAGAAATGAGGTGTTTGAAGTCAAAATGGAAGTGTGTGAAGTCAGAATGGAGGTGTGTGAAGTCATAGAATGGAGGTGTGTGAAGTTATAGAATGGAGTTGTGTGAAGTCACAGAATGGAGGTGTGTGAACTCATAGAATGGAGGAGTGTGAAGTCATGGAATGGAGGTGTGTGAAGTCACAGATGGAGGTGTTTGAAGTCATAGAATGGAGGTGTGTGAAGTCACAGAATGGAGGTGTGTGAAGTCACAGAATGGAGGTTTGTGAACTCAGAATCGAGGTGTGTGAATTCACAGAAGGGAGGTTTGTGAAGTTATAGAATGGATGTTTCTGAAGTAAGAATGAAGGTGTGTGAAGCCATAGAATGGAGGTGTGTGAAGTCAAAATGAAGGTGTGTGAAGTCAAACAATGGAGGTGTGTGAAGTCAGAGAATGGAGGTGTGTGAACTCAAATCATAGACGTGTGTGAAGTCAATATTGTGGTGTGTGAAGTCACAAATGCAGGTGTGTGAAGTCACAGAATGGAGGTGTGTGAAGTTAAAATGGAGGTGTTTGAAGTCAAAGAATGGATGTGTTTGAAGTCATAAAATGGAGGTGTATGAAGTCATGGAATGGAGGTTTGTGAAGTCAAACATTGGAAGTGTGTGAAGTTAAAGAATGGAGGTGTGTGAAGTCATAGAATGGAGGTGTGTGAAGTCAGAGAATGGAGGTGTGTGAAGTCAGAATGCAGGTGTGTGAAGTCATAGAATGGAGGTGTGTGAAGTCATAGAATGGAGGTGTGTGAAGCCATAGATTGGAAGTGTGTGAAGTCATAGAATGGAGGTGTGTGAAGTCATAGATTGAAGGTGCGTGGAAGTCATAGTATGGAGGTGTGTGAAGTCACAGAAAGGAGGTGTGTGAAGTCACAGAATGGAGTTGTGTGAAGTCACAATGGAGGTGTGTGAAGTCATAGAATGGAGGTGTGTGAAATCAAAGAATGGAGGTTTGTTATGTCATAGAATGGATTGTGTGTGAAATCATAGAATGGAGGTGTGTGAAGTCACAGAATTGAGGTGTGTAAAGTCACAGAGTGAAGGTGTGTGAAGTCACAGAATGGAGTTGTGTGTGAAGTCATAGAATGGAGGTGTGTGAAGTCACAGAATGCAGGTGTGTGATGTCAGAATAGAGGTGTGTGAAGTCACCGAATGGAGGTATGTGACGTCATAAATGTTGGTGTGTGAAGACATAGAATGGAGGTGTGAAGTCATAGAATGGAGGTGTGTGAAGTCATAGAATGGAGGTGTGTGAAGTCACAGAAGGCAGGTGTGTGAAGTCACAGAATACAGTTGTGTGAAGTCATGTAATGGAGGTGTGTGAAGTCAGAATGCAGGTGTGTGAAGTCAAAGAATGGAGGTGTGTGAAATCATAGATTGGAAGTGTGGGAAGTCATAGAATGGAGGTGTGTGAAGTCATAGATTGAAGGTGTGTTGAAGGCATAGTATTCAGGTGTGTGAAGTCACAGAAATTAGGTGTTTGAAGTCACAGAATGGAGGTGTGTGAAGTCAAAATGGAGGTGTGTGAAGTCAAAGAATGGCGGTGTGTGAAGTCATAGAATGGAGGTGTATGAAGTCATGGAATGGAGGTTTGTGAAGTCAAACATTGGAAGTGTGTGAAGTTACAGAATGGAGGTGTGTGAAGTCATAGAATGGAGGTGTGTGAAGTCATAGAATGGAGGAGTGTGAAGTCAGAATGGAGATGTGTGAAGTCACATAATGGAGGTGTGTGAAGTCACAGAATGTTGGTGTGTGAAGTCATAGAATAGAGGTGTATGAAGTCATAGAATGGAGGTGTGTGAATTTATATAATGGAGGTGTGTGAAGTCACAGAATGGAGGTGTGTGAAGTCATAGATTGGAAGTGTGTGAAGTCATAGAATGGAGGTGTGTGAAGTAATAGAATGGAGGTTTGTGAAGTCAGAATGGAGATGTGTGAAGTCACATAATTGATTTGTGTGAAGACATAGAATATTGGTGTGTGAAGTCCTAGATTGGAGGTGTATGAAGTCATTGAATGGAGGTGTGTGAAGTCAGAATGCAGGTGTGTGAAGTCATAGAATGGAGGTGTGTGAAGTCATAGAATGGAGGTGTGTGAAGTCATAGATTGGAAGTGTGTGAAGTCATAGAATGGAGCTTGGGAAGTCATAGAATGGAGACATGTGAAGTTATAGAATGGAGGTGTGTGAAGTCACAGAATCGAGTTGTGTGAAGTCACAATGGAGGTGTGTGAAGTCATAGAATAGAGGTGCGTGAAGTCAGAATAGAGGTGTGCGAAGTCATAGAATGGAGGTGTGTGAAGTCAGAATGGAGGTGTGTGAACTCATAGAATGGAGGTGTGTGAAGTCACAACGGAGGTGTGTGAAGTCATAGAATGGGGGTTTTTGAAGTCACAGAGTGGAGGTGTGTGAAGTCATAGAATGGAGGTGTGGGAAGTAAAAATGGAGTTTGTGAACTCATAGAATGAATGTGTGTGAACTCATAGAATGGAAGTTGGGAAGTCATGGAATGGAGGTGTGTTAAGTCAAAGAATGGACGTGTGTGAAGTCAAACAATAGAGGTGTGTGAGGTGAAACAATGGAGGTGTTTGAAGTCACAAACTGGATGTGTGTGAAGTCAAAACGGAGGTGTGTGAAGTCCCAAAATGGAGGTGTGTGAAGTCACAGAATGAAGGTGTGTGAAGTCAAAAAGGTGGTATGTGAAGTCACAAATGGACGTGTGTAAAGTCACAGAATGGAGATGTGTGAAGTCAAAATGGAGGTGTGTGAAGTCAAAGAATGGAGGTGTGTGAAGTCATCGAATGGAGGTATGTGAAGTCATGTCATGGAGGTGTGTGAAGTCACAGAATGGAGGTGTGTGAAGTCAGAATTGAGGAGTGCTAAGTCATATAATGGAGGTGTGTGAAGTCAGAATGTAGGTGTGTGAAGTCAAAGAATGGAGGTGTGTGAAGTCAGAATGGAGGTGTGTGAACTCATAGAATGGAGGTTTGTGAAGTCACAATGGAGGTGTGTGAAGTCATAGAATGGTGGTGTGTGAAGTTACAGAATGGAGGTGTGGAAGTCATAGAATGGGGGTGTGTGAAGTCAGAAATTGAGGTGTGTGAAGTCACAGAATATAGGTGTGGGAATTCAGAATGGAGGTGTGTGAAGTCATAGAATGGAGGTGTGTGAAGTCATGGAATGGAGGTGTGCGAAATTATAGAATGGAGGTGTGTGAAGTCACAGAATGGATGTATGTGAACACATCGAATGGAGGTGTGTGAAATCACAATGGAGGTGTGTGAAGTCATAGAATAGAGGTGTGTGAATTCACAGAAGGAGGTGTGTGAAGTCATAGAAAGGAGCTGTGTGAATTCAGAATGGAGGTGTGTGAAGTCACAGAATGGAGGTTTGTGAAGTCACAGAATGGAGGTATGTGAAGTCATAGAATGGATGTTTCTGAAGTAAGAATGAAGGTGTGTGAAGTCATAGAATGGAGGTGTGTGAAGTCAAAATGCAGGTGTGTGAACTCATACAATAGAGATGTGTGACCTCATAGAATGGAGGTGTGTGAAATCCAAGAATGGAGGTGTGTGAAATCAGACAATCGAGGTGTGTGAACTCACAGAATGGAGGTGTGTGAAGTCACAGAATGGAAGTGTGTGAAGTCAAAATTAATGTGTTTGAAATCACAGAATGGAGGTGTGTGAAGTCACAGAATGGACGTGTGTGAAGTCAAAATTGTGATGTGTGAATTCACAAATGGAGGTGTGTGAAGTCACAGAATTGTGGTGTGTGAAGTCAAAATGGAGGTGTATGAAGTCAAAGAAACGAGGTGTGTGAAGTCATAGAATGGAGGTGTATGAAGTCATGGAATGGAGGTTTGTGAAGTCATAGAATGGAGATCTGTGAAGTCATAGAATGGATGTGTGTGAACTCAGAATGGAGATGTGTGAAGTCACAGAATGGAGGTGTGTGAAGTCAAAGAATATTGGTGTGTGAAGTCATAGAATGGAGTTGTGTGAAGTCTTAGAATGGAGGTGTGTGAAGTCATAGAATGGAGGTGTGTGAAGTCACAGAAGGAAGGTGTGTGAAGTCACAGAATGGAGGTGTGTAAAATCACAGATTGGAGGTGTGTGAAGGCACAGAATGGAGGTGTGTGAAGTCATTGAATGGAGGTGTGTGACGTCAGATTGGAGGTGTGTGAAGAAACAGAATGGAGGTGTGTCAACTCAGAAAGGAGGTGTGTGAAGTCATAGAATGGAGGTGTGTGAAGTCATAGAATGCAGTTGTGTGAAGTCATAGAATGGAGGTGTGTGAAGTCATAGAATGCAGTTGTGTGAAGTCATAGAATGGAGGTGTGTGAAGTCACAGAATGGAGGTGTGTGAAATCACAGAATGGAGGTGTGTGAATTCACAGAAGGTAGGTTTGTGTATTCATAGAATGGATGTTTCTGAAGTGAGAATGAAGGTGTGTGAAGTCATAGAATGGAGGTGTGTGAAGTCAAAATGCAGGTGTGTGAAGTCAAACAATGGATGTGTGTTAAGTCACAGAATGGAGGTGTGTGAAGTCACAGAATTGTGGTGTGTGAAGTCAAAATGGAGGTGTATGAAGTCAAAGAAAGTAAGTGTGTGAATTCATAGAATGGAGGTGTACGAAGTCATGGAATGGAGGTTTGTGAAGTCATAGAATGGATGTGTGTGAAGTCAGAATGGAGATGTGTGAAGTCACAGAATGGAGGTGTGTGAAGTCAAAGAATATTGGTGTGTGAAGTCATAGAATGGAGGTGTGTGAAGTCTTAGAATGGAGGTGTGTGAAGTCATAGAATGGAGGTGTGTGAAGTCACAGAAGGAAGGTGTGTGAAGTCACAGAATGGAGGTGTGTAAAGTCAGAGAGTGGAGGTGTGTGAAGGCACAGAATGGAGGGGTGTGAAGTCAAAGAATGGCGGTATGTGAAGTCACAGAGGGGAGTGCTGTGAAGTCAGAATAGAGGTGTGCGAAGTCATATAATGGAGGTGTGTGAAGTCAGAATGGAGCTGTGTAAACTCATAGAATGGAGGTGTGTGAAGTCACAATGGAGATGTGTGAAGTCATAGAATGGTGGTTTTTGAAGTCACAGAATGGAGGTGTGTGAAGTCACAGAATGGAGGTGTGTGAAGTCATAGAATGGAGGTGTGTGAAGTCAGATTGGAGGTATGTGAAGTCACAGAATGGAGGTGTGTCAACTCAGAAAGGAGGTATGTGAAGTCATAGAATGGAGGTGTGTGAAGTCAAAGAATGGAGGTGTGGGAAATCATAGAATGGAGGTGTGTGAAGTGACAGCACTGAGGTGTGTGAAGTCAGAATGGAGATGTGTGTATTCAGAATGGAGGTGTGTGAAGTCAGAGGCTGGAGGTTTGTGAAGTCACAATGCAGGTGTGTGAACTGATAGAACGTAGGTGTGTGAAGTCACAATGTAGGTGTGTGAAGTCATAGAATGGAGGTGTGTGAAGTCATAGAATGGAGGTGTGTGAAGTCACAAAATGGAGGTGTGTGAAGTCATATAATGGAGGTGTGTGAAGTCATAGAATGGAGATGTGTGAACTCAGAATGGAGGTGTGTGAAGTCACAGAATGGAGGTGTGTGAAGTCACAGAATGGAGGTGTGTGAAATCGTAGAATGGAGGTCTGTGAAGTCACAGAATCGAGGTGTGTGAAGTCACAGAATGGAGGTGTGAGAAGTCACAGAATGGAGGTGTGTGAACTCACAATGGTTGTGAGTGAAGTCACAGAATGGAGGTGTGTGAAGTCATAGAATGGAAGTGTGTGAAGTCATAGATTTAGATGTGTGATGTCAGAATGGAGGTGTGTGAAGTCACAGAATGGAGGTATGTGACATCATAAATGTTGGTGTGTGAAGTCATAGAATGGAAGTGTGAAGTCATAGAATGGAGGTGTGTGAAGTCATAGAATGGAGGTGTGTGAAGTCACAGAAGGCAGGTGTGTGAAGTCACAGAATAGAGCTGTGTGAAGTCACAATGGAGGTGTGTGAATTCATAGAATGGAGGTGTGTGAAGTCAAAGAATGGAGGTGTGTGAAGTCATAGAATGGAGGTGTGTGAAATCACGGAATGGAGTTGTGTGTAGTCACAGAGTGTAGGTGTGCAAAGTCACAGAGTGGAGGTGTGTGAAGTCTCAGAATGGAGGTGTGTGAAGTCATAGAATGGAGGTGTTTGAAGTCATAGAATGTTGGTTTTTGAAGACCCAGAATGGAGGTGTGTGAAGTCATTGAATGGAGGTGTGTGACGTCGGATTGGAGGTGTGTGAAGTAACAGAATGGAGGTGTGTCAACTCCGAAAGGAGGTGTGTGAAGTCATAGAATGGAGGTGTGTGAAGTCATAGAATGCAGTTGTGTGAAGTCATAGAATGGAGGTGTGTGAAGTCATAGAATGGAGGTGTGTGAAGTCATAGAATTCAGTTGTGTGTAGTCATAGAATGGAGGTGTGTGAAGTCACAGAATGGAGGTGTGTGAAATCACAGAATGGAGGTGTGTGAATTCACAGAAGGTAGGTTTGTGTATTCATAGAAAGGATGTTTCTGAAGTGAGAATGAAGGTGTGTGAAGTCATACAATGGAGGTGTGTGAAGTCAAAATGCAGGTGTGTGAAGTCAAACAATGGATGTGTGTTAAGTCACAGAATGGAGCTGTGTGAAGTCACAGAATTGTGGTGTGTGAAGTCAAAATGGAGGTGTATGAAGTCAAAGAAAGGAGGTGTGTGAAGTCACAGAATGGAGGTGTATGAAGTCACGGAATGGAGGTTTGTGAAGTCATAGAATGGATGTGTGTGAAGTCGAAATGGAGATGTGTGAAGTCACAGAATGGAGATGTGTGAAGTCAAAGAATATTGGTATGTGAAGTCATAGAATGGAGGTGTGTGAAGTCTTAGAATGGAGGTGTGTGAAGTCATAGAATGGAGGTGTGTGAAGTCACAGAAGGAAGGTGTGTGAAGTCACAGAATGGAGGTGTGTAAAGTCACAGAGTGGAGGTGTGCGAAGGCACAGAATGGAGGGGTGTGAAGTCAAAGAATGGCGGTATGTGAAGTCACAGAGTGGAGGGGTGTGAAGTCAGAATAGAGGTGTGCGAAGTCATAGAATGGAGGTGTGTGAAGTCAGAATGGAGCTGTGTGAACTCATAGAATGGAGGTGTGTGAAGTCACAATGGAGATGTGTGAAGTCATAGAATGGTGGTTTTTGAAGTCACAGAATTGAGGTGTGTGAAGTCACAGAATGGAGGTGTGTGAAGTCATAGAATGGAGGAGTGTGAAGTCAGATTGGAGGTATGTGAAGTCACAGAATGGAGGTGTGTCAACTCAGAAAGGAGGTATGTGAAGTCATAAAATGGAGGTGTGTGAAGTCAAAGAATGGAGGTGTGGGAAATCATAGAATGGAGGTGTGTGAAGTGATAGCACTGAGGTGTGTGAAGTCAGAATGGAGGTGTGTGTATTCAGAATGGAGGTGTGTGAAGTCAGAGGCTGGAGGTGTGTGAAGTCACAATGCAGGTGTGTGAACCGATAGAATGTAGGTGTGTGAAGTCACAATGTAGGTGTGTGAAGTCATAGAATGGACGTGTGTGAAGTCATAGAATGGAGATGTGTGAACTCAGAATGGAGGTGTGTGAAGTCACAGAATGGAGGTGTGTGAAGTCACAGAATGGAGGTGTGTGAAATCGTAGAATGTAGGTCTGTGAAGTCACAGAATCGAGGTGTGTGAAGTCACAGAATGGAGGTGTGAGAAGTCACAGAATGGAGGTGTGTGAACTCACAATGGATGTGAGTGAAGTCACAGAATGGAGGTGTGTGAAGTCATAGAATGGAAGTGTCTGAAGTCATAGAAGGAGGTGTGTGGTGTCAGAATGGAGGTGTGTGAAGTCACAGAATGGAGGTATGTGACATCATAAATGTTGGTGTGTGAAGTCATAGAATGGAAGTGTGAAGTCATAGAATGTAGGTGTGTGAAGTCATAGAATGGAGGTGTGTGAAGTCACAGAAGGCAGGTGTGTGAAGTCACAGAACAGAGTTGTGTGAAGTCACAATGGAGGTGTGTGAATTCATAGAATGGAGGTGTGTGAAGTCAAAGAATGGAGGTGTGTGAAGTCATAGAATGGAGGTGTGTGAAATCACGGAATGGAGTTGTGTGTAGTCAGAGATTGTAGGTGTGCAAAGTCACAGAGTGGAGGTGTGTGAGATCTCAGAATGGAGGTGTGTGAAGTCATAGAATTGAGGTGTTTGAAGTCATAGAATGTTGGTTTTTGAAGACACAGAATGGAGGTGTGTGAAGTCATTGAATGGAGGTGTGTGACGTCAGATTGGAGGTGTGTGAAGTAACAGAATGGAGGTGTGTCAATTCAGAAAGGAGGTGTGTGAAGTCATAGAATGGAGGTGTGTGAAGTCATAGAATGCAGTTGTGTGAAGTCACAGAATGGAGGTGTGTGAAGTCACAGAATGGAGGTGTGTGAAATCACAGAATGGAGGTGTGTGAACTCAGAATGGAGGTGTGTGAATTCACAGAAGGTAGGTTTGTGTATTCATAGAATGGATGTTTCTGAAGTAAGAATGAAGGTGTGTGAAGTCATAGAATGGAGGTGTGTGAAGTCAAAATGCAGGTGTGTGAAGTCAAACAATGGATGTGTGTTAAGTCACAGAATGGAGGTGTGTGAAGTCACAGAATGGAAGTGTGTGAAGTCAAAATGGAGGTGTGTGAAGTGAGAGAATGGAGGTGTGTGAAGTCATAGAATGGAGGTGTGTGAAATCATAGAATGGAGGTTTGTGAAGTCACAGATTGAGGTGTGTGAAGTCAGAATGGAGGTGTGTGAAGTCACAATGCAGGTGTGTGAAGTCATAGAATGGAGGTGTGTGAAGTCAGAATGGAGCTGTGTGAACTCATAGAATGGAGGTGTGTGAAGTCACAATGGAGATGTGTGAAGTCATAGAATGGTGGTTTTTGAAGTCACAGAATTGAGGTGTGTGAAGTCACAGAATGGAGGTGTGTGAAGTCATAGAATGGAGGAGTGTGAAGTCAGATTGGAGGTATGTGAAGTCACAGAATGGAGGTGTGTCAACTCAGAAAGGAGGTATGTGAAGTCATAAAATGGAGGTGTGTGAAGTCAAAGAATGGAGGTGTGGGAAATCATAGAATGGAGGTGTGTGAAGTGATAGCACTGAGGTGTGTGAAGTCAGAATGGAGGTGTGTGTATTCAGAATGGAGGTGTGTGAAGTCAGAGGCTGGAGGTGTGTGAAGTCACAATGCAGGTGTGTGAACCGATAGAATGTAGGTGTGTGAAGTCACAATGTAGGTGTGTGAAGTCATAGAATGGACGTGTGTGAAGTCATAGAATGGAGATGTGTGAACTCAGAATGGAGGTGTGTGAAGTCACAGAATGGAGGTGTGTGAAGTCACAGAATGGAGGTGTGTGAAATCGTAGAATGTAGGTCTGTGAAGTCACAGAATCGAGGTGTGTGAAGTCACAGAATGGAGGTGTGAGAAGTCACAGAATGGAGGTGTGTGAACTCACAATGGATGTGAGTGAAGTCACAGAATGGAGGTGTGTGAAGTCATAGAATGGAAGTGTCTGAAGTCATAGAAGGAGGTGTGTGGTGTCAGAATGGAGGTGTGTGAAGTCACAGAATGGAGGTATGTGACATCATAAATGTTGGTGTGTGAAGTCATAGAATGGAAGTGTGAAGTCATAGAATGTAGGTGTGTGAAGTCATAGAATGGAGGTGTGTGAAGTCACAGAAGGCAGGTGTGTGAAGTCACAGAACAGAGTTGTGTGAAGTCACAATGGAGGTGTGTGAATTCATAGAATGGAGGTGTGTGAAGTCAAAGAATGGAGGTGTGTGAAGTCATAGAATGGAGGTGTGTGAAATCACGGAATGGAGTTGTGTGTAGTCAGAGATTGTAGGTGTGCAAAGTCACAGAGTGGAGGTGTGTGAGATCTCAGAATGGAGGTGTGTGAAGTCATAGAATTGAGGTGTTTGAAGTCATAGAATGTTGGTTTTTGAAGACACAGAATGGAGGTGTGTGAAGTCATTGAATGGAGGTGTGTGACGTCAGATTGGAGGTGTGTGAAGTAACAGAATGGAGGTGTGTCAATTCAGAAAGGAGGTGTGTGAAGTCATAGAATGGAGGTGTGTGAAGTCATAGAATGCAGTTGTGTGAAGTCACAGAATGGAGGTGTGTGAAGTCACAGAATGGAGGTGTGTGAAATCACAGAATGGAGGTGTGTGAACTCAGAATGGAGGTGTGTGAATTCACAGAAGGTAGGTTTGTGTATTCATAGAATGGATGTTTCTGAAGTAAGAATGAAGGTGTGTGAAGTCATAGAATGGAGGTGTGTGAAGTCAAAATGCAGGTGTGTGAAGTCAAACAATGGATGTGTGTTAAGTCACAGAATGGAGGTGTGTGAAGTCACAGAATGGAAGTGTGTGAAGTCAAAATGGAGGTGTGTGAAGTGAGAGAATGGAGGTGTGTGAAGTCATAGAATGGAGGTGTGTGAAATCATAGAATGGAGGTTTGTGAAGTCACAGATTGAGGTGTGTGAAGTCAGAATGGAGGTGTGTGAAGTCACAATGCAGGTGTGTGAACTCAGAGAATGGAGGTGTGTGAAGTCATAGAATGGAGGTGTGCAAAGCCATAGAATGTAGGTGTGTAAAGTCAAAAAATGGAGGTGTGTGAAGTCATAGAATGGAGGTGTTTGAGTCACAGAATGGAGGTGTGTGATGTCATAGAATGGAGGTGTGTGAAGTCATAGAATGGAGGTGTGTGAAGTCATATATTGGAGGTGTGTGAAGTTACAGAATTGAGGTGTGTGAAGTCACAGAATGGAGGTGTGTGAACTCAGAATTGAGGTGTGGGAAGTCATAAAATGGAGGTGTGTGAACTCAGAGAATGGAGATGTGTGAAGGCACAGAATGGAGTTGTATGAAATCACAGAATGGAGGTATGTGAAGTCAGAGAATCGAGGTGTGTGAAGTCACAGAATGGAGGTGTGTGAGGTCACAGAATGGAGATGTGTGAACACACAATGGAGGTGAGTGAAGTCACAGAATGGAGGTGTGTGAAGTCATAGAATGGAGATGTGTGAAGCCACAGAATGGAGGTGTGTGAAGTCATAGAATTGAGGTGTGTGAAGTCACAAAATGGAGGTGTGTGAAGTCATAGAATGGAGGTGTGTGAAATCAAAGGATGGAGGTGTGTGAAGTCATAGAATGCAGGTGTGTGAAGTCATAAAATGGAGATGTGTGAAGTCACAGAATGGAGCTGTGTGAAGTCATAGAATGGAGGTGTGTGAAGTCAGAGAATCGAGGTGTGGGAAGTCACAGAATGGAGGTGCGTGAAGTCAGAATGGTGTTGTATGAAGTCACAGAATTGAGGTGTGTGAAGTCATAGAATGGAGATGTGTGAAGTCATAGAATGGAGGTGTGTGACGTCACAGAATAGAGGTGTGTGAAGTCATATAATGGAAGTGTGTGAAGTCATAGAATGGAGGTGTGTGAACTCATAGAATGGAGATGTGTGAAATCATGGACTGGACGTGTGTGAAATCAAAGAATGGAGGTGTGGGAAGTGAAAAAATGGAGGTGTGTGAAGTCAAAGAATGGAAGTGTGTGAAGTCAAAATTGAGGTGTGTGAAGTCACAGAATGGAGGTGTGTGAAGTCAAAGAATGGAGGTGTGTGAAGTCAAAATGGAGGTGTGTGAAGTCAAAGAAAGAGGTGTGTGAAGTCATAGAATGGAGGTCTGTGAAGTCATGGAATGGAGGTTTGTGAGGTCAAATATTTGAAGTGTGTGAAGTTACAGAAAGGGGGTGTGTGAAGTCATAGAATGGAGGTGTGTGAAGTCACAGAAGGCAGGTGTGTGAAGTCACAGAATAGAGTTGTGTGAAATCACAATGGAGGTGTGTGAATTCATAGAATGGAGGTGTGTGAAGTGAAAGAATGGAGGTGTGTGAAGTCATAGAATGGAGGAGTGTGAAATCACAGAATGGATTTGTGTGTAGTCACAGAGTGCAGGTGTGTAAAGTCACAGATTGGAGGTGTGTGAAGTCAGATTGGAGGTGTGTGAAGTAACAGAATGGAGGTGTGTCAACTCAGAAAGGAGGTGTGTGAAGTCATAGAATGGAGGTGTTTGAAGTCATAGAATGTTGGTTTTTGAAGTCACAGAATAGAGGTGTGTGAAGTCATAGAATGGAGGTGTGTGAAGTCAGATTGGAGGTGTGTGAAGTAACAGGATGGGGTGTGTCAAATCAGAAAGGAGGTGTGTGAAGTCATAGAATGGAGGTGTGTGAAGTCATAGAATTGAGGTGTGTGAAATCATAGAATGGAAGTGTGTGAAGTCACAGAAATGAGGTGTTTCAAGTCAAAATGGAAGTGTGTGAAGTCAGAATGGAGGTGTGTGAAGTCATAGAATGGAGGTGTGTGAAGTCAAAATGGAGGTGTGTGAAGTCAAAGAATGGATGTGTTTGAAGTCATAGAATGGAGGTGTATGAAGTCATGGAATGGAGGTTTGTGAAGTCAAACATTGGAAGTGTGTAAAGTTACAGAATGGAGGTGTGTGAAGTCATAGAATGGAGGTGTGTGAAGTCAGAGAATGGAGGTGTGTGAAGTCAGAATGCAGGTGAGTGAAGTCATAGAGTGGAGGTGTGTGAAGTCATAGATTGGAGGTGTGTGAAGTCATAGATTGGAAGTGTGTGAAGTCATAGATTGAAGGTGTGTGGAAGTCGTAGTATGGAGGTGTGTGAAGTCACAGAAAGGAGGTGTGTGAAGTCACAGAATGGAGTTGTGTGAAGTCACAGAATGGAGTTGTGTGAAGTCATAGAATGGAGTTGTGTGAAATCAAAGAATGGAGGTTTGTGAAGTCATAGAATGGATTGTGTGAGAAATCATAGAATGGAGGTGTGTGAAGTCACAGAATGGAGGTGTGTAAAGTCACAGAGTGGAGGTGTGTAAAGTCACAGAGTGGAGGTGTGTGAAGTCACAGAATGGAGTTGTGTGTGAAGTCATAGAATGGAGGTGTGTGAAGTCACAGAAGGCAGGTGTGTGAAGTCACAGAATACAGTTGTGTGAAGTCATGGAATGGAGGTGTGTGAAGTCAGAATGCAGGTGTGTGAAGTCATAGGATGGAGGTCTGTGAAGTCATAGACTGGAAGTGTGTGAAGTCATAGAATGGAGGTGTGTGAAGTCATAGATTGAAGGTGTTTGGAAGTCATAGTATGGAGGTGTGTGAAGTCACATTAAGGAGGTGTATGAAGTCATAGAATGGAGGTTTGTGAAGTCAGAATGCAGGTGTGTGAAGTCATAGAATGGAGGTGTGTGAAGTCATAGAATGGAGGTGTATGAAGTCACGGAATAGAGGTTTGTGAAGTCAAACAATGGAAGTGTGTGAAGTTACAGAATGGAGGTGTGTGAAGTCATAGAATGGAGGTGTGTGAAGTCATTGAATGGAGGAGTGTGAAGTCAGAATGGAGATGTGTGAAGTCACATAATGGAGGTTTGTGAAGTCATAGAATGTTGGTGTGTGAAGTCATAGAATGGAGGTGTATGAAGTCATAGAATGGAGGTTTGTGAAGTCAGAATGCAGGTGTGTGAAGTCATAGAATGGAGGTGTGTGAAGTTATAGAATGGAGGTGTGTGAAGTCATAGTTTGGAAGTGTGTTTAGTCATAGAATGGATGTGTGGGAAGTCATAGAATGGAGGTGTGTGAAGTCATGGAATGGAGGTGTGTGAAGTCACAGAAGGGAGGTGTGTGAAGTCACAGAATCGAGTTGTCTGAAGTCACAATGGAGGTGTGTGAAGTCATAGAATGGAGCTGTGTGAAGTCAGAATAGAGGTGTGCAAAGTCATAGAATGGAGGTGTGTGAAGTCAGAATGGAGCTGTGTGAAGTCTTAGAATTGAGGTGTGTGAAGTCAGAATGGAGGTGTGTGAACTCATAGAATGGAGGTGTGTGAAGTCACAATGGAGGTGTGTGAAGTCATAGAATGGAGGTGTGGGAAGTAAAAATGGATTTTGTGAACTCATAGCATGAAGGTGTGTGAACTCATAGAATGGAGGTTGTGAAGTCATGGAATGGAGGTGTGTGAAGTCAAAGAATGGAGGTGTGAGAAGTCATCGAATGGAGGTATGTAAAGTCATGTCATGGAGGTGTGTCAAGTCACAGAATGGAGGTGTGTGAAATCAGAATTGAGGTGTGCTAAGTCATAGAATTGAGGTGTGTGAAGTCAGAATGGAGGTGTGTGAACTCATAGAACGGAGGTGTGTGAAGTCAGAAATTGAGGTGTGTGAAGTCACAGAATATAGGTGTGTGAATTCAGAATGGAGGTGTGTGAAGTCATAGAATGGATGTTTGTGAAGTAAGAATGAAGGTGTGTGAAGTCATAGAATGGAGGTGGGTGAAGTCAAAATGGAGGTGTGTGAACTCATAGAATAGAAATGTGTGACCTCATAGAATGGAGAGGTGTGAAGTCATGGAATGGAGGTGTGTGAAATCCAAGAATAGAGGAGTGCGAAATCAAACAATGGAGGTGTGTGAAGTCAAAGAATGGAAGTGTGTGAAGTCAAAATTGAGGTGTGTGAAGTCACAGAATGGAGGTGTGTGAAGTCATTGAATTGTGGTGTGTGAAGTCAAAATGGAGGTTTTTGAAATCAAAGAAAGGAGGGGTGTGAAATCATAGAATGGAGGTGTATGAAGTCATGGAATGGAGGTTTGTGAAGTCATAGAATGGAGATTTGCGAAGTCATAGAATGGATGTGTGTGAAGTCAGAATGAAGATGTGTGAAGTCACAGAATGGAGGTGTGTGAAGTCAAAGAATATTGGTGTGTGAAGGCATAGAATGGAGGTGTGTGCAGTCTTAGAATGGAGGTGTGTGAAGTCATAGAATGGAGGTGAGTGAAGTCACAGGAAGGAGGTGTGTGAAGTCACAGAATGGAGGTGTGTAAACTCACAGAGTGGAGGTGTGTGAAGGCACAGAATGGAGGGGTGTGAAGTCAAAGAATGGAGGTATGTGAAGTCACAGAATGGAGGGGTGTGAAGTCAGAATAGAGGTGTGCGAAGTCATAGAATGGAGGTGTGTGAAGTCAGAATGGAGCTGTGTTAACTCATATAACGGAGGTTTGTGAAGTCACAATGGAGATGTGTGAAGTCATAGGAAGGTGGTTTTTGAAGTCACAGAATGGAGTTGTGTGAAGTCATAGAATGGAGTTGTGTGAAGTCAGATTGGAGGTATGTGAAGTCACAGAATGGAGGTGTGTCAACACAGAAAGGAGGTATGTGAAGTCATAGAATGGAGGTGTTTGAAGTCATAGAATGTTGGTTTTTGAAGACACAGAATGGAGGTGTGTGAAGTCATTGAATGGAGGTGTGTGACGTCGGATTGGAGGTGTGTGAAGTAACAGAATGGAGGTGTGTCAACTCCGAAAGGAGGTGTGTGAAGTCATAGAATGGAGGTGTGTGAAGTCATAGAATGCAGTTGTGTGAAGTCATAGAATGGAGGTGTGTGAAGTCATAGAATTCAGTTGTGTGTAGTCATAGAATGGAGGTGTGTGAAGTCACAGAATGGAGGTGTGTGAAATCACAGAATGGAGGTGTGTGAATTCACAGAAGGTAGGTTTGTGTATTCATAGAAAGGATGTTTCTGAAGTGAGAATGAAGGTGTGTGAAGTCATACAATGGAGGTGTGTGAAGTCAAAATGCAGGTGTGTGAAGTCAAACAATGGATGTGTGTTAAGTCACAGAATGGAGCTGTGTGAAGTCACAGAATTGTGGTGTGTGAAGTCAAAATGGAGGTGTATGAAGTCAAAGAAAGGAGGTGTGTGAAGTCATAGAATGGAGGTGTATGAAGTCATGGAATGGAGGTTTGTGAAGTCATAGAATGGATGTGTGTGAAGTCGAAATGGAGATGTGTGAAGTCACAGAATGGAGATGTGTGAAGTCAAAGAATATTGGTATGTGAAGTCATAGAATGGAGGTGTGTGAAGTCTTAGAATGGAGGTGTGTGAAGTCATAGAATGGAGGTGTGTGAAGTCACAGAAGGAAGGTGTGTGAAGTCACAGAATGGAGGTGTGTAAAGTCACAGAGTGGAGGTGTGCGAAGGCACAGAATGGAGGGGTGTGAAGTCAAAGAATGGCGGTATGTGAAGTCACAGAGTGGAGGGGTGTGAAGTCAGAATAGAGGTGTGCGAAGTCATAGAATGGAGGTGTGTGAAGTCAGAATGGAGCTGTGTGAACTCATAGAATGGAGGTGTGTGAAGTCACAATGGAGATGTGTGAAGTCATAGAATGGTGGTTTTTGAAGTCACAGAATTGAGGTGTGTGAAGTCACAGAATGGAGATGTGTGAAGTCATAGAATGGAGGAGTGTGAAGTCAGATTGGAGGTATGTGAAGTCACAGAATGGAGGTGTGTCAACTCAGAAAGGAGGTATGTGAAGTCAAAAAATGGAGGTGTGTGAAGTCAAAGAATGGAGGTGTGGGAAATCATAGAATGGAGGTGTGTGAAGTGATAGCACTGAGGTGTGTGAAGTCAGAATGGAAGTGTGTGTATTCAGAATGGAGGTGTGTGAAGTCAGAGGCTGGAGGTGTGTGAAGTCACAATGCAGGTGTGTGAACCGATAGAACGTAGGTGTGTGAAGTCACAATGTAGGTGTGTGAAGTCATAGAATGGACGTGTGTGAAGTCATAGAATGGAGATGTGTGAACTCAGAATGGAGGTGTGTGAAGTCACAGAATGGAGGTGTGTGAAGTCACAGAATGGAGGTGTGTGAAATCGTAGAATGTAGGTCTGTGAAGTCACAGAATCGAGGTGTGTGAAGTCACAGAATGGAGGTGTGAGAAGTCACAGAATGGAGGTGTGTGAACTCACAATGGATGTGAGAGAAGTCACAGAATGGAGGTGTGTGAAGTCATAGAATGGAAGTGTGTGAAGTCATAGATGGAGGTGTGTGGTGTCAGAATGGAGGTGTGTGAAGTCACAGAATGGAGGTATGTGACATCATAAATGTTGGTGTGTGAAGTTATGGAATGGAAGTGTGAAGTCATAGAATGGAGGTGTGTGAAGTCATAGAATGGAGGTGTGTGAAGTCACAGAAGGCAGGTGTGTGAAGTCACAGAATAGAGTTGTGTGAAGTCACAATGGAGGTGTGTGAATTCATAGAATGGAGGTGTGTGAAGTCACAGAATGGAGGTGTGTGAAGTCATAGAATGGAGGTGTGTGAAGTCAGAATGGAGGTGTGTCAAGTCACAGAATTGAGGTGTGTGAAGTCAGAGAATGGAGGTGTGTGAAGTCAGAATGAAGGTGTGTGAAGTCACAGAAAGGAGATGTGTGAAGTCACAGAATGTATGTTTGTGAAGTCATAAAATGAAGGTGTGTGAAGTCAGAATGGAGGTGTGTGAAGTCAGAGAATGGAGGTGTGTGAACTCAGAATGGAGGTGTGTGAAATCATAGATGGAGGTGTGTGAAGTCATAGTATGGAGGTGTGTAAAATCACAGAATGGAGTTTTGTGAAGTCACAGAATGGAGCTGTGTTAAGTCATAACGCAGGTGTGTGAAGTCATAGAATGGAGGTGTGTGAAGTCAGAATGGAGGTGTGTGAACTCATAGAATGGAGTTGTGTAAAGTCACAATGGAGGTGTGTGAATTCATAGAATTTAGGTGTGTGAAGTCACAAAATGGAGGTGTGTGAAGTCATAGAATGGAGGTGTGTGAAGTCATAGAATGGAGGTGTGTGAAGTCAGAATGGAGATGTGTGAAGTCACAGAATTGAGGTGTGTGAAGTCACAGAATGGATTTGTGTGAAGTCAGAATGAAGGTGTGTGAAGTCACAGAATGGAGGTGTGTGAAGGCACAGAATGGATGTTTGTGAAGTACGAATGAAGGTGTTTGAAGTCATAGAGTGGAGGTGTGTGAAGTCACAGAATGGAGGTGTGTGAAGTCATAGAATGGAGATGTGAAGTCATACAATTGAGGAGTGTGAAGTCATAGAATGGAGGTGTGTGAAGTCATAAAATGGAGGTGTGTGATCTCATAGAATGGAGGTGTGTGAAGTCAAAATGGAGTTGTGTGAAGTCATAGAATGGTGGTTTTTGATGTCAACGAATGGAGGTGTGTGAAGTCACAGAATGGAGGTGTGTGAAGTCATAGAATGGAGGTGTGTGAAGTCATAGAATTGAGGTGTGTGAAGTCATAGAATGGAGGTGTGTGGAGTCACAGAATGGAGGTGTGTGAAGTCAGAATGGAGGTGTGTGAACTCATAGACTGAGGTGGGTGAAGTCATAGAAAGGAGGTGTGGGAAATCATAGAATGGAGGAGTGTGAAGTCATAGAGTGGAGGTGAGTGAATTCACAGATTCGAGGACTGTGACGTCATAGAATGGAGGTGTGTGAAGTCAGAATGGTGGTGTGTGAAATCATAGAATGGAGATGTGTGAACTCATAGAATGGAATTGTGTGACGTCACAATGGATGTGTGTGAAGTCATAGAATGGAGATGTCAGAAGTCACAGAATGGAGGTTTGTGAAGTCATAAAATGAAGGTGTGTGAAGTCAGAATGGGGGTGTGTGAAGTCACAGAATGAAGGTGTGTGAAGTCACAGAATGGAGGTGTGTGAAGTCAGAATGGAGGTGTGTGAAGTCACAGAATGGAAGTGTGTGAAGTCAAAACGGAGGTGTGTGAAGTCACAGAATGAAGGTGTGTGAAGTCACAGAATGGAGGTGTGTGAAGTCAGAATGGAGGTGTGTGAAGTCACAGAATTGAGGTGTATGAAGTCAAAGAATGGAGGTGTGTGAAGTCAGAATGAAGGTGTGTGAAGTCACAGAATGGAGGTGTGTGAAGTCACAGAATGGATGTTTGTGAAGTAAGAATGAAGGTGTTTGAAGTCATAGAGTGGAGGTGTGTGAAGTCACAGAATGGAGGTGTGTGAAGTGAGATTGGAGGTGTGTGATATCACAGAATGGAGGTGTGTGAAGTCATAGAATGGAGGTGTGTGAAGTCATAAAATGGAGGTGTGTGAACTCATAGAATGGAGGTGTGTGAAGTCATAGAATTGAGGTGTGTGAAGTCATAGAATGGAGGTGTGTGAAGTCATAAAATGGAGGTGTGTGAACTCATAGAATGGAGGTGTGTGAAGTCAAAATGGACTTGTGTGAAGTCATAGAATGGTGGTTTTTGATGTCAACAAATGGAGGTGTGTGAAGTCATAGAATGGAAGTGTGTGAAGTCATAGAATGGAGGTGTGTGAAGTCAGAATGGACATGTGTGAAGTCACAGAATTGAGGTGTGTGAACCCAGAATGGAGGTGTGTGAAGTCACAGAATGGAGGTTTGTGAAGTCATACAATGGAGGTGTGTGAAGTCATAGAATGGATGTTTCTAAAGTAAGAATGAAGGTGTGTGAAGTCATAGAATGGAGGTGTGTGAAGTCAGAGAATGGATGTTTCTGAAGTAAGAATGAAGGTGTTTGAAGTCATAGAATGGAGGTGTGTGAAGTCATAGAATGGATGTTTCTAAAGTAAGAATGAAGGTGTTTGAAGTCATAGAATGGAGGTGTGTGAAGTCAAAGTAGAGGTGTGTGAACTCTTAGAATGGAGGTGTGTGAACTCATAGAATGGAGGTTTGTGAAGTCGTGGAATGGCGGGGTGTGAAGTCAAAGAATGGAGGTGTGTGAAGTGAAACAATAGAGGTGTGTGAAGTCACAGAATGGAGGTGTGTGAAGTCACAGATTGGAAGTGTGTGAAGTCAAAACGGAGGTGTGTGAAGTCACAGAATGGAGGTGTGTGAAGTCACAGAATGGATGTGTGTGAAGTCAAAAAGGTGGTGTGTGAAGTCACAGAATGGAGGTGTGTGAATTTATAGAATGGAGCTGTGTGAAGTCAGAATGGAGGTGTGTGAAGTCAGAATGGAGGGGTGTGAAGTCAGAATGGAGGTGTGTGAAGTCACAGAATGTATGTTTGTGAAGTCATAAAATGAAGGTGTGTGAAGTCAGAATGGAGGTGTGTGAAGTCACAGAATGGAGGTGTGTGAACTGAGAATGGAGGTGTGTGAAGTCATAGATGGAGGTGTGTGAAGTCATAGTATGGAGGTGTGTGAAATCACAGAATGGAGTTTTGTGAAGTCACAGAATGGAGCTGTGTGAAGTCATAACGCAGGTGTGTGAAGTCATAGAATGGAGGTGTGTGAAGTCAGAATGGAGGTGTGTGAACTCATAGAATGGAGGTGTGTGAAGTCACAATGGAGGTGTGTGAAGTCATAGAATTTAGGTGTGTGAAGTCACAAAATGGAGGTGTGTGAAATCATAGAATGGAGGTGTGTGAAGTCAGAATGGACATGTGTGAAGTCACAGAATTGAGGTGTGTGAACCCAGAATGGAGGTGTGTGAAGTCACAGAATGGAGGTTTGTGAAGTCATACAATGGAGGTGTGTGAAGTCATAGAATGGATGTTTCTAAAGTAAGAATGAAGGTGTGTGAAGTCATAGAATGGAGGTGTGTGAAGTCAAAATGGAGGTGTGTGAACTCATAGAATGGAGGTGTGTGAACTCATAGAATTGAGGTGTGAGAAGTCATGGAATGGAGGTGTGTGAAGTCCAAGAATGGAGGTGTGTGAAGTCAAAGAATGGAGGTGTGTGAAGTCACAGAATGGAGGTTGCCGGGGCCAACCCTCGGCAAACCAGGGTTCGCAGATTGGGGTTCCTGAAATCGGGGGCAAGGACTAGCAAGAAAGAGAAGAGAGACAGACACAGAGGGTCCGAGATGTCCGCAGTCCAGGTAAAGACTGCCGAGACTGCCTGTTTATTTTCCACTCCCCCTTCTTCCCTCCTCCTGATCCAGGAACCTCCAGATGTTACATTCACATGGTAATTCTCAGGTCATTTGCATAGAATAGGGCCAGAAAGCAATAAGACAACAAAGCCATCGTCTGATGCAAGCCAAGGTACAGTTTGATTCCACTCTGGCTCACAACAGGAGGTGTGTGAAGTCACAGAATTGACGTGTGTGAAGTCAAAATGGAGGTGTGTGAAGTCATAGAATGGAGGTGTGTGAATTCATAGAATGGAGGTGTGTGAAGTCATAGGATCGAGGTGTGTGAAGTCACAGAATGGAGGTGTGTGAAGTCACAGAATGGAGGTGTGTGAAGTCACAGAATGGAGGTGTGTGAAGTCAGAATGGAGGTGTGTGAAGCCACAGAATGGAGGTGTGTGAAGTCATAGAATGGAAGTGTGTGAAGTCATAGAATGGAGGTGTGTGAAGGAAGAATGGAGGTGTGTGAAGTCACAGAATGGAGGTGTGTGAATTCAGAATGGAGGTGTGTGAAGTCACAGAATGGAGGTTTGTGAAGTCATAGAATGGAGGTGTGTGAAGTCAGAGAATGGATGTTTCTGAAGTAAGAATGAAGGTGTGTGAAGTCGTAGAATGGAGGGGTGTGAAGTCAAATTGGAGGTGTGTGAACTCATAGAATGGAGGTGTGTGAACTCATAGAATGGAGGTGTGTGAAGTCATGGAATGGAGGTGTGTGAAGTCAAAGAATGGAGGTGTGTGAAGTGAAACAATAGAGGTGTGTGAAGTCACAGAATGGAGGTGTGTGAAGTCACAGAATGGAAGTGTGTGAAGTCAAAACGGAGGTGTGTGAAGTCACAGAATGGAGGTGTGTGAAGTCACAGAATGGAGGTGTGTGAAGTCAGAATGGAGGTGTGTGAAGTCACAGAATTGAGGTGTATGAAGTCACAGAATGGAGGTGTGTGAAGTCAGAATGAAGGTGTGTGAAGTCACAGAATGGAGGTGTGTGAAGTCACAGAATGGATGTTTGTGAAGTAAGAATGAAGGTGTTTGAAGTCATAGAGTGGAGGTGTGTGAAGTCACAGAATGGAGGTGTGTGAAGTGAGATTGGAGGTGTGTGATATCACAGAATGGAGGTGTGTGAAGTCATAGAATGGAGGTGTGTGAAGTCATAAAATGGAGGTGTGTGAACTCATAGAATGGAGGTGTGTGAAGTCATAGAATTGAGGTGTGTGAAGTCATAGAATTGAGGTGTGTGAAGTCATAAAATGGAGGTGTGTGAACTCATAGAATGGAGGTGTGTGAAGTCAAAATGGACTTGTGTGAAGTCATAGAATGGTGGTTTTTGATGTCAACAAATGGAGGTGTGTGAAGTCATAGAATGGAAGTGTGTGAAGTCATAGAATGGAGGTGTGTGAAGTCAGAATGGACATGTGTGAAGTCACAGAATTGAGGTGTGTGAACCCAGAATGGAGGTGTGTGAAGTCACAGAATGGATGTTTGTGAAGTCATACAATGGAGGTGTGTGAATTCATAGAATGGATGTTTCTAAAGTAAGAATGAAGGTGTGTGAAGTCATAGAATGGAGGTGTGTGAAGTCAGAGAATGGATGTTTCTGAAGTAAGAATGAAGGTGTTTGAAGTCATAGAATGGAGGTGTGTAAAATCATAGAATGGATGTTTCTAAAGTAAGAATGAAGGTGTTTGAAGTCATAGAACGGAGGTGTGTGAAGTCAAAGTAGAGGTGTGTGGACTCATAGAATGGAGGTGTGTGAACTCATAGAATGGAGGTTTTTGAAGTCATGGAATGGCGGGGTGTGAAGTCAAAGAATGGAGGTGTGTGAAGTGAAACAATAGAGGTGTGTGAAGTCACAGAATGGAGGTGTGTGAAGTCACAGATTGGAAGTGTGTGAAGTCAAAACGGAGGTGTGTGAAGTCACAGAATGGAGGTGTGTGAAGTCACAGAATGGATGTGTGTGAAGTCAAAAAGGTGGTGTGTGAAGTCACAGAATGGAGGTGTGTGAGTTTATGGAATGGAGCTGTGTGAAGTCAGAATGGAGGTGTGTGAAGTCAGAATGGAGGGGTGTGAAGTCAGAATGGAGGTGTGTGAAGTCACAGAATGGAGGTGTGTGAAGTCATAGAATGGAGGTGTGTGAAGTCAGAATGGAGGTGTGTCAAGTCACAGAATTGAGGTGTGTGAAGTCAGAGAATGGAGGTGTGTGAAGTCAGAATGAAGGTGTGTGAAGTCACAGAAAGGAGATGTGTGAAGTCACAGAATGTATGTTTGTGAAGTCATAAAATGAAGGTGTGTGAAGTCAGAATGGAGGTGTGTGAAATCATAGATGGAGGTGTGTGAAGTCATAGTATGGAGGTGTGTGAAATCACAGAATGGAGTTTTGTGAAGTCACAGAATGGAGCTGTGTTAAGTCATAACGCAGGTGTGTGAAGTCATAGAATGGAGGTGTGTGAAGTCAGAATGGAGGTGTGTGAACTCATAGAATGGAGGTGTGTGAAGTCACAATGGAGGTGCGTGAATTCATAGAATTTAGGTGTGTGAAGTCACAAAATGGAGGTGTGTGAAGTCATAGAATGGAGGTGTGTGAAGTCATAGAATGGAGGTGTGTGAAGTCAGAATGGAGATGTGTGAAGTCACAGAATTGAGGTGTGTGAAGTCACAGAATGGATTTGTGTGAAGTCAGAATGAAGGTGTGTGAAGTCACAGAATGGAGGTGTGTGAAGGCACAGAATGGATGTTTGTGAAGTACGAATGAAGGTGTTTGAAGTCATAGAGTGGAGGTGTGTGAAGTCACAGAATGGAGGTGTGTGAAGTCATAGAATGGAGATGTGTGAAGTCATAGAATTGAGGAGTGTGAAGTGATAGAATGGAGGTGTGTGAAGTCATAAAATGGAGGTGTGTGATCTCATAGAATGGAGGTGTGTTAAGTCAAAATGGAGTTGTGTGAAGTCATAGAATGGTGGTTTTTGATGTCAACGAATGGAGATGTGTGAAGTCATAGAATGGAGGTGTGTGAAGTCATAGAATGGAGGTGTGTGAAGTCATAGAATTGAGGTGTGTGAAGTCATAGAATGGAGGTGTGTGAAGTCATAAAATGGAGGTGTGTGAACTCATAGAATGGAGGTGTGTGAAGTCAAAATGGACTTGTGTGAAATCATAGAATGGTGGTTTTTGATGTCAACGAATGGAGGTGTGTGAAGTCACAGAATGGAGGTGTGTGAAGTCATAGAATGGAGGTGTGTGAAGTCATAGAATTGAGGTGTGTGAAATCATAGAATGGAGGTGTGTGAAGTCACAGAATGGAGGTGTGTGAAGTCAGAATGGAGGTGTGTGAACTCATAGACTGAGGTGGGTGAAGTCATAGAAAGGAGGTGTGGGAAATCATAGAATGGAGGAGTGTGAAGTCATAGAGTGGAGGTGAGTGAATTCACAGATTCGAGGTCTGTGATGTCATAGAATGGAGGTGTGTGAAGTCAGAATGGTGGTGTGTGAAATCATAGAATGGAGATGTGTGAACTCATAGAATGGAATTGTGTGACGTCACAATGGATGTGTGTGAAGTCATAGAATGGAGATGTCAGAAGTCACAGAATGGAGGTTTGTGAAGTCATAAAATGAAGGTGTGTGAAGTCAGAATGGAGGTGTGTGAAGTCACAGAATGGAGGTGTGTGAACTCAGAATGGAGGTGTGTGAAGTCATAGATGGAGGTGTGTGAAGTCATAGTATGGAGGTGTGTGAAATCACAGAATGGAGTTTTGTGAAGTCACAGAATGAAGGTGTGTGAAGTCACAGAATGGAGGTGTGTGAAGTCAGAATGGAGGTGTGTGAAGTCACAGAATGGAAGTGTGTGAAGTCAAAACGGAGGTGTGTGAAGTCACAGAATGAAGGTGTGTGAAGTCACAGAATGGAGGTGTGTGAAGTCAGAATGGAGGTGTGTGAAGTCACAGAATTGAGGTGTATGAAGTCAAAGAATGGAGGTGTGTGAAGTCAGAATGAAGGTGTGTGAAGTCACAGAATGGAGGTGTGTGAAGTCACAGAATGGATGTTTGTGAAGTAAGAATGAAGGTGTTTGAAGTCATAGAGTGGAGGTGTGTGAAGTCACAGAATGGAGGTGTGTGAAGTGAGATTGGAGGTGTGTGATATCACAGAATGGAGGTGTGTGAAGTCATAGAATGGAGGTGTGTGAAGTCATAAAATGGAGGTGTGTGAACTCATAGTATGGAGGTGTGTGAAGTCATAGAATTGAGGTGTGTGAAGTCATAGAATGGAGGTGTGTGAAGTCATAAAATGGAGGTGTGTGAACTCATAGAATGGAGGTGTGTGAAGTCAAAATGGACTTGTGTGAAGTCATAGAATGGTGGTTTTTGATGTCAACAAATGGAGGTGTGTGAAGTCATAGAATGGAAGTGTGTGAAGTCATAGAATGGAGGTGTGTGAAGTCAGAATGGACATGTGTGAAGTCACAGAATTGAGGTGTGTGAACCCAGAATGGAGGTGTGTGAAGTCACAGAATGGAGGTTTGTGAAGTCATACAATGGAGGTGTGTGAAGTCATAGAATGGATGTTTCTAAAGTAAGAATGAAGGTGTGTGAAGTCATAGAATGGAGGTGTGTGAAGTCAGAGAATGGATGTTTCTGAAGTAAGAATGAAGGTGTTTGAAGTCATAGAATGGAGGTGTGTGAAGTCATAGAATGGATGTTTCTAAAGTAAGAATGAAGGTGTTTGAAGTCATAGAATGGAGGTGTGTGAAGTCAAAGTAGAGGTGTGTGAACTCATAGAATGGAGGTGTGTGAACTCATAGAATGGAGGTTTGTGAAGTCATGGAATGGCGGGGTGTGAAGTCAAAGAATGGAGGTGTGTGAAGTGAAACAATAGAGGTGTGTGAAGTCACAGAATGGAGGTGTGTGAAGTCACAGATTGGAAGTGTGTGAAGTCAAAACGGAGGTGTGTGAAGTCACAGAATGGAGGTGTGTGAAGTCACAGAATGGATGTGTGTGAAGTCAAAAAGGTGGTGTGTGAAGTCACAGAATGGAGGTGTGTGAATTTATAGAATGGAGCTGTGTGAAGTCAGAATGGAGGTGTGTGAAGTAAGAATGGAGGGGTGTGAAGTCAGAATGGAGGTGTGTGAAGTCACAGAATGTATGTTTGTGAAGTCATAAAATGAAGGTGTGTGAAGTCAGAATGGAGGTGTGTGAAGTCACAGAATGGAGGTGTGTGAACTGAGAATGGAGGTGTGTGAAGTCATAGATGGAGGTGTGTGAAGTCATAGTATGGAGATGTGTGAAATCACAGAATGGAGTTTTGTGAAGTCACAGAATGGAGCTGTGTGAAGTCATAACGCAGGTGTGTGAAGTCATAGAATGGAGGTGTGTGAAGTCAGAATGGAGGTGTGTGAACTCATAGAATGGAGGTGTGTGAAGTCACAATGGAGGTGTGTGAAGTCATAGAATTTAGGTGTGTGAAGTCACAAAATGGAGGTGTGTGAAATCATAGAATGGAGGTGTGTGAAGTCAGAATGGACATGTGTGAAGTCACAGAATTGAGGTGTGTGAACCCAGAATGGAGGTGTGTGAAGTCACAGAATGGAGGTTTGTGAAGTCATACAATGGAGGTGTGTGAAGTCATAGAATGGATGTTTCTAAAGTAAGAATGAAGGTGTGTGAAGTCATAGAATGGAGGTGTGTGAAGTCAAAATGGAGGTGTGTGAACTCATAGAATGGAGGTGTGTGAACTCATAGAATTGAGGTGTGAGAAGTCATGGAATGGAGGTGTGTGAAGTCCAAGAATGGAGGTGTGTGAAGTCAAAGAATGGAGGTGTGTGAAGTCACAGAATGGAGGTTGCCGGGGCCAACCCTCGGCAAACCAGGGTTCGCAGATTGGGGTTCCTGAAATCGGGGGCAAGGACTAGCAAGAAAGAGAAGAGAGACAGACACAGAGGGTCCGAGATGTCCGCAGTCCAGGTAAAGACTGCCGAGACTGCCTGTTTATTTTCCACTCCCCCTTCTTCCCTCCTCCTGATCCAGGAACCTCCAGATGTTACATTCACATGGTAATTCTCAGGTCATTTGCATAGAATAGGGCCAGAAAGCAATAAGACAACAAAGCCATCGTCTGATGCAAGCCAAGGTACAGTTTGATTCCACTCTGGCTCACAACAGGAGGTGTGTGAAGTCACAGAATTGACGTGTGTGAAGTCAAAATGGAGGTGTGTGAAGTCATAGAATGGAGGTGTGTGAATTCATAGAATGGAGGTGTGTGAAGTCATAGGATCGAGGTGTGTGAAGTCACAGAATGGAGGTGTGTGAAGTCACAGAATGGAGGTGTGTGAAGTCACAGAATGGAGGTGTGTGAAGTCAGAATGGAGGTGTGTGAAGCCACAGAATGGAGGTGTGTGAAGTCATAGAATGGAAGTGTGTGAAGTCATAGAATGGAGGTGTGTGAAGGAAGAATGGAGGTGTGTGAAGTCACAGAATGGAGGTGTGTGAATTCAGAATGGAGGTGTGTGAAGTCACAGAATGGAGGTTTGTGAAGTCATAGAATGGAGGTGTGTGAAGTCAGAGAATGGATGTTTCTGAAGTAAGAATGAAGGTGTGTGAAGTCGTAGAATGGCGGGGTCTGAAGTCAAAGAATGGAGGTGTGTGAAGTGAAACAATAGAGGTGTGTGAAGTCACAGAATGGAGGTGTGTGAAGTCACAGATTGGAAGTGTGTGAAGTCAAAACGGAGGTGTGTGAAGTCACAGAATGGAGGTGTGTGAAGTCACAGAATGGATGTGTGTGAAGTCAAAAAGGTGGTGTGTGAAGTCACAGAATGGAGGTGTGTGAATTTATGGAATGGAGCTGTGTGAAGTCAGAATGGAGGTGTGTGAAGTCAGAATGGAGGGGTGTGAAGTCAGAATGGAGGTGTGTGAAGTCACAGAATGGAGGTGTGTGAAGTCATAGAATGGAGGTGTGTGAAGTCAGAATGGAGGTGTGTCAAGTCACAGAATTGAGGTGTGTGAAGTCAGAGAATGGAGGTGTGTGAAGTCAGAATGAAGGTGTGTGAAGTCACAGAAAGGAGATGTGTGAAGTCTCAGAATGTATGTTTGTGAAGTCATAAAATGAAGGTGTGTGAAGTCAGAATGGAGGTGTGTGAAATCATAGATGGAGGTGTGTGAAGTCATAGTATGGAGGTGTGTGAAATCACAGAATGGAGTTTTGTGAAGTCATAGAATGGAGCTGTGTTAAGTCATAACGCAGGTGTGTGAAGTCATAGAATGGAGGTGTGTGAAGTCACAATGGAGGTGCGTGAATTCATAGAATTTAGGTGTGTGAAGTCACAAAATGGAGGTGTGTGAAGTCATAGAATGGAGGTGTGTGAAGTCATAGAATGGAGGTGTGTGAAGTCAGAATGGAGATGTGTGAAGTCACAGAATTGAGGTGTGTGAAGTCACAGAATGGATTTGTGTGAAGTCAGAATGAAGGTGTGTGAAGTCACAGAATGGAGGTGTGTGAAGGCACAGAATGGATGTTTGTGAAGTACGAATGAAGGTGTTTGAAGTCATAGAGTGGAGGTGTGTGAAGTCACAGAATGGAGGTGTGTGAAGTCATAGAATGGAGATGTGTGAAGTCATAGAATTGAGGAGTGTGAAGTGATAGAATGGAGGTGTGTGAAGTCATAAAATGGAGGTGTGTGATCTCATAGAATGGAGGTGTGTTAAGTCAAAATGGAGTTGTGTGAAGTCATAGAATGGTGGTTTTTGATGTCAACGAATGGAGATGTGTGAAGTCATAGAATGGAGGTGTGTGAAGTCATAGAATGGAGGTGTGTGAAGTCATAGAATTGAGGTGTGTGAAGTCATAGAATGGAGGTGTGTGAAGTCATAAAATGGAGGTGTGTGAACTCATAGAATGGAGGTGTGTGAAGTCAAAATGGACTTGTGTGAAATCATAGAATGGTGGTTTTTGATGTCAACGAATGGAGGTGTGTGAAGTCACAGAATGGAGGTGTGTGAAGTCATAGAATGGAGGTGTGTGAAGTCATAGAATTGAGGTGTGTGAAGTCATAGAATGGAGGTGTGTGAAGTCACAGAATGGAGGTGTGTGAAGTCAGAATGGAGGTGTGTGAACTCATAGACTGAGGTGGGTGAAGTCATAGAAAGGAGGTGTGGGAAATCATAGAATGGAGGAGTGTGAAGTCATAGAGTGGAGGTGAGTGAATTCACAGATTCGAGGTCTGTGATGTCATAGAATGGAGGTGTGTGAAGTCAGAATGGTGGTGTGTGAAATCATAGAATGGAGATGTGTGAACTCATAGAATGGAATTGTGTGACGTCACAATGGATGTGTGTGAAGTCATAGAATGGAGATGTCAGAAGTCACAGAATGGAGGTTTGTGAAGTCATAAAATGAAGGTGTGTGAAGTCAGAATGGAGGTGTGTGAAGTCACAGAATGGAGGTGTGTGAACTCAGAATGGAGGTGTGTGAAGTCATAGATGGAGGTGTGTGAAGTCATAGTATGGAGGTGTGTGAAATCACAGAATGGAGTTTTGTGAAGTCACAGAATGGAGATGTGTGAAGTCAGAACGGAGGTGTGTGAACTCATAGAATGGAGGTGTGTGAAGTCAGAATGGAGGTGTCTGAACTCATAGAATGGAGGTGTGTGAAGTCACAATGGAGGTGTGTGAAGTCATAGAATGGAGGTGTGTGAAGTCACAAAATGGAGGTGTGTGAAATCACAGAATGGAGGTGTGTGAAGTCATAGAATGGAGGTGTGTGAAGTCAGAATGGAGGTGTGTCAAGTCACAGAATTGAGGTGTGTGAAGTCACAGAATGGAGGTGTGTGAAGTCAGAATGAAGGTGTGTGAAGTCACAGAATGGAGGTGTGTGAAGTCATAGAATGGAAGTGTGTGAAGTCATAGAAAGGAGGTGTGTGAACGCAGAATGGAGGTGTGTGAAGTCACAGAATGGAGGTTTGTGAAGTCATGGAATGGAGGTGTGTGAAGTCAGAGAATGGATGTTTCTGAAGTAAGAATGAAGGTGTGTGAACTCATAGAATGGAGGTGTGTGAACTCATAGAATGGAGGTTTGTGAAGTCATGGAATGGAGGTGTGTGAAGTCAAAGAATGGAGGTGTGTGAAGTGAAAAAATAGAGGTGTGTGAAGTCACAGAATGGAGGTGTGTGAGGTCACAGATTGGAAGAGTGTGAAGTCAAAACGGAGGTGTGTGAAGTCACAGAATGGATTTGTGTGAAGTCACAGAATGGAGGTGTGTGAAATCAAAAAGGTGGTGTGTGAAGTGACAGAATGGAGGTGTGTGAATTCATAGAATGGAGCTGTGTGAAGTCAGAATGGAGGTGTGTGAAGTCAGAATGGAGGGGTGTGAAGTTAGAATGGAAGTGTGTGAAGTCACAGAATGGAGGTGTGTTAAGTCATAGAATGGAGGTGTGTGAAATCATAGAATGGAGTTGTGTGAAGTCAGAATGGAGGTGTGTCAAGTCACAGAATTGAGGTGTGTGAAGTCACAGAATGGAGGTGTGTGAAGTCAGAATGAAGGTGTGTGAAGTCACAGAAAGGAGGTGTGTGAAGTCACAGAATGGATGTTTGTGAAGTAAGAATGGTGTTTGAAATCATAGAATGGAGGTGTGTGAAGTCACAGAATGGAGGTGTGGGAAGTCATAGAATGGAGGTGTGTGAAGTCATAGAATTGAGGTGTGTGAAGTCACAGAATGGAGGTGTGTGAAGTCACAGAATGGAGGTGTGTGTAGTCAGAATGGAGGTGTGTGAAGTCATAGACTGAGGTCTGTGAAGTCATAGAAAGGAGATGTGGGAAGTCATAGAATGGAGGAGTGTGAAGTCATAGAGTGGAGGTGAGTGAAGTCAGAGATTCGAGGTCTGTGATGTCATAGAATGGAGATGTGTGATGTCAGAATTGAGGTGTGTGAAATCATACAATGGAGATGTGTGAACTCATAGAATGGAGTTGTGTGACGTCACAATGGAAGTGTTTGAAGTCATAGAATGGAGGTGTGAGAAGTCACAGAATGGAGGTGTGTGAAGTCATAAAATGAAGGTGTGTGAAGTCAGAATGGAGGTGTGTGAAGTCACAGAATTGAAGTGTGTGAACTCAGAATGGAGGTGTGTGAAGTCATAGATGGAGGTGTGTGAAGTCATAGTATGGAGGTGTGTGAAATCACAGAATGGAGTTTTGTGAAGTCACAGAATGGAGCTGTGTGAAGTCAGAACGGAGGTGTGTGAAGTCATAGAATGGAGGTGTGTGAAGTCACAATGGAGGTTTGTGAACTCATAGAATGGAGGTGTGTGAAGTCACAATGGAGGTGTGTGAAGTCATAGAATGGAGGTGGGTGAAGTCACAAAATGGAGGTGTGTGAAGTCAAAGAATGGAGGTGTGGGAAGTCATAGAATGGAGGTGTGTGAAATCACAGAATGGAGGTGTGTGAACTCAAAATGGAGGTGTGTGAAGTCACAGAATGGAGGTGTGTGAAGTCATAAAATGGAGGTGTGTGAACTCATAGATTGGAGGTGTGTGAAGTCAAAATGGAGTTGTGTGAAGTCATAGAATGGTGGTTTTTGATGTCAACGAATTGAGTTGTGTGAAGTCATAGAATGGAGGTGTGTGAAGTCAGATTGGAGATGTGTGAAATCACAGAATGGAGGTGTGTCAACTCAGAAATGAGGTGTGTGAAGTCATAGAATGGAGGTGTGTGAAGTCATAGAATGGAAGTGTGTGAAATCATAGAATGGAGGTGTGTGAAGTCATAGGATCGAGGTGTGTGAAGTCACAGAATGGAGGTGTGTGAAGTCACAGAATGGAGGTGTGTGAATTCATAGAATGGAGGTGTGTGAAGTCATAGAATGGAGGTGTGTGAACTCAGAATGGAGGTGTGTGAAGCCACAGAATGGAGGTGTGTGAAGTCATAGAATGGATGTGTGTGAAGTCATAGAATGGAGGTGTGTGAAGGCAGAATGGAAGTGTGTGAAGTCACAGAATGGAGGTGTGTGAACTCTGAATGGAGGTGTGTGAAGTCACAGAATGGAGGTTTGTGAAGTCATAGAATGGAGGTGTGTGAAGTCAGAGAATGGTTGTTTCTGAAGTAAGAATGAAGGTGTGTGAAGTCATAGAATGGAGGTGTGTGAAGTCAAATTGGAGGTGTGTGAACTCATAGAATGGAGGTGTGTGAATGTTTATGAAATTTAACAATAAGGAGCACACAAATATCAACTCCTTAGGGACACAACAATGGCAGTACTCAGAGGAAAATTTATAGCGCTGAGTGCCTACAACAGCAAGTTGGAAAAATGGCAAACCAACTAGTTAATGTCTCACCTTAACCTCCTGGAAAAAGAGCAACAAACCAACCCTAACCCATTAGGAGAAAGCAAATTATTAAAATGAAAGCAGAAGTAAATGATTTGGAATAAAAAAAATCTATAGAAAGAATCAACCAAACAAGGAGTTGGTTCTTTGAAAGAATTAACAAAATTGACAAGCCCTTAGCAAATCTTACCAAAAAAAGAAGAAAGCATATCGAAATAAATAAAATCGCAGATGAAAATGGAAATATCACGACAGAAATTACCAAGATCCACAATATCATGACGAATACTTCTCAAACCTTTAGGCCAACAAATTTGAGAATCTAGAAGAAATGGATGAATTCCTAGACAATATTAACATACCGACAGTGAACCCAGAAGAGCTAACCCAACTCAACAGGATTATTTCACGCTCTGAAATAGAAATGGAAATTAGACAACTTCCACCTAAAAAGAGTCCAGTGCCAGATGGATTCACAGCTGAATTGTATAAGGTCTTCAAAGCAGAGCTCCTCAAGCTCTTCAACGAAATTGAAAATGAAGATTCTTTACCAAACTCACTCTGTGAAGCCAGTGTATCCCTCATCCCCAAACCAGACAGAGATTCATCAAAGAAAGAGAACTATAGACCCATTTCTTTGATGAACATCGATGCAAAACTTCTCAACAAAATACTGGCCAACCGTCTACAACAACTCATCAAAAAAATTATACACTATGATCAAACTGGATTCATCACAGGGAGGCAAAGCTGGTTCAACATACACAAATCAATTAATATAATTCGACACATCAACAGGAGCAAGGACAAAAATCACATGCTTTTCTCAATAGATGCGGAAAAGGCATTTGACAAGATCCAAAACCCCTTTATGTGGAAAGATGTGGAGAAACTAGGAATCCATGGAACATTTCTCAATGTAATAAAGGCTGTGTATGAGAAACCCACTGCTAGAATTATACTTAATGGTGAAAACCTAAAGCCATTCCCTCTAAAATCAGGAACCAGACAAGGATGCGCACTCTCTCCACTCCTTTTTAACATAGTACTAGAATTCCTAGGCAGTGCAATAAGGCAAGAAGCAAGCATAAAGGGGATCCAAGTAGGGAAAGAGGAAATAAAACTATCCCTCTTTGCAGATGACATGATTCTGTATTTAAAGAATCGTATAGACTCTACTCCCAAGCTTCTTGAGCTGATTCAAAGCTTGGAAGGGTAGCAGGCCATAAAATCAACCCTCACAAATCAACTGCCTTCCTTTACGCCAACAGTGAGAGGAATGAGGCAATAATCAGGAAAGAAACTCCTTTCACAATAGCCTCAAAGAAAATAAAGTACCTAGGAATTAGCTTAACTAAGAATGTAAAGGACTGTTTAGATGAAAAGTTTAAAACCCTAAAAAAGGAAATTAAAGCAGTACTAAGGAAATGGAAATACCTCCCATACTCCTGGATTGGAAGAATCAACCTTGTGAAAATGACAATCTTGCCAAGGGCTATCTACCAATTCAGTGCAATACCCATCAACATCCCAATGTCATTCTTTAAAGAAATAGAAGAGGCAATTCAAAATTTCATATGGAATAATAAAAGACCCGTATAGCAAAAACACTTCTTAGCAGAAAGAACAGAGCTGGAGGAATTTCAATTCCAAACTTTAGACTCTAATACAGAGCTATAATTCTCAAAACAGCTTGGTACTGGCACAAGAACAGGCTTGAAGTCCAATGGAATAGAACTGCAGACCCAGATATTAAACCACAGACCTATGGCCACCTAATCTTTGACAAGGGAGCCAAAAAAATAGAATGGAAGAAAGATAGCCTCTTCAACAAGTTGTGCTGGCAGAACTGGTTAAGCACCTGCAGAAAACTAAACTTGGATCCTTCTTTGTCACCTTGCACTAGAATTAACTCCAAATGGATCAAAGACCTGGAGGTAAAAGCTGACACACTGAAAAGTTTACAGGAAGGAATAGGAGATACACTAGGCCTCCTTGGCACAGGTCGAATCTTTCTTAATAAGGACCAAGAGTCACAACAAATCAGAGAAAGGCTGGATAAGTGGGACTGCATTAAACTGCAGAGCTTTTGTATGGCAACGGATATAGCTAGTAAACTAACCAGGAAGCCTACAGAGTGGGAGAAGATCTTCACCAACCAAACAACGGACAAAGGCCTCATATCTAAAATATATCAACAACTCAAAAAATTGAATCACTCCAAAACTAACCTCCAAAGTAACACCCATCCCATTAAAAATGGGCCAAAGGATTAAAGAGAGACTTCTCTGAAGAAGAAACAAAAATGGCCTATAGACACATGAAGAAATGCTACACATCTCTGGTCATAAAAGAAATGCAAATCAAAACAGCTCTAAGATTCAACCTCACTCCAGTTAGAATGTCCAGGATCAGGAAAACGAATGACAACAGATGCTGGAGGGGATGTGGCCAGGAGGGATCATTACTACACTGTTGGTGGGAGTGCAAACTCTTTCAACCACTGTGGAAAGTAGTGTGGCAGTGCCTCAAAAGCCTAAATATAGAACTCCCCTATAACCCAGCAATTCCACTACTTGGCATTTACCCAACAATCCAGAAGCAAGGGCATACTAATCCCACTAGCACAACAATGTTCATTGCAGCACTATTCACCATAGCAAAGATATGGAACCAACCCAGATGTCCCTCAGTTGATGAGTGGATCAACAAGTTGTGGTATTTGTACACAATGGAATTCTATGCTGCTGTCAGAAAGAATGACATCGCCCCATTTGTTAGGAAATGGAAAGACTTAGAACAAATCATATTAAGTGAAGTAAGCCAGACTCAAAGAAACTTAGGCTCAGTGGTTTCCCTCATTCGTCATAATCATTAGAAACCTTGGGCTCTACTAGCAGAGATTTGCAATAGAGCAAAAGGCCATATATAAGGCCATATAATGTGAAGTTAATTGAAAGGACCTCCAGGATATTGAAACAAAAGCCACATAATGAATGATTGTTGTCCTTAATGTACTATGTTGTCTCTCACCTCCTTTGCTGTCCCTCGGTTATCCGTATTGGTATGGTATCTCACTTTGTTATCTGATATATTGAATTTATTTGTATTTGTATATTTGAAGTTTGAAAGGGAAGGGGGGAAAACCAAGACGGGTGGGTGTTGGGGACCGACTGTGGGGTCAATGACCTTGGACCTGACCTTGGACCTACACAACTGTATACACAAGGAAGTAACTCTTATCATGATGACTTTAAGCAATGTCAATCAGTTCTTATCATGATAACTTTAAGCAATGTCAATTAGTTCTTATCATGATGACTTTAAGCAATGTTAATCCTTTCTCATTTATCCTATATGTGATTTGTTTACTATTTTGTAAGAATGTAGCCTCTGGCAACTCCCTAGTTTTAAGAAGAGTATTTAAGGTCGGAACTTAAAATAAACGAGAGAGTCTCTTAGGCGGCAGTCTGGAGCTCACAGTCTTCTTGGACTGCTGACTTGGGCTGTAGTCCTCCCGAACTCCATCTGTTTGTCTCTCTTCTATTTTTTCCTAGTCCTTGCCCCTATTTCAGGAATCCCAATCCGCCAACCCTGCTTTGCTGCCGGCTGGCCCAGGCAACTGGCGCCCGAACAGGGACCTGAAAATCTGGGACAAGGTGAAGGACCCCCCCTGTGGTGAGTAACACGTCGTAGGACTATTAGGAGAGTGTATAGTCAGGAGAAAAAATTATGGGTCAGGTTAATAGCTATATGTCATATTCACCTATCTTAACAGGCCTACTTGAAGCCCACGGAATGTGGGTGGAAAAAGGGGGTGCTTCAGAGCTTCCTACAGTTTCTCGAGGAGGCATGCCCGAGGTCTATAGAGGAGGAATTACAAAAAGCCTGGCAGCGGATAGGAAAAAGAATTAAAGATTATTATAATGTATATGGCCATGAAAAGACCCCAGTAGAGGCTGTTGATGTATGGAATTTAGTAAGTGAAGGCATAGATCCTCAACATGAGAATGCTGAACTTGAATTAAGGGAACTTTATGAATTAAAGGACCCTTCTGAAAAACCTGAGGCTGAGCCATATGCCGCAGCCCAAGAGAGTCTAAGTGAGATCTTGAAAAGGGAACAACAACCAGTAGATATTGAGTATCAGAATTCAAATTTTAATATGAGGGAGGAAAGTTATGATGAGCCGATGGAGGACCGGATAGCTACAATAGAAAAGAGGTTAGAAGAAATGCTACATCTACTATCTAAAATGGGGATAGAGCAGAGAGCCTCCGCAGAAGTAGGAAAGAAATATGTCCCTCAGGCCACTATGGTGTCTGATTCTAAACCTTATCCCTCACACCCACCGCCTCCGGCTGCAGCCTTACGGCCTCAATCCCTTTTCCAACCTTTCAAGCCTAAAGGCCCTAGCAATAAGTCCCTTTTAACAGGCACTACAACCAGGCACAGTGCATCGCAATTAAACCTGGCTCAGGCTGCTAGAGAGAGGGAAGATATTTCAGAGCCTCGATGCTTCCCTAGTTTAGTTGATCAGGATGAACAAGTATACCATCAACCTGTTACTGTTAAACTATTGCAGGATTTAAAGAGTGCCTGCTCCCAATATGGGCCAACTGCCCCTTTTACTCAAGTAATATTAGAGGCCGCGTGTGCTGGTATTGTATGCCCAAATGACTGGAAGCGGCTTGCCAGAGCATGCCTTAGTGCGGGAGACTACTTATTATGGGAGACAGAGTTCACTGTACAGTGTCGGGCTAAAATTGAAACAAATAGATTTAAGAACCTGCCTTACACTTTTGATCAGTTGCTAGGAGAGGGAATCTATAAAAACACCGAAGATCAATTGGGTTATGCAAAGGAAGCCTATTTACAAATAAATGCTGCAGCGAAAGAGGCTTGGAAAAGGTTACGTAATTCCAATCGTACAAAAAATTTAGTAGATGTTAAACAGGGACCGAATGAACCTTATCTAGAATTTTTGTCTCGATTAATGGAGACTGCAGACCACCTAGTACAAGATGAGAACGCAAGGAATATTATAGTTAGACACATAGCCTATGAAAATGCCAACGCCGCCTGTCAGGCGGCTATCAGACCCCATAGGAATAAGGGAGGAATCACGGACTTTATTTCACTATGTGCTGATATTGGACCCTCCCATGTACAAGGCCTTACCTTAGCCGCCGCTCCTCAAGGAAAGACTGCTACTGAATTTCTAAAATATAGAGGCCAGAGGCCAGAGGCCCGGGCTGCTAGACCCCCAGGGCGTTGCTTCTCTTGTGGACAAATAGGACATTGGATGACGCAATGCCCACGCCAGGCCAGGTTAAAGAGAGAAAAATTACCTGGCACATGTCCACGCTGTGGTAAAGGGAAGCACTGGGCTAAAGATTGCAGGTCAAGAACAGATCGCAATGGCTGCCCGTTTTCGGGAAACTGGAGAAGGGGCCAGCCTCTGGCCCCGCAAAACCATGGGGCAGTCCCTCCCTCTTCTCGGCCACAAGCAAATCATCTAACAACCCCCCAAAATCAGTCTCCAGCCTCTTCCGTGCCACCCCAGGCAGAGCAGGATTCGACCTCTGTTCCTCCACCTGCTCAGTATTGACCCCAGAGATGGGGACACAAGCTCTCTCCATGGGGGTGTTCGGTCCCCTTCCCCCGGGAGTGGCTGGATTGCTGTTAGGGCGAAGTAGCTCAGCCCTTAAAGGGATACAGATTACACCTGGCAAAATTGACCAGGATTTCACTGGAGAAATCAAAGTTATGGCCTCTGCCCCGAAACACGTAGTATCAATCCCAGCCGGTCAAAAATTAGCACAACTAATACTTGTCCCTTTATCTCATGGGGAGACTGCTAATTCTTCTGCCCCATGTGGACAGAGAGGATTTGGATACTCTGATATCTATTGGGTACAAAGCATAAAACAAGAGAGGCCTGAGATGACTATATTTATACAAGAAAAACCCTTTAAAGGAATATTAGACACAGGAGCGGATGTGTCTGTAATATCTAAAAAGCATTGGCCAGCCCAATGGCCCCTGACAACCTCTATGACTTCCCTACAGGGGATTGGGCAAGCAACTGACCCACAGCAGAGCAGTGCGATCCTTGTTTGGAGAGATGAGGAAGGGCACTCCGGTCATTTTCAGCCATTTGTCCTGGATCATCTGCCAATTAATTTATGGGGTCGTGATATCATGGAAAAAATGGGAGTGTATATGTTTAGTCCTAGTGCTGCGGTCACTAAGCAGTTACTTGATCAAGGCCTCCTCCCCTTTAGGGGACTAGGCCGAGCAGCGCAGGGGGAGCTAGAGCCACTCCAACCCCACTCTCACCCCCCGAGACAAGGATTAGGGTATTCTTTAATGGGGGCTGTTGTTTGTCCTCCTCCTCATGCTGATCCCATAAATTGGCTCTCGGAAGAACCGGTATGGGTCGAAGAGTGGCCTCTTTCTCTAGAAAAGATCATTGCAGTTCAGCAGCTGGTACAGGAACAGATAGACTTGGGACATGTGGCCCCTTCTAACTCTCCATGGAATTCTCCAATTTTTGTTATAAAGAAAAAGTCAGGTAAATGGAGGCTGTTACAGGATCTGAGAAAGATAAATGCAACTATGGAACTGATGGGAGCCTTACAGCCCGGCTTGCCTTCCCCCATGGCAATCCCAAAGGATACTTATAAGATTATTATAGATTTGAAGGATTGTTTCTATACTATACCCCTGGCGCCTCAAGACTGTAAGCTCTTTGCCTTCAGCGTCCCCTCTGTTAATTTTAAAGAACCCATGAAGCGATATCATTGGCTTGTGCTCCCACAGGGCATGGCAAATAGCCCAACTTTATGTCAAAGTTTTGTAGCTAGAGCCATTTCTTCCACCCGTGAAAAATTCTCTTCTGTTTATATTGTTCATTATATGGACGACATCTTGTTGGCTTGTTCTGACCCTACCGTCGTACGACAAGCCTTTGGACAACTAAAGCAAGATCTGAGCCTCTTTGGCCTTATAATAGCAGCTGAAAAGGTTCAGGAACATCCCCCTTTTACGTATTTAGGCCATATATTAGGCCCACACTATTTTAAAAGCCAAAAAATACAATTAAAAACTTCACACTTAAGAATTCTTCATGATTTTCAGCAATTTTTAGGAGATATAAATTGGCTACGGCCTTATTTAAAGCTGTCCACTGGAGAGTTAAAACCCCTCTTTGATCTCTTAAAAGGAGATACCAACCCTACATCCTTGCGCAATTTAAATCCCGACGCCGAGAGGGCCATCCAAATCGTAGAAAAGGCAATTTCCCAGCAACAAGTGAACTATTGTGACTACTCTAAACCATGGGGAGTTTACATTTTAGCTACTTTTCACTCCCCAACTGCTGTATTTTGGCAGGATGGCCCACTTTTATGGCTTTATCTACCATCAACACCCGGCAAAGTGCTGACCCCCTACTACAAATTGGTAGCTAATCTGATACATATGTGCCGAGTGGATTCCCGTAAATATTTAGGTCAGGAACCTCATTTTATCTGTGTCCCATATAATTCACAACAACAAGATTGGCTATTCGCCCATTGCGATTCTTGGGCCATTGCTTGGGCCAATTATACGGGAAAAATTTTGCATCACTACCCATCTAACAAACTCCTCCAATTTGCTGCGTGTCATACGTTCCTATTTCCTTCCATAGTACGGGCCTCGCCTTTATCTTCTGCCGCTTTAGTATTTACAGACGGATCCTCTAATGGAACGGCTGCTTTGACCATTAATGGGAAAACTCAATCTTGGGTTACGGGTTTTTCCTCCGCCCAAGAGGTAGAGTTAGAGGCTGTTTTACAAGCACTCGTCCTGTTACAAGACGAGCCCTTTAACTTATACTCAGACAGCCAATATGTAATTCGTGCTCTTCAAGTCATAGAAACTGTTCCCTTTATTGGAACTACTAACTCCAATATCCAGACCCAATTTCGCCAAGTACAAACTTTGCTTTGTTCTCGCAACCACCCCTGTTTTTTTGGCTTCATTCGAGCTCACACTAATCTTCCTGGCCCTTTAAGTGAGGGTAACGCAGTTACTGATTCTGCCACCAGAGTTTATTTAACTCAAGTCGAACTTGCTAAGCAGTCACATGCCATCCATCATCAAAACAGCCGAGCCTTGCGCCGACAGTTTAAATTATCTAGAGAAGCGGCACGTCAAATAGTTAAAACTTGCTCCAACTGTGTGCCCTTCTCACCAGCTCCTCATTTAGGTATAAATCCACGAGGACTGCTTTCTAATCACATTTGGCAGATGGATGTCACACATGTTCCATCATTTGGCCGATTAAAATATGTTCATGTTACTGTACATACTTATTCTAATTTTATCCTAGCCACCCCCCTTGCTGGGGAAGCTACTAAACATTGTATTTCTCACTGCATTCGATGTTTTGCTGTGATGGGGATTCCCTCGCAAATAAAAACAGATAATGGCCCTGGCTATGCAGGCCAAGCATTTCAGTCCTTCTGCCATTCTTATAATATCACTCATATTACAGGCATTCCTTACAATCCTCAAGGTCAAGGCATCGTGGAGAGAGCTAATGGATTACTAAAACATCAAATTGCTAAAATACAGAAAGGAGAGTCGTATCCCGCTACCCCTGTGAATATACTTAATCATGCTTTATTTGTTTTAAATTTTTTGAATCTGGATTCAAATAATTTATCTGCTGCTCAGCGATTCTGGGAAAAAAGAGAGCAGCGTGCTTTTGCCTTAGTAAAATGGAAGGATCCCCTAACTGGTGCTTGGCACGGACCAGATCCTGTTCTAACCTGGGGTAGAGGGCATGTATGTGTTTTCTCACAGGAAGAAAATGATGCCCGCTGGCTGCCCGAACGCTATGTTCGGATTGTGGAGAGTGACAGTGGTCATCCAAGCAGAGACCCACTGGACCTTCACCCCCAACCCTCCAGTAATGCATCCAGTAATGCGGAAAAGACCTGAATTCATGTTTTTGTGTTAAGTGTAAAAGTCTCTGTTTCTTTGTCTTGTTCATGTTACATATTTTTTCTTGTCCAGTTTTGTCTTTGAAATTGGTACCAGTTTTAAATATGGATCCTTATGTTTTTTCTAAAGTTTTGTTTTGAACCTGGTTCTCACCTGCAAGAGTAAAATTGGCAAAGCACTCTTGACACAAACTTCCGGAAAATGAATGGCCAATATTAATTTTGTGCACTTTAAAATATTTGAGTATGAATGTGTGTGAATGAGTGAGTGAACATGTTCAAGGTTTAATCAAGAAAATCATTTAGGTTTGAATTATTGCATTGTTTTAAAGAGGGGGGAGAATGGAATGTTAGCTCCAAAAAAAAATGAACTTGATGCTTGTATGACAGCTCTTAAGTCCCATTTAGAAGGTCGAATCAGTAGATTGGAGAGAGAACTCCGAGAGCATCAAGGGAGGCACTTAGAGCCAAAAAAAGAGCCTCAAGAACCTACTAGTAAGGTCCCAGAACAGCAGAGACAGATCACGTTGAAAACTACTGCAGCTTCTGAAGAATGAGGAATTGCCAGCACTTCAGATCCACCAACAGCCAATATCAAGCCAACTGCTGTTGTTTCTACTCCAAGTAAAGTGACAACTGAAGCTATGGTTGGGAACAAATCAACACCTATGGCCAGTAGCCGTCCAATGGTCACATCTGCAACAGTCACCAATCGAACAACTCCGCAGATCTAAGCCCCAGATGGATGAATTCCCCCCCCAGAGGAATCGCAGTCAAGGATGGGATAAGAGGGGACGCTCTCTGACCAACCTAAGACAGGGCCTTCAGCTTGATCTGAAGAAGTTCCCCATGACGGGTAAGGCAGAGTCAGCGATCCACCCAACCTAAGACAAGCAAGTCCGCATCTTTTAAAAGAAAGACGGGGGAGATGTTGGGGACCGACTGTGGGGTCAATGACCTTGGACCTGACCTTGGACCTACACAACTGTATACACAAGGAAGTAACTCTTATCATGATGACTTTAAGCAATGTCAATCAGTTCTTATCATGATAACTTTAAGCAATGTCAATCAGTTCTTATCATGATGACTTTAAGCAATGTCAATCAGTTCTTATCATGATGACTTTAAGCAATGTTAATCCTTTCTCATTTATCCTATATGTGATTTGTTTACTATTTTGTATGAATGTAGCCTCTGGCAACTCCCTAGTTTTAAGAAGAGTATTTAAGGTCGGAACTTAAGATAAACGAGAGTCTCTTAGGCGGCAGTCTGGAGCTCACAGTCTTCTTGGACTGCTGACTTGGGCTGTAGTCCTCCCGAACTCCATCTGTTTGTCTCTCTTCTATTTTTTCCTAGTCCTTGCCCCTATTTCAGGAATCCCAATCCGCGAACCCTGCTTTGCTGCCGGCTGGCCCAGGCAGGTGGGGGGTGTGGGGTTGGAGGGAAATGGGTACCAAGACATGTGAAAGGGTATCAATGTATGTGAATTAATGCACCTTCTATCTGGCAAATATCATGTAACCCTTTTACTAATTACAATAAAAAGAATTTAAAAAAAAAGAAAGTTGTAGTGTGTGGGGAGGATGATGGGGTCAAATACATTTCTTCTTAGAAATATACCTCATCTGGTTGCCCTGGATTTTCCTGGCCTTCTTCTTAGAGAAAGGCCTGTTACACTGGATTTGTGGCTGGGCAATGATCTAGCATGTACATCTTCGAGTAAGACAGCCACAATTTCCATGCCTGAGACTCAAGTTTCCTGACCTTTGGCAACAGCACAGCAACATCTTTCTTCCTCCTGAGCCACAGGCCAAGTGAGCTGGCTTGAGTTGGTTGTTAGTTACAGTGGCTTGGTTACCAGGGTTCCATAATCTATTCCATTGTGAGGGAGGCAGGGTCACCTTTCAGAGCCCAATGACCAAAGATCCTTGCTCACAGAAGACCTCACCAAAGACATACTGGAGGCTGAATCTCTCCTCCAGTCTCACAATATACGTGTGGATGTAGTAAACAGCACACCTTATTTGTCCAATCCCAATGTCTTCCACTAGGCCCAACTACCAGTCAGGTCTCAGGCTCAAGGAGCCTTTCTTAGGTAAGATCCAAACTTAAGGGTCAATATTGCCCTCATCCTTTACAAAACATTTGCTTCACAGTGCCTTCTCTGCCTTCATTTTGCCCCTTGTCGATTTTTTTTTGTTTTTGCTAGTCTTGGGACTTGACCTCAGAGTGTGAACATTGTTCTTAGGCTTTCTTTAGGCTTTAGCTGTCCCACCGAGCCACAGCACCACTTGGAGCGTTTTCTATGTATGTGGTAATGAGGAATCAAACCTGAGTCTTTTTGCGTGGTAGCCAAGGACTCTACCACTAGGTCAAACACACAGGGCATCTTGCACATATTTTGACGTCAATCTACTAGGATATACTAGGATATTATTAGGTTCTGTATCCTAATCAATTTTTTCCTGATGATTAGCTTTGCTGTCATGTGTAAAAAATGCAGAGGGAAGAACACAGAAGAATTAGTGAAATTAAAAAAAAAGCATTACACACATAGATAAGTGTTCATTCTTTGTAGGAGAAAGGATATTTTGATATGATGATGATGACTTTATAATTACTATGTCAGGGTTGAGAGTTTGCATAGTGGTAGAGTGCTTGTGTAGCATCCATGAAGATCTGTGTTTGATTGCTCAGTATCACATAAATAGAAAATCTAGATGTGGCACTGTGGCTCAAGTGGCAGAGGGCTAGACTTGAGAAAACCCGAGGACAGTGCTCAGGCCCTGAATTCAAGCCCCAAGACTGGCAGAAAGATAAAAGAAAATAAAAATGCTTTTTACGAGCTAATTCACTCACAGCATTTGCTTCTGAAATCTTCGCTTCTGCATCTTGTGAAATACCCCTTTCCCTCAACGTAGACAAGAAAAAGAAATCCATCCCATGGTTCACTGTGAGGCCACTGGTTGGCCTAAGAGCTAGTCGTGCAGCAACACATAAGTTTTATTCTAATACTTTCCAAACTTTGTACTCAAATATGCTACTTACTTACCAACTTAGGTCAGTTATCCTTATGCATACCTTTTCTTCATTACTACAATATTCTTACACTCCTGCGTTAATCCTCTTGAACCTCCCCTGACCTCTCTCCTTATTTTTTTTCTATCTCTGGACCTCTGCTCGTCTTTCAACCCTTATACTGCACGGATCTACACTTGATGGCTGTTGAGCAATATTGTATATGCAGGTGGTTAATTATTCTCTAGGCTCAGAGGGACATAAAGACAATAGAGATTGGATTGAGAGGCTTATTGATTTGGGTATAAATCGCTTATCATTGGTTGTATTAGACTGGTTTGTAAGTGCACAAAATAAACAGTGATAATACCAATCAAAACTTGTGAACATCTAGTGTCTGCCAGCTACAGAGGTCTAGGTTGATTATATCTGAAAAACTATAATCGTATTTAGTAGTAATCTTGCTCCCATTTTCAAATGGGCAGAACAAGAAACTCAAGAAAAATGTCAAATCAAGAAACAACATCCCCCACCCAATGTAAACAGACAATGGAACAGTCACTGGCAAACCTAGAGGAGAGACTTCCAAGTGCTACACAAATGCAATTGATAAACATCATTAATGGAAAATGTGAAAATATAAAGAAAGAGATAATGGAGGAAGCCATAGCTGAACAAGAGGAAAGCATAAACAAGGTGATAAGTGAAGAAGAAGAAGCCATAAAGGAGGCCTTAATAAAGGTTTTTCAAAGAAAGATGGATGAATTCATAGAATCCACAAATAAAAACGTTACCAAACTCCAACAAATGTCCAAAGAAAATAAAGCTGACCAGTCAAAAGGAAATCAAGGAGATAAAGAAATCCATACATTATCTAAAACAGGAGATGCAAGGCATCAAAAATGAGCAATTAGAAGCAAGGGAGATGAAAAATAATGTAGATAGTTTTGATAGCAAGATAGACAATGCAGAGGAGAGAATTTCCGGGGCTGAAGATAATTTAGTTATTATATAGAAAGAACAGAAAATGAGTCAATCCAAATCTAGGAAATATGAGAGAGCGCTTCAAGAGGTCCAAAATGCAATTAGGAAGCCTAATATAAGGCAAGTTGGTATTGAGGAGGGTGTGGAGAAAGAGGTCAATGGTATTGGAAATATACTTCAGGGAATCATCTCAGAGAATTTCCCAAATATCCAGAAGGGCAGGCCCATCCAGATACGAGAAGCTTTTAGAACCCCAAACAGACCTGACCAGAAAAAAACATCCCACCACCAAATTGTGATCCGAACTGGATCAATAGAAATGAAAGAAAAGATCGTAAAGGCAGCCAGGGAAAAGGGATCAGTAACCTATAAAGGCAAACCAATCAGAATAACCAAAGATTTCTCAGCAGAGACCATGCTAGCACGAAGTGACTGGAAGCATATATGTCATGCCCTTAAATCAAATAACTACCAACCAAGAATACTGCAGCCAGCTAAGCTCTTATTCATAACTGAGGGAACAGTAAAAACGTTCCATTCCAGGGAAAAGCTGCAACAATATGTTGAAACAAAACCAACACTACAGAGAATTCTCAAAGATGCTCTATACATAGAAAACCAAAATAAATGCAACATAGGGAAAGAAATGGCACCTAAACAGCATACCATCTAAGGACCACAAGAACTGTCAAGACACGGTCTCTACTAAAAGCTTTTAAAAATGGTAGGAACTAATAAATATCTCTCAATCCTAACTCTCAATATCAATGGACTTAACTCTCCAATTAAACGGCATAGGCTGTCTAGTTGGATCAAAAAGCAAGAGCCATTGTTCTGCTGTCTTCAAGAGACACAACTTACCCAAAAACATTCATCTTTTGAAAGTGAGAGGTTGGAATAAACTCTATCAAGCTAACTGCCCCCATAAACAGGCTGGAGTTGCCAACCTCATACCAGATAAAATAGACTTCAAACTAAAATTAGTAAGAAAAGACAAAGAAGGTTACTACATACTACTAAAGGGATCTTTCCTCCAGGAAGACACAACGATCCTAAGTATTTACACACCCTTTTGAAGATTCTCAAAAGATTGAAGATTCTGCCAGTGTAATTAGATTCCGGCATTGATATTAAATAATTCAATGAGTAGGGATTTATATTTGAAATATCACTGTTGACAAAATCTAACACACATTTGCTTAGTATTTGCTTTTGATTTCCCAAGAAGTTCAGTACAAGCCAACATGTGTGGCATATATCGACTGGGAGAAATGATTCAGAATATGTGACTCATTTGAACAGGAGTCAGTGAAAAGATACAGAAGCAGGATACCCATATTGTGATAATTTGTATCTTTTGCTTATTTTGTGTTTGTTATTATTTCCATTTGTAGTGTACATTTCTAGGTAAAAACTTTTAAAATATTTCCAAACAATTTGTTATTTCAACAGCAAAAAAAGACATTTATATGCCTGATAAAATTCACAGATTCCAAATTTTTCCATATTATTTTTTGTTTTTTGTTTTTTTTTTTTTTTTGGTGGGTCATAGATCTTGAACTCACCTGGGCACTATCCCTGAGCTCTTCAGCTCCAGGCCACCACCTTACCCTGGAGCCAAGCCCCACTTCCCATTTTCTAAAAGTAAATTGGAGATAAGAGTCTCAGGTCTTTTTGTGCCAGGATGGCTTTAAACCTTGATCCTCAGATCTCAGCCTCCTGAGTAACTAGGATTATAGAAGTGAGCCACCACCCCAGCATGCTCAGGTTTCTGGTTTTTTTAAAACAAGCCCTTTTGCTGGAACTCGGTCTGAGCACTGTCCTTCAGCTTTCCTCAAGCCTAGTGATCTTCTACTTGAGCCACAGCACTACTTCTGGTTTTTTCTGTGTATGTGGTACTGCGGAATTGAACCTTCGTCTTCATACAAGCACTCTACAACTATGCCAAACTCCCAGCCCCTCCACATTAGTTTTTATGATAGATCTTTCCATGCATCCAGGTTGGCAAGAAATCCTTCTTGAGTTTCCCAAGATCAGGGAGTATAGGTGTGTCCCATCCTGTGTGGCTACATAAGCATTGTTTAGGGTACAGTCCTCTCTTCATTCTACCCATCTAGAGCAATTTTCATCTTCCATGTATAATCATTAAACATTCAGCTCCTGTTCCTCTCTACTCCATTCTCTGGAACCATCGTGCTTTTTGGCTCTAAGGGTTTGTTGATCCTTGGAAGCTCTGGAAGGGAAAACATACCCTAGCTCTTCCTTTATGACTGCTGTATTTTTAGTTTACTGTAATCAAGATTCATCTGTAAAATATAGTAAAATGTTCTTCCTTTTCAATGCATTGTTTTGCATATTTCTATCTTTTGATTATTATTAATAGTTGTGAATGGATTCTCCACATATTTGTTCTAGTCTCTGCTTTCTCTTCCGTTAGGTACAAATCTAGAAATAGAAGTGTTGGACCATATTTCTATGTAATTCTATATTTAGTACTTTTTTAGCACTCTCCACGCAATTTTTGATTGTTTTATATTCCTTGAAGAACTATTCTAAAGTTCTACTTCTTCTCACTACCTTCCCAGTAATAGTTAGACTTTGAAAGCTATTTTTTTGTATGTGTGTGTGTGTGTGTGTTTGTGTGTGTGTATGTGGAACTTTTTGTTTAAAACTATATTTATATTAACATATTTAAAGCAATGATTTCATTGTAATTTTAATTTTTCTCATGACTGTTAATATTGAACTTCTTTCTACATTTTGAACTACTATTTCTATATATTCTTTTTAGAAAATCCTCTCCAATCTCCAATTATTTTCCCTTTTTTTTGTGGGGTAGTGGGGAAAGTCATGGGGCTTGGACCTTGCCCCGTGAGCTCTTTAGTTTAAGGCTATTGTCCTACCCTGAGTATTGCCCCTCAGTTCTTCTGCTCACAGCTCCCTACCCCTCTTCCCATTATATACAGAACAAAGGTCATCCTCAGTCTTTTTGAAAAAGTAAAACATACAGTAAACTTGTAGTACAAAACAGCAAGAAATAAATTTCTTGCCAGGTGCAGTGACTTCTACCTGTAATCCTAGCTACTCAGATATCAGGCTGATATCTAAAGATTTGGTTCAAAGCTAGCCTGGGCATTAGAAAGTCTATGAGACTCTCATCTACAGTTAACAACTAGAATATGGGAAATGGCACTGTGGCTTCATAGGTAGGGTGATAGCCTTGAGTTGAAGAGCTCAGGAACAGTGCCCAGGCCCAGAGTTCAAGCCTTACAAAACCCCCAGCCAAAAAAAAGAAAAAAAAAGTTTCTTCCCCAAGTGATTATTATGCCAGACATAGAACATTAACATTCTGGGTGTACTTCACAGTATTATTACTTGATACCCTAAGATTTTGCAATATTCTCACAGTACCAGCATATGTCATCATATAATGTAGTTCCTTTTCAATGGAATAATTCCATTTATAACCTAAATCTACTCCCCCGACTTATTTTTGTCTATACCACAATTGCTCTACCATGATATGCCACAAGCCATTAAACATTTTATGGTGGGTAATTGGAAAGAAGTCTCATGGAATTTTATGCCAGGCTGGCTTTGAACCATGGTCCTCAGATCTCAGTCTCCTGAGTAGCTAGGATGACTGGCGTGAGCCACCAACACCTGGCTTGCCATTTTATTTTTTTTGGGTCTTGGGACTTGAACTCTGGGCCTAGGCACCATCCCCAAGCTTTTCATGTCAATATTTCATGTAAGTCTAAACATTTAAGTAAAGGAATACAATTCCAACAAAAAAAGAATAAAATTCCAGACATGGTGTGTTTATAACTCAGTGCTAATTACTTGATGAAAATGTGCCATTCCAGAAGCTGGTGTCATTTGATGATGTAGCTGTGCATTTCAGCTGGGAGGAGTGGCAGCATCTGGACAATGCTCAGAGGACCCTGTACAGAGATGTAATGCTGGAGACCTACAGCAATCTGGTGTCCTTAGGTGAGCAAAGTCAAATTCACTTGCAAGGCCAAGTGCCTTGTTATTTTGCAGATACGTGAATGTTTATCAAACTTTCAATACTATTTAAATGAAAGATTCCAGGCCCTGAGAAGTATCATTACTTTCTAAAGAAAACCTAAGGTAATTTTGTACTCATTCTTCAGGATACCTTCAGGATACTTTGAAAACAGTTCTAAATTATGTTTCCTCTAATGGAGACGACATTCCAAACTTACACAGGAATTGTAAGTGGATAAACAATCCAGAATAGAATATATATCATTATTGGAAATAGGATCTACAAATCACTAAACAGTGAGTTTATAATGGAAACCTGGCACTAGGTGCAATGTTTCATGCCTGTAATCTTAAAATATTCAGGAGGAAGAAATCTAAGAATTCTAATTTGAAGCCAGCAATGGCATAAAAATTGCCATGAAACTCTATAACTCCAAGTAACCCCTCAAAAATGTTAGTGGAGTGTCAAAAGTTTGACTTTGTGGTTGAGTGCTTTCTTAGCATGCATGAAGACCTATGCATGTAAGTGGAGCTGGGACTCAAACTGGTATTTTTCTAGCCTTGAGCAAGACAGCTAAGTTTATGCCATACAAAATGAATCCAGAGCTGGGGAAAAGTCAACCATGGAGCCAGTGAGAAATGAGAAAAAAGATTTAATAGATAACTTGTGAGTAGGATGTCTGCGAACTTAAAGCAATGATGACACAGCATAAGCAATAATTCTCTACTGTTTCTAATTTACAGGGCCCTGTGTTCCCAAACCTGTATTAATTGACAAGCTAGAGCACTGTGCAGAACTCTGGATAGGAAATTCCTCTGACAAGAATATCACAGGTGAGTGAATGCATCTTCATATTGATGTTGGAGCCTGAGCCCCGTTGTTAAGTTCATGTTGTGATGTACTGAGCAATAATATTCTTAGTTACCCTAAATCCTGTGTGGAACCTATGGAATTCTTTGTGAATGAATCAGAATCATTTTCTTTTCCCAACCCTATGCCTGGTCTCAGGGCCTGAGCATGGTCCTTGGGATTTCTCAAGGCTAGCTCTCTACTTTTTGAGTCATAGCACCACTTCTGGCTTTTTCTTTGTATGTAGTACCAAGGAACTGAACCAGGTCTTTGTGCATGCTAGCCCAAACCCCCGGCACCAAGAATCATAGAGTGATATGACGAATTCTATATGGCAGTAGAGTTAAAGTTAGATTTCTCTGTAGAAATCACTGTGAAACAAAATAAAATGAGAAAGCCATGAGCCCGTGTCTCATGCCTGTTATCCTAGGTACTTAGGAGGCTGAGATCTGAGGATCAAGGTTCAAAGACTGACCTATCACAAAACACCTTAGACTCTTCTTTCCAATGAACCAATAGAAAATGAGAAGTGGGGTTGAGGCTAAAGACATAGGGCAGTAGCCTTGAGCTGAAGAGCTCAGGAAGAACAGCCAGGTCTAGAATTCAAGTCCCATGACCGCAAAACAAGAAAGAAAGAAAGAAAGAAAGAAAGAAAGAAAGAAAGAAAGAAAGAAAGAAAGAAAGAAGAAAGAGGGAAGAAAGAGGGAAGGAAGGAAAGGAAGAAAGAAAGAAAGAAAGAAAGAATGAATGATATTTCATTTCTTTAAAACTAAGACTATAAATGATTGAGCAAACAAGGAATAAGTCAGGGCATTATTCTCTGATAAGGATAATATCTTTATGCTGCTAGGAAGAGACTGGTATTCAGAACCAGACCTTTCCACCAGAAATTGAGCCTAGTGGTAGAGTGCTTGCCTAGCATGCACAAAGACAGAGGTTTGATTCCTTATTACCACATACATAGAAAAAGCCAGAAGTAATGACTTCATTGGTAGGGTTCTAGTCTTGAGAAAACCCAAGGACAGTGGTTAGGTCATAAGTTTAAACCCAGGAATGGAAGGGAAAGAAAAACAACAAAGTTTCAATCAACATAAGTGAGAAGTTGTAACTGAAGGGATATAGGTGTAAGTCCTTACTCTCAAGAATCGTTCTTGCTTGGATCAAAGGCAAACAGACATATAAACCAAACTTGTGGCCGCTGAATCTAGAAAAAATTCGTGTTCCTCACTTAAAGTTTAATAAGCAAACAGCATTGAAACTGGGTAAGGTAATCCTATCTGCTACTCAGGACCTGAGACTCTTATCTGTAGTTAACTCTAGAAAACAGGAAGTGGGTCTGTAGCTCAAGGATAGGGGTTATAGTCTTCTGCTGAATTGTTCAGGGACAGGGCCAAAGCCTATGAACTACAAAAAAAAAGAAAAGAAAAGAAAAGAAAGTTTTAAAAAGATGCAAAACAGCACTATATTTAGATTATTTCTCAATATAATAAATAGGAATGACTTTTTAGTCTGTGGAAGGAAACTCAGGTTGTGTCACAGAACCAACACAAGATAAAACCCTTAATGAATGTAGCAAATGTTCAGTCTTTTCCCCAGAAGGCACAAGTCAAGATTTATCACTAAACACCCACAGGATAGAATCCTATGAATAAATGAAAGGGAAATTTTTTTGAAGAACTCATAGTTGAGTTTGCATGATACCACACAGACACAGGATAAAAATCGTATGAATATAAGAATATGAAAAATCCATCATGAACGCATGACTAAGTATAAAATGCACATAGGAGAGAAAAACCTTATGAATATTACAAATGTGGAAAGTGTTTGACCTGGAAGGCATACTTCTGTGTTCATCACAAACCTGATTCCCATAGAAGAAAAGAAAACTAATGAATAGAACAAATGTGCAATGACTTTTAATCAGAAGTCAGTCTTCAGTACATTTCACAACATACACAATAGAGAAATTCTGAGTAATGAAAAACATTTAGCTATATATAGAATCTCTGTATATGGGAGCATTAGGGTAAGTCTTCTAAACAAAGTCAACCTTCAGCAAGCATTAAGAGCACTCACAGAAGAAATAATAGCATGTAGGAAAACCTTTGTCAGAAACCTCTAAAAGCTGACTGTGTGGCTTAGTGGTAGAGTGCTAACCTATCAAGGATGAAGGCCTGGGTTAGATTCCTCAATACTACGTGAAAAGAGCAAGCCAGAAGCAGCACTGTGGTTCAAATGGTAGAGTGCTAACCTTGAGCAAAGTAGCTCAGGCCCTGAGTTCAAGCCTAAGGATTGGAGAGAGAGAGAGAGAGAGAGAGAGAGAGAGAGAGAGAGAGAGAGAGAGAGAGACAGAGAGAGACAGAGAGAGACAGAGAGAGAGAAAGAGAGAAAAGAGAGAAAAGAGAGAGAAAGAGAGAGAAACAGGAACTTCTAAATTTTACAGAGATAGAGAAGGAGAGAGAGAAGGAGACAGAAACTAATTTCTAAACTTTGCAGTCTTTCTATTTCCTTACAAATTCGTCTATGTCATTCTTTCTGACAGAAGCACAGACTTCCATTGTGTAAAAATACCATATTTGATCTACTCATCAACTGACGGGCATCTGGGTTGGTTCCATACCTTTGCCATAGTAAATAGTGCTGTGATAAATGTTATTGTTCTAGTGAATTTAGTATGTCCTATCTGGACGATTGGGAAGTTTTGAAATTGCTGGATCACAGGGGAGCTCTATGTTTAGTCTTTTTGGGATACTGCCATAGTGCTTTCCATAGTGGTTGAACGAGTTTGCAATCCCACCAGCAGTGTAGTAGTGATCCCTCCTGGCCACATCCCCTCCAGCATACGTTATTAGATTTCTGGATCTTGGCCATTCTAACTGGAGGAGGAAAAGGGAAAGAGGAACTGAAACTTTCTCTCCTTACAGATGACATGATTCTGTATTTAAAGAACCCTATAGACTCTACTCCAAAGCTGCTTGAGCTGATATAAGACTTTGGTAAGGTAGCAGGGTATAAAATTAACCCTCAATGTCAACTGCCTTCCCATATGCCAACAAATGAGAGGAATGAGGCAAGAATCAGGATAGCAACTCATTTTGCTATCAAAGAAAATAAAATACCTAGGAATTAACTTAGAATGTAAAGCAGCTTTTTGATGGAACTATAAACCCTGGAGAAGGAAATTAATGCAGAATTGAGGAAATGCAAAAACCTATGCTCCTGGTTTGGAAGAAGTAATATTGTAAAAATGGCAATCTTGATAAGGAATATCTACAAATTCAGTGCAATATTCATCAATATCCCAATGTCATTCTTTAAAGAAACAGAAGAGGAAATCCAAAATTTCACTTGGAATAATAAAAGACCCCTTATAGTCTGTCTTCTGGCATGATACATAATGTTTAATCTCACCTTCTCCACCAAAATCTCACCTTTCTCATTGAGACATAGGTGGCCCTGTTTACTAGTAGGAAAGGCTCAAACACGCAGTTTCAGGTGTCACCACTGCCTCTGTTACTGGGTAGATCCAACTCTGTCATCGATTCTGAGGTCTGCTCTGGGAGTCTTGGTCACAAGTTGTTCTGTGGCATCTGCTGCCAGCCTGTGCCTATTTGCTTCCTTTTCCTCCAGCAGCCTACAACAGGGAATGAAGTTCAGGCGCTGATGCTCTCCTTCATATGCAGGGCAGGATGAGCCCAACCCTCCCTCATCTTCCTCTTCCAATTTTTGGGAAAAATGTGCGGCTGAAGTCCTCAGGTGTGGCGCATGGCCGATCCACACTTTTAATCCAGGCTGGTCAGGAGGCTGAGATCTGAGTATGGAAGTTCCAAGTCACCTAGAACAGGAAAGTCTGATAGATTCTTACTACCAAAAATAAAAACAGCTGGGAATGGAGTTTGTGCTCAAGTGGTAAAGGGCTAGTCTTGAGTACAAATGCTTAGTGGCCAGGCCCTGAGTTCAGGCTCCAGCACTGCCAACAACCTCACTTTAGTGAGATTTTAGCTTTATCCATGTAGGCACATCTCACTGGAATCTTTGCTGGTAGAGATAGTCTTCATAATTTTGTCTGAAGGTAAAGGTCCTCCTGGGGTAGTACACAAAAGGTGTCATGGAGAGAGGAGCCCCACTTGCTCCAGGTTTGAAGATGGCATAGGTCAAGCCAGCATGGAGTTGGCACATCAGTCTTTTTCCTAGCACCACCTACCAGTGAATGTCAAATGACATTGATTGTTGTGGGATTGTGTGATTGAAGTGCCCCATTAAGGGCAGTGTTAGCACATCCAAACTTGGATACCAGGAATGCTGAAATCTCAAAGCTAAGATTTCTGTTGGCTACAGAAATGCTGGTGTGTCTGTGATTCACTAAAACTTCAGGTGCAAAGATTCTGAAGCTTGATGCCATGTGTTTATTCCATTTAGTAAAATTATTTTAATGCACTGTATAAGTTAAAACATTTGATAAGAGTCAGGGGTAGTGAAAACATTGTCCTTGAATTCAGGTGTCTGGCAGGGTAATGGGGGGGGGGTGTTGGTGGCTGGGACTATGAAGCTGGAGCTGCTATCAAACCATGGATCATGTTCCTCTTTGTCTGGGAGAAATGACTCCAAAGATGAAATTTGAATGGTGAGGAAAAGTTGATGATGTACTCAGGAAATTTCTCCTAAACAAATGCTCATGTGGAAGTGGGATGGGGGCTGGGCATGCCTGAGGTAGAGCTTAAGGGGGCTTCTCATGGCGTTGAGAACGTTCCTTGCGACTTCAGACATGCAGCAGGGTGTTTTAGATGACCATTGTGAGATGGATGGAATAAGACTGGAGACAAGATGAATGCTGGGATCCTGCAGTGCTCTTGCATGAGTGGCTGGTGGCTCACCTGAAAGAACTAATTATGTCTAAAAAAGAAATCAGGAATTTGTTTTGATTAGATAATACCTGTAATCCGAGGCATATTCAGGATCCTGATCTTAGTATTGTGGTTTAAAACCAACCCAGCAAAGGGAAAAATGCATGATACTCATACTCCCAGTTTAGAGCAAGAACAAAGATTGAAGTAGAGCTGTGACTCAAGAGCTAGAGTGCTACCTTGAGCAAAGAAAAGCTAAGAAAAAGCTCCAGGTCTTGAGTTCAAGGCCAGGAAGGAAAGAAGGAAGGTAAAAAAGGGAAGTATGTGAGGAAGGGAAATATATAAATGAAAGAGAGAAGGAACTAGAAATTTAAAATTAGAGAATATTTAAAAGTCATCAGTCCTTCTAAGAAAAGTGTTGGAGTATGGGTTCTATATGTGGTGAACTGGAAGCCCAGCAGTGACTTGTTAACCAAAGAGTCACCATGATGAGCAAAGGATAGAAATCTGCATGAGCCTCTTAGCGGATGGAGTCACAGAAGAGAACCTCAGCTCCCATCCCATAGTTAGAAGTATATAGAGATTGGGAAGTTGGCATCACCTTGATGTCATTGTGTCCATGGAGACTGGAAGCCATGGTTCTGTGAAAGCACAATGTTCTGATTACTGAGCTGAGAGGCTGAGGAGAGCCAAGTCCTGGCCATGAAGAAATCAGGGTGGCAGCAGAGCAACTCTGCTGCAGTGTGTGCCTGCTTGGCTGTTCTTATTCTGTGGTGGATCAGGCGGGAACGGGTGATAGTAACTGTTTTGTGTTCACAAGCCCTTCACCAAGAGCTTCCTCTGGGATCCTCATAAGCTAGAGCGTGGCTGGTGGTGGGATGTGTGTGGGGTGGAAGTGACAGAGGGATGGACGCATGGCAAGGTGGGTAAAGAGATGAGAGGAATGATGAGAGCCCAGTTCATTGGTTTCCAAGGTTAATGGGTGGGAGGTAGAGAGGCATGATGGAGGAATAATGGTGGCAGGGGAAGGTGGTGACAGAGTGAGGCCATCTGTAGTGCCAGCCTGGCCATCATCTGAAGCCCATAGGCAGCTTCCTGATCCTTCACTTAGTCCTGCTCCTTGTGGAGGGAATGTCACGTGTACCCACAGCTAGGGGTGGGGTAATGTTAGTAGCACCTGGAAAACCATTGGCCTCTACCTGGGTGAGGGGTGGTTATGGCTCCCATGCTGGGTGGCCTGATAGCTATGGAACAGATCTCTCCTTAGCTACCACAGTCAGTGGCTGCTCTCCATCTAGGGTTACGGCACCTGCTCAGCCATCAAGACACCCCATGCCAGGACAGAGGCCTACAATTCAGATGGCAGCACAGGGGTGAAGATGATCTCACCGTAGCCCTAGTTACATGTCTGTCCCTGCATGCAGGACAGGATGAGCTGGGGGAAGATGTTCTCTGTGTTTTTCCACAGCCTATCCCGGCCTCTTCTTGTGTCTGATTAGACCAAGAGAGTACCAGGTTTCCTCTCATAGTCCTGGTTCTTTTTCTTTTACAGGCATGAGGCTTGAACTCAGGTCCTGGGTACTGTCCCTGAGCTCTTTTGCTCAAGGTTGATGCTCTACCATTTGAACCATAGTGACATTTCGAGCTTTTCCTTTTCATGTGGATCTCTGATATGTCCAGTGCTGTGCCTGCAGGGAGGCACTCACCCCACAGACAGAGCCACCTCTGCCGTCACTGTGACTGCCCACAACCTTCACACCCACTCCTTGCACATCCCTCGACTCCAGTTTTAGCTCCTCTTGGACTGGGTGTCCAGCCTACCCCTTCCTACACTCACAAAGGGTCTACAATTGTCTTCCCAGGGTCCTTTCTTCTGCCAGCCAGAGTACAGACTGTGCACATCTTGACGATCACAGAGCTCAAAGCCAAAGGCTGAGATGCAGAAGGGGGTGACCCAGTAGCTGCACAGGGCCCATGGATCATCCTGTGCATCCCCCAGCCTGTGACTTCCCCCACCCCCTTGGCAGGGAAGCTCCATGCCCACATCCTGATCCTTGGTTCCCTCCAATTCCATTCTCCCTTGGATTTTGCAGACTGTCTACCATCAGGATCTAAAATTCTATTCATCACTTTATGTCCTTATCACTGATTTGCTATTTTGGCAGGATCTCCCCGTGCCTGGAGAGTGGGCATGTCATGTATTCTCTGTGGAGAAGTTGCCCCAGGAGAAGAAATATGCACTTCATGTGAGTGTTGGACAGGGCAGGAGGGCTCCCTAGGATCAGAAGTCACAGGAGGGGAGCAGATGGGGGAATGCTAGGGGCCCCAGGGGACAGTGGGAGTTAGGGCACAGTTGGTTCCTTCTGCAGGGTTGACACCGCTTCACAAACCCAACAGAATGAGGTTCACATTACAGATGTCAGAGACAGTGCAGATTGCCAGTGGGCGCAGGGTTCACTGTCAACCCCAGATGCTGGCTGCATGCTGGGATGCACGCAGAGATGTTTTCAAGGTCAGGTAATGAGGATGTTGCAGGGTGTAACCATTCTTTTCAGATGGCTCTCTACCTCTCTTGAGCTTCATCTCTATCTTTGGCTTTTTCTTGGCAGTTAACTGGAAATGAGACTTTCATGGACTATACTTTCTGGACTGGCTTCAAACAGAAGCTATGCACAGTTTACAAACCATACCCTACTGAAGAAGGGAAGCTTGATCTGGTGCTTAACTGGGTTGCACTTTGGCTCCGTTTGCTATGCCTCACGGGAGGGGGCTCATCATTTGTAGACTAAGATCTCATGAACTTCAAAGCCAAATGCTACCTGAAAGTTCAGGCCTATGTGTTGGGCCTGGGTGAATACATTCTCAGTAATGCTGGGTCATCAACCCATGTTTTAAGCTGGAAGTAGGCAGTGCCACATTTGATAATAACATCTGCCAGAGATTGTCACCTCATGAAAGCAGATTCTAAATTTGTATTCCATTTCCTGTGGTGGAGATATCCCTTCCAAGTTAGACAGGCTCACATCCACCTGCAGGTCACACTCCTAATGCACCCTTGACTGTCCTCATGGTATTGGGATCTAAGTTTGTAGGGAATGCTGGTATAGTCCATGAATTAGCTGGACAAGTGATGACAAACGTGTTGAGGATTAATATGAGAACAATTTAAGAAGCCCTGGAGGAGCATCAACCTGACCCTCTGTGGTGCTATAAATCTGATATGATGTTCCAGACTGAGAAACAATCACATGGCTTTGTGTTTGGCATCCAGACAATTGAGTGCATGTCTTAGCTGTCAGCCAATACACAGGAGGACATGAATAAGTGGGTGGAAAGCATCTGTCAGACCCCTGTCTGGGGGCAGGTGGAGAGAACATAGGAAGGTAGATACCATGGCTGTGGTGGGGCCAAAAAAGGGTAAAAGAGGCAAAGGAACCAGGTACTGGTAGCTCAAGACTGTCATCCTAGCTACTCAGGAGTTTGAGATCTGAGGATCACAATTCAAAGCCAGCCCAGGACAGAAACTCCATGAGACTCTTATCTGCAATAAACTACTGAATGCAAGAAGCTCAAGCTCAGTGACAGCATCCAGGCCTAGCGTTCAAAACCCAGGACTGCCAGAAAAAAGTATCAAAGGACAAGAAGCTGGCCAAAAGTTAGAGGGACTCTATCTTGACAAACAATACAATGGTAAGTTGTACTCAGAAGACTTGCACAAAATCTGGAAATGCCTGAGACCTATCTATGTATGTTTCCTGTTTGTCTAAATACATATGTTTATGCATTTATATATTAGTATAGAGAGACAGATCAATACATATGACTATACATATATACATAGCCAGACACTTATGGGTGGGTGGAATACTTTGTGAGAGTTTGTGTTTGTGTTTTGTGGATGGCTATCTCTGTTTAAGAAAGATAGAAAATATGTAAATATCTTTTAAAAACTTGATAAAATATAGAGAGACATAAGCTCTTGAGGGAATCTGAAATGAGAAGATTATTCACAGGCACGTTTATCCTTATGGATTCCTCTGCAAGTTTTAATTTTTTTCATTTTTTTATTTCTGTTTTTGAACCAGTGCTAAGGATTTCTCTCAGGGACCAGGTGCTGCCAATTACTAATTTTCTCATGGCTGGTACAAGAGGAACTGAGCCACAGTTCCACTTTTGCCTTATTTATTCTTGCTTAACTGAAGATAAAGATTTCTATCAGTGACTTTCTTTCAGGGGCTGGATTCTAACGAGGATCCCCAGACCTCAGGCTTCTCTATAGCTACAATTAACAATATGAGAACCCAGCACTGGGTTCCAATGCACAGGGCAAGAAATTGAGTGAATCTCTCAACTCCAATTAGCTATAATAAGCTAGAAGTGAAAGACCAATACCTTTGAGGAAAAGATGCTGAGGGTTATCACACAGGCCCTATGAGTAAGCCCTAAACCCTGTACACATGTGTGCATGCACACATTGGCAGATACACACACACATGCACACACACAATATCTCAGGCAATATTGTATTTTGAATTAATATCCAAAGATTGGACAACAGGATAGCAAGTAATAAAATCTGTTTTTCTTGTCTACATTGAGGGAAAGGGATAAGTCACAAGATGCAGAAGCGAAGAATTCAGAGGCAAATGCTGTGAGTGAATAACTTGTAAAAAGCCCATTTCTTTTCTTTTCTTTTGTTTTCTTTTTTCTGCCATTCCTGGGGCTTGAACTCAGGGCCTGAGCACTGCTCTTGGCTTTTCCCAAGTCTAGCCCTCTGCCACTTGAGCCATATTGCCATATGGATTTTTATATCTGTGTGATATTAAGGACTCAAACCTAGATCTTCATGGATGCTAGGCAATCACTCTACCACTGAGCCAAACTCTAAACCCCGATAAAGTATTTATAAATAGTCATCATCATCATATCAAAATATCCTTTCTGCTACAAAGAATGAACACTTATCTATGTCTGTAAGACTTTTTTTATGTCACCAATGCTTCTGTGATTTTCCCACTTGCATTTTTACAGATGACAGCACAGATATTCATCAGGAAGAAAAATAGATTAGGATACAGAAAATTAACAAAGTCCTAGTAGATTGAGGTAAAAAATATGTGCAAGATGGCCTGGGTGTTTCATCTATTTATAGAGTGCTGGGCTACCACACAAAAAGACTCCGGTTTGATTCTGCAGTACCATATACATAGAAAACGCTGGAAGTGGTGCTGTGGCTTGGTGGGACCGCTATAGCCTAAAGAAAGCCTAAGAACAATGGTCAGGCTCTGAGGTCAATTCCCAGGACTAGCAAAAAATTGTGCAAGAGGCAAAATGCAAGCTGAGAAGGCACTGTGAAGCAAAATGTCTTGTGAAGGGTAAGGGGAATAGTGACAGATAAGTTTGGATCTTACCTAAGAAAGGCTCCTTGAGCCTGAGAACAGGCTAGCACTTACGCCTAGTTAATGACTTGGGATTTGAACAAAAAGGTGTGCTGTTTACTACATCCAAATGTGAGGTGGGAAGGGAGATTCAGCCTCCAGTATGTCTTTGGGGAGGTCTTCTGTGAGCAAGTAGCTTTGGTCATTGGGCCTTGAAAGGTGACCTCCCTCACAATGGAACAGAATATGGAACCCTGGTAACCAAGCCACAGTATGTGACAACCAGCTCAAGCCAGCTCCCTTGGCCTGTGGCTCAGGAACCAGAAAGATGTTGCTGTGATGTTGCCAAAGGTCAGGAGGCTCGGATCTCAGGCATGAGAGATATGGATGTCTCACTTGAAGAAGTAGATGCTGCATCAGTGCCAAGCCAAAATTCCAGTATATCAGGCATTTCTCTAGGAAGAAAGCCAGGAAACTCCAGGGCAACTCAGATGAGGTATATTGAGAGGAAACCTATTTGAACCCATCATCCTACCCACACACGACAACCTTCTTGTGTGCTTTCAAGTGACTCTACTGAGATTAGAGTGTGTCATTTCCAATCTACTCTATTCCAGTTCCTCAGTGTGAAGTGTGGTCCCATTCCTACGTTTGAAATATCCACTGTTTTGCCAACATAGTGTGATGGTAAGTCAGCTCAGACTCTGAATGAGCCTTGTAACCTATGGATCCTGGAGGAAGGCCTGTTGGAGATGCTGCTGACAAAGCTGATCCCTGCCTACCAGAAAGGTGATCTCTTTTATGTGGGAAACTTCCTGCACAATTTCAAATAGTGGAGGACAATGTAGTAGTTGCTGGAAATTTTCTTGAAAAGGTGAGTGTTCCCCCTCGAAAACCAGGTTTGCTCACCACTCCTGGCCAAGTCTTGGAATACTTGGCTCCTCTCTGAGCCTGTTTGTTTCATTGGGGTGTTCACAGGGGAGCTAAGCATGATACAAGTGCACAAACTACTTTATTATGACTGGGACACCATTCCATTTCATTTCACTCACAAGCTACTGGAGTCTCAACAGTGTGCTTACTGAGAAGTTGGATTTCAGGCATGAGTAAGTGGCTCCCAACTGCAGCCCTCACCTAGGTGACATCCTAGGAAATCCCATTTCCCAGTAAGCAATGAGGTGTCAGTACTAATGGCGGAGGCCTGTGAAATACTGGAGTCAGAGGAAAAGCTGGGGGCTGAATCACTTTTGAGCCATCAGGGAGGGATTGTGATAGCTTTGCCTGTTAGAACCTGAAAGCATTTATATTTTGGTGTGTGGTCCAGTGCTGCCACTTGAACCTGAACCCAGGTCTCAATGCCATTCCTTTGGTGTTCAAAAATTAGCACTGTACCATTTGAGTCATAGGTCAAGTTCTGGCTTTTTGCTGCCTAATTGAAGACAAGTGCCTTTAGACTTTTACTGACTAGACTGGCTTTCCGCTAGATCTTCAGAGCTCAGCCTGCTGGGTGGCTAAGATTAGAGGAATGAGCATTTAGTTCTTTATTTAGAGCATTCACTTATTGATTTATTTAGAGCATTTACTTAGTTAATTTAAGGTGCGTTTACTTTGGACAGATGCATAGAGGCCTCTCTCAGAAGTTTCTGGAAGTGGGGTGTAAAAGTCATCCTGTTCTCGAGTGTCTCTTAAACCCCTCCCAGCACATAAGTGCACATCTCTGCAGGACAGCCACAGCATTAGAGTCCTGCAAGAAAGGGGCTTTTGTAGAAGGCTCAGGATGGAGAGAGAAGGCTCTCACTTTCCTTGTACCGAATGTGCCCACAGCATCATGTGTTCCATCTATACGATGTGAATGGATTTCTACCCCAGTGATTTCTACGAGTTCAAGAACTGCCACACCCTGACACAACTCAAGCTCTATATGAGGCTCCACATGCCGGCTTTGGACCTGCTCTTCTAAACACATACTTTTTGACCAGCTGGAGGAATGTGCGACCACTAAGACCAAGAAAAAGTAGAAGTCCTGGTGTGGGTGCCTCAGAGCCTGTGAGTAGGAAGCCCATGTGGTCTAGATATTGGTTGGCCCTTACTTCTACAGAGCTTGGCAAAATGCCCTTTATGGGTGGTGTCAGCCAGGTAATGTCTGTCCTCTGAAAGGACTCGGGAATAAGCACTCATTAGAAAGACCCTACACCTCCTCAGTGTTCAGTCCAAACTCCAGTTCTACAGGTTCCTCCATTAGATCCTCATGGAAGTTGAGTGACACTTCAACTTGCAGAGTCCACTCTGTCCACTCTGTACCTATTTCCATTCTTAGGTTTGGGTCATCGTGGAAGAGCTTATCCTGAACTCCGGATGAAAAACCCACCAATGGAGCTGGTGACTGATGGAGACTGAGAAACATCACTGCACTCCAGAAAGCATGGGCCTTCTGTAGAAATTACCAAACAGGTTTAAAGTCCTGTGGATATACCTTTTGCTCTGAACCCCATGTGTGACACAGTTGAACGTGCAGATACTATGGAGGAAGAAAAAGAGCAGCCAGATTTCCTTCCGTTTCCTTTCACACTCCACCCAGAGTCAGTCCATCTGAGTCAGAGTAACACTCCACTGATTGTGCAAGCTGAAGGGGCACACGCTGGGCTCATGGAAAATGTCCCCATGGGAAGCAGCAAGTGTACTCTCAATACTGGATTCATTGGAGGAAAATGAATCCATCCTCACAGAATATCCAGACCCATCCATCTCACTAAAAGAGACTCAATCTCCATTCGACAAACCAGAATCCATCCCCCTCTTAACTCAGGAAGGACATTCTGTTTCTCATGAGGAAGGAGACCCTTCTGAAGACTCTGAAGTAGAATTACTGTCGGAAGGCAACTTGGAGGCCAGTCTGGATTTAGAGCTTCCCTGTCCCCTTCCTAAAAAGACATCTCTTTATCTTGCTCTCATGATTCTTGTCAAGAATTCATTGTATTTACTTTGCTAACTATTAAACTCTCATTGTTAATATTATGGTGTGCAGTTCTTCAGTGCTTATTATACTGTGTTTTATTTTCCACTTATAATGTGAGACCTCAGACACATAGGTCTGGGTGGGCCAAAAACCAGACAGGTCTGGTCCCACAGAAGACAATCTTACTGGATATACAGGGAATTATGAAATGCATGGAATCACCAGGAATCCAGGCCAGGCCTCCATGGAAAGACAAGTCAGCTACCAAAGCTTAAGGACAGAGCAGATGCCTGGAAATGTGTTTTGTCAATCGGGAGAAGTGCCAGAGTAACTGTAATATTATGTGGGACTCTGTTCTGTGAGTTCAAGTCTGTTTATATAACCATTGTGCTTTGTACAAATATTTAAGAAAATTAAAACTCCACAATAGCATCAAAAAGCTACTTTGGCTTTGAATGTGGCCTAGTTGTAGAGTGCTCGCCTAGTATACAAGAAGACCTTGATTCAATTCCTCGACACTGCATACACAGAAAAAGCAGATGGGGCACTGTGGCTCAGGTGTCAGAGTGCCACCCTTGAACAAATGTGGCCAAGGACAGTTTCTGGTCCCTCAGTTCAAGCCCCAGGACTAGCCAAACAAGAAATCATACCATTTTCCACATATTTGGAAATAAATCTGTTTTATCTAACCCTACTTCTTTTTTGCCAGTCCAGGCTGTGTGCCACCAAGCCAAATACTGGCCCCCAACCTTACTATTTTTAATCATTTAATTTTTTTACATACTCATATTTCATGCTGTCTGTATTAATACCATAAACAGTATGCTTAGTGTAATAATGTTAAAGGTAAAACATAAGAAATTAATAACTAAAATTCCTTTTTTATTATTTTTATAGCATTACTACAATTTTATGAGAAAAATCACCTAGAATGTTTATTTTAGAGTTCAAGTAATCCATTTTGATAAATATTTCAACCTACATCATTTATTTGAACACATTTTAAACTATTTTTTTCAGGAATGAAAATACATATATATTTGTTGTAAATGAAATTTATGACTTGGGGGAAGGGAAAGAGAAAAAGGGGGAGGGGGTAACAGTGTTTACAAGAAATGTACTCATTACATATGTAACAGCAATCTCTTTGTATATCACCTTGAACAACAAATTTTTTGAAAAGTACAATAAGTTTAAATGTCTACTTTGGGCAGAATTTTTCTTGCCAGTACTGGGCTTAGACTCAGGACCTGAGCACGATTCTTGTTTTTGTTTTGTTTATTCTTAAGGCGCAAGTTCTATCACATGTGCCACAGCACCACTTTTATCTTTTTTTATCTATGTTGTGCTGAGGAATTGAACTTGGGTCTTCATTCATGCTCGGCAAGAACTCTTCCACTAGGCTTAACTTATGGCCCCAGTGGGAAGGAAGTTTTCCATAAAATATGTAGGAAATATGTACACTAAGGAAAAGCCATCAAAAATAGAAGAAAAATTATATACTTAGATAACGACATGCCAGTATTATGGCAGATCTCTGTAATTCTAGCTTCAAGAGTGGCCTATTTGGACCGGTAGTTGGCTGGCTGAAGTAAAGTGCTATCCTTGAGCAAGCCCTAGGACAGTGCTCTGGCCATGAGTTGAAGCCATATTGTTTGGTTGGTGAAGATCTTCTCCCACTCTGTAGGCTTCCTGATTAGTTTACTAGCTATATCCGTTGCCATACAAAAGCTCTGCAGTTTAATGCAGTCCCACTTATCCAGCCTTTCTCTGATTTGTTGTGATTCTTGGTCCTTATTAAGAAAGTTTCGACCTGGGCCAAGGAGGCCTAGTGTATCTCCTATTCCTTCCTGTAAACTTTTCAGTGTGTCAGCTTTTACCTCCACGTCTTTGATACATTTGGAGTTAATTCTGGTGCAAGGTGACAAAGAAGGATCCAACTTTAGTTTTCTGCAGGTGTTTAACCAGTTCTGCCTGCACAACTTGTTGAAGAGGCTATCTTTCTTCCATTCTATTTTTTTGGCTCCCTGGTCAAAGATTAGGTGGCCATAGGTCTGTGGTTTAATATCTGGGTCCGCAGTTCTACTCCATTGGACTTCAGGCCTGTTCTTGTGCCAGTACCAAGCTTTTTTGCAATTATAGCTCTGTAATAGAGTCTTAAGTTTGGAATTGAAATTCCTCCAGCGCTGTTCTTTCTGCTAAGAAGTGTTTTTGCTATACGGGGTCTTTTATTATTCCATATGAAATTTTGAATTGCCTCTTCTATTTCTTTAAAGAATGACATTGGGATGTTGATTGGTATTACATTGAATTTGTAGATAGCCCGTGGCAAGATTGTCATTTTCACAATGTTGATTCTTCCAATCCAGGAGCATGGGAGGTTTTTCCATTTCCTTAGTTCTGCTTTAATTTCCTTTTTTATGGTTGTAAATTTTCATCTAAACGGTCCTTTACATTCTTAGTTAAGCTAATTGCTAGGTACTTTATTTTCTTTGAGGCTATTGTGAAAGGATTTTCTTTCCTGATTATTGCCTCGTTCCTCTCAGTGTTGACGTAAAGTAAGGCAGTTGATTTGTGAGGGTTGATTTTATGGCCTGCTACCCTTCCAAAGCTTTGAATCAGCTCAAGGAACTTGGGAGTAGAGTCTATAGGATTCTTTAAATACAGAATCATGTCATCTGCAAAGAGGGATAGTTTTATTTCCTCTTTCCCTACTTGGATCCCCTTTATGCTTGCTTCTTGCCTCATTGCACTGCGTAGGAATTCTAGTACTATGTTAAAAAGGAGTGGAGAGAGTGGGCATCCTTGTCTCGTTCCTGATTTTAGAGGGAATGGCTTTAGATTTTCACCATTAAGTATAATACTAGCAGTGGGTTTCTCATACAAAGCCTTTATTACATTGAGAAATGTTCCATGGATTCCTAGTTTCTCCACATCTTTTAACATAAAGGGGTTTTGGATCTTGTCAAATGCCTTTTCCGCATCTATTGAGACAATCATGTAATTTTATCCCTGCTCCTGTTGATGTGTTGACTTATATTAATTGATTTGTGTATGTTGAACCAGCTTTGCCTCCCTGTGATGAATCCAGTTTGATCATAGTGTATAATTTTTTGATGAGTTGTTGTAGACGGTTGGCCAGTATTTTGTTGAGAAGTTTTGCATCGATGTTCATCAAAGAAATGGGTCTATAGATCTCTTTCTTTGATGAATCTCTGTCTGGTTTGGGGACGAGGGATATACTGGCTTCACAGAATGAGTTTGGTAAAGAACCTTCATTTTCAATTTCGTTGAAGAGCTTGAGGAGTATTGGTGTGACCTCTGCTTTGAAGACCTTATAGAATTCAGCTGTGAATCCATCTGGCCCTGGGCTCTTTTTAAGTGGAAGTTGTCTAATTTCCATTTCTATTTCAGAGCTTGAAATACGCCTGTTGAGTTGGGTTAGCTATTCTTGGTTCAGTGTGGGTACGTTAATATTGTCTAGGAATTCATCCATTTCTTCTAGATTCTCAAATTTGTTGGCCTAAAGGTTTGAGAAGTTTTCCCTCATGATATTCTGGATCTTGGTAATTTCTGTCGTGATATTACCATTTTCATCTGCGATTTTGTTTATTTCGATATGCTCTCTTCTTTTTTTGGTAAGATTTGCTAAGGGCTTGTCAATTTTGTTAATTCTTTCAAAGAACCAACTCCTTGTTTTGTTGATTCTTTCTATAGTTTTTTTATTCCAAATCATTTAATTCTGCTTTGATTTTAATAATTTGCTTTCTCCTAATGGGTTTAGGGTTGGTTGGTTTGTTGCTCTTTTTCCAGGAGGTTAAGGTGAGACATTAACTAGTTGGTTTGCCATTTTCCCAACTTCCTGGTGTGTGAACTCAGAATGGAGTTGTGTGAAGTCAGAATGGAGGTGTGAAGTCATAGAATGGAGTTGGGTGAAGTCATAGAAAGGATGTGTGTGAAGTCATAGAATGGATGTGTGTGTAGTCATAGAATGGAGGTGTGTGAAGTCAGAATGGAGGTGTGTGAAGTCATAGAATGGAGGTGTGTGAAGTCACAGAATGGACGTGTGTGAAGTCATAGAATGGAGGTGTGTGAAGTCACAGAATTGAGGTGTTTGAAGTCATATATTGGAGGTGTTTGAAATCAAAATGGATGTATGAAGTCATAGAATGGAGGTGTGTGAAATCATAGAATGAGGGTGTTTGAGGTCATAGAATGGAGGTGTGTGAAGTCATAGAATGGAAGTGTGTGAAGTCACAGATTGGAGCTGTGTGAAGTCACAGAATCAAGGTGTTAGAAGTCACAGAATAGAGGTGTGTGAACTCAGAATGGAGGTGTGTGAAGTCACAGAAAGGAGGTGTGTGAAGTCATAGAATGGAAGTGTGTGAAGTCATAGAATGGAGGTGTGTGAAGTCAGAATGCAGGTGTGTGAAGTTAACGAATGGAGTTGTGTGAACTCAGAAAGGAGGTGTGTGAAGTCACAGAATGAAGGTTTGTGAAGTCATAGAATGGAGGTGTGTGAAGTCATAGAATGGATGTTTCTGAAGTAAGAATGAAAGTGTGTGAAGTCATAGAATGGCGGTATGTGAACTCATAGAATGGGGGTGTGTGAAGTCACAGAATGGAGGTGTGTGAGGTCAAAATGGAGGTGTGTAGTCATTGATTGGAGTTGGGTGAAGCCATAGAAAGGAGCTGTGGGAAGTCATAGAATGGAGGAGTGTGAAGTCATAGAGTGCATGTGAGTGCAATCACAGATTCGAGGTCTGTGAAGTCATAGAATGGAGGTGTGTGATGTCAGAATGGAGGTGTGTAGTCATCGATTGGAGGTGGGTGAAGTCATAGATGGAGTTGTGTGAAGTCATAGTATGGAGGTGTGTGAAATCATAGAACAGAGTTTTGTGAAGGCACAGAATGGAGCTTTGTGAATTCAGAATGGAGGTGTGTGAAGTCATAGAATGGAGGTGTGTGAAGTCAGAATGGAGGTGTGTGAACTCATAGAATGGAGGTGTGTGACGTCACAATGGAAGTGTGTGAAGTCATAAAATGGAGGTGTGTGAATTCACTGAATGGAGGTGTGTGAAGTCATAGAATGGAGGTGTGTGAAGTTATAGAATGGATGTTTGTAAAGTAAAAATGAAGGTGTGTGAAGCCATAGAATGGAGATGTGTGAAGTCAGAATGGAGGTGTGTGAAGTCACAGAATGGAGATGTGTCAACTCAGAATTTAGGTGTGTGAAGTCAAAGAATGGAGGTGTGTGAAGTCATAGAATGGAGGTGTGTGAAGTCATAGAATGGAGGTGTGTGAAGTCAGAATGGAGGTGTGTGAGGTCACAGAATTGAGGTGTGTGAACACAAAATGAAGGTGTGTGAAGTCAAAGAATGGAGGTGTTTGAAGTCATAGAATGGAGGATTGTGAAGTCATAGTATGTATGTTTGTGAAGTAAGAATGAAGGTGTGTGAAGGCATAGAATGGAGGTGTGTGAAGTCACAGAATGGAGGTGTGTGAAGGCATAGAATGGAGGTGTGTGAAGTCATAGAATGGAGGTGTGTGAAGTCATATAATGGAGGTGTGTGAAGTCACAGAATGGAGGTGTGTGACGTCAGAATGGAGGTGTGTGAACTCATAGAACGGTAGTGTGTGTAGTCACAATGGAGCTGTGTGAAGTCATAGAATGGAGGTGTGTGAAGTCACAGAATGGACGTGTGTGAAGTCAAAGAATGGAGGTGTGTGAAGTCATAGAATGGAAGTGTGTGAAGTCATAGAATGGAGGTGTGTTAACTCAGAATGGAGGTGTGTGAAGTCACACAATGGAGGTGTGTGAACTCAGAATGGAGGTGTGTGAAGTCATAGGTGGAGGTGTGTAAAGTCATAGTATGGAGATATGTGAAATCATAGAATGGAGATTTGTGAAGTCACAGAATGGAGTTGTGTGAGTCAGAATTGAAGTGTCTGAAATCATAGAATGTAGATGTGTGAAGTCATACAATGGAGTATTGTGAAGTCACCGAAGTGAGGTTTGTGAAGTCATAGAATGGAGGAATGATAAATCAAATTAGAGGGGTGTGAAGTCGGAGAATGGAGGTGTGTGAAGTCATAGAATGGAGATGGTTGAAGTCATAGAATGGAGGTGGGTGAAGTCATAGAATGTAGGTGTGTGAAGTCACAGAATGGAGGTGTGTGAACTCAGAATGGAGGTGTGTGAAGTCACAGAATGTAGATGTGTGAAGTCATAGAATGGAGTATGGTGAAGTCAACGAAGGGAGGTTTGTGAAGTCATAGAATGGAGGTATGAGAAATCAAATTAGAGGAATGTGAAGTCGGAGAATGAAGGTGTGTGAAGTCATAAAATGGAGGTGGGTGAAGTCATTGAATGGAGGTGTGTGAATTCAGATTTGAGGTGTGTGAAGTCATAGAATGGAGGTGTGTCAACTCAGAAAGGAGGTGTGTGAAGGCATAGAATGGAGGTGAGTGAAGTCATAGAATGGACGTGTGTGAAATCATAGAATGGAGGTGTGTGAAGTCACAGAATTTAGGTGTGTGAAGTCACAATGGAGGTGTGTGAGGTCAGAATGGAGGTGTGTGAAGTCATAGAATGTAGGTGTGTGAAGTCACAATGCAGGTGTGTGAACTCATAGAATGGAGGTGTGTGAAATCTCAATGTATGTGTGTGAAGTCATAGGATGGAGGTGTGTGAAGTCATAGAATGGAGGTGTGTGAAGTCATAGAATGGAGGTGGGTGAAGTCATAGAATGGAGGTTTGTGAAGTCACAGAATGGAGGTGTGTGAAATCATAGAATGAGGTGTGTGAAGTCACAGAATGGAGGTGTGTGAAGTCAGAATGGAGGTGTGTGAAATCATAGAATGGAGGTGTGTGTAGTCAGAATGGAGGTGTGAAGTCATAGAATGGAGGTGGGTGAAGTCACAGAAATTAGGTGTGGGAAGTCATACAATGGAGAAGTGTGAAGTCATAGAGTGGAGGTGAGTGAAGTCAAAGATTCGAGGTCTGTGAAGTCATAGAATGGAGGTGTGTGAAGTCAGAATATAGGTGTTCGAAGTCATAGAATAGAGGTGTGTGAAGTCAGAATGGAGGTGTGTGAAGTCATAGAATGGAGGTGTGTGAACTCATAGAATGGAGGTGTGTGACGTCACAATGGAAGATTGTGAAGTCATAGAATGGAGGTGTGTGAAGTCACTGAATGGAGGTGTCTGAAGTCATACAATGGAGGTGTGTGAAGTCAGAATGGAGGTGTGTGAAGTCACAGAATGGAGGTGTGTGAACTCAGAATGGAGGTGTATGAAGTCATAGATGGAGGTGTGTGAAGTCATAGTATGGAGATATGTGAAATGATAGAATGGAGTTTTGTGATGTCACAGAATGGAGTTGTGTGAGTCAGAATTGAGGTGTGTGAAGTCATAGAATGTAGATGTGTGAAGTCATAGAATGGAGTATTGTGATGTCACCGAAGGGAGGTTTGTGAAGTCATAGAATGGAGGTATGAGAAATCAAATTAGAGGGGTGTGAACTCGGAGAATGGAGGTGTGTGAAGTCATAGAATGGAGGTGCGTGAAGTCATAGAACGGAGGTGTGTGAATTCAGATTGTAGGTGTGTGCAGTCACAGAATGGAGGTGTGTGAAGTCATAGAATGGAGGTGTGTAAAGTCACAGAATGGAGGTGTGGGAAGTCACAGATTGGAGGTGTGTGAAGTCCTAGAATGTAGGTGTGTGAACTCAGAATGGAGGTGTGTAAAGTCACAGAATGGAGGTGTGTGAAATCATAGAATGGAAGTGTGTGAAGTAATAGAATGGAGGTGTGGGAAGTAACAGAATGGACGGTTTGAAGTCATAGAATGGAGGTGTGTGAAGTCACAGAATTGAGGTGTTTGAAGTCATATATTGGAGGTGTGTGAAATCAAAATGGATGTGTGAAGTCATAGAATGGACGTGTGTAAAATCATAGAATGAGGGTGTGTGAGGTCATAGAATGGAGGTTTGTGAATGCACAGAATGGAGGTGTGTGAAGACATAGAATGGAGGAGTGTGAAGTCATAGAAGGGAAGTGTGTGAAGTCACAGAATGGAGGTCTGTGAAGTCACAGAATGGAGGTGTGTGAAGTCACAGAATGGAGTTGTGTGAACTCAAAATGGAGGTGTGTGTAGTCACAGAAAGGAGGTTTGTGAAGTCCTAGAATGGAGGTGTGTGAAGTCATAGAATGGATGTTTCTGAAGTAAGAATGAAGGTGTGTGAAGTCATAGAATGGAGGTGTGTGAAGTCATAGAATGGAGGTGTTTGAAGTCACAGAATGGAGGTGTGTGAAGTCAGAATGGAGGTGTGTAGTCATAGATTGGAGGCGGGTGAAATCATAGAAAGGATGTGTTGGAAGTCCTAGAATGGAGTAGTGTGAAGTCATAGAGTGCAGGTGAGTGAAGTCACAGAAAGCAGGTGTGTGAACCCAGAATGGAGGTGTGTAAAGTGACAGAATGGAGGTGTGTGAAGTCATAGAATGGAAGTGTGTGAAGTCAGATTGGAGGTGTGTAAAGTCACAGAATGGAGGTCTGTGAAATCATAGAATGGAGGTGTGTGATGTCAGATTGGAGGTGTGTGAAGTCAAAGAATGTAGGTGTGTGAAGTCATTGAATGGAGGTGTGTGAAGTCACAGAATGGAGGTGTGTGAAGTCAGAATAGAGGTGTGCGAAGTCATAGAATGGAGGTGTGTGAAGTCAGAATAGAGGTGTGTGAAGTCATAGAATGGAGGTCTGTGAAGTCACAGAATGGAGGTGTAGAAAGTCACAGAATGGAGGTGGGTTACGTCACAGAAAGGAGGTGTGTGAACTCAGAATGGAGGGGTGTAAAGTCACAGAATGCAGGTGTGTGAAGTCATAGAGTGGAAGTGTGTGAAGTCATAGAATGGAGCTGTGTGAAGTCACAGAATGGACCGTATGAAGTCATAGAATGGAGGTGTGTGAAGTCACAGAATTGAGGTGTTTGAAGTCATATATTGGAGGTGTGTGAAGTCAAAATGCATGTGTGAAGTCACAGAATGGAAGTTTGTGAAGTCATACTATGGAGGTGTGTGAACTCATAGAATGGATGTTTCTGAAGTAAAAATGAAGGTGTGTGAAGTCATATAATGGAGGTGTGTGAAGTCACAGAATGGAGGTGTGTGAAGTCAGAATGGATTTGTGTAGTCATAGATTGGAGGTGGGTGAAGTCATAGAAAGGAGGTGTGGAAAGTCATAGAATGGAGGAGTGTGAAGTCAGAGAGTGCAGGTGAGTGAAGTCACAGATTCGAGGTCTGTGAATTCATAGAATGGAGGTGTGTGATGTCAGAATGGAGGTGTGCGAAGTCATAGAATAGAGGTGTGTGAAGTCAGAATGGAGGTGTGTGAAGTCATAGATGGAGCTGTGTGAAGTCACAGAATGGAGGTGTGTGATGTCAGAATGGAGGTGTGCGAAGTCATAGAACGGAGGTTTGTGAAGTCAGAATGGAGGTGTGTGAACTCATAGAACGGAGGTGTGTGACGTCACAATGGAAGTGTGTGAAGTCATAGAATGGAGGTATGTGAAGTGACAGAATGGAGGTGTGTAAAGTCATAGAATTGAGGTGTGTGAAATGTTAGAATGGTTGTTTGTAAAGTAAGAATGAAGGTGTGTGAAGTCATAGAATGTAAGTGTGTGACGTCAAAGAATGGAGATGTGTGAAGTCATAGAATGGAGCTTTGTGAAGTCAGAATGGAGGTGTGTGAAGTCAAATAATGGAGGTGTGTCAACTCAGAATTTAGGTGTATGAAGTCAAAGAATGGAGGTGTGTGAAGTCATAGAATGGAGGTGTGTGAAGTCATAGAATGGAGGTGTGTGAAGTCATAGAATGGAAGTGTGTGAAGTCACAGTATGGAGGTGTGTGAAATCAGAATAAATGTGTGTAGTCATAGATTGGAGGAGTGTGAAGTCATAGAGTGCAGGTGAGTGAAGTCACAGATTCGATGTCTGTGAAATCATAGAATGGAGGTGTGTGATGTCAGATTGGAGGTGTGTGAAGTCAAAGAATGTAGGTGTGTGAAGTAATTGAATGGAGGTGTGTGATGTCACAGAATGGAGGTATGTGAAGTCAGAATAGAGGTTTGAGAAGTCATAGAATGGAGGTGTGTGAAGTCAGAATGGAGGTGTATGAAGTCATAGAATGGAGGTGTGTGAAGTCAGAATAGAGGTGTGTGAAGTCACAGAATGGAGGTGTGTGAAGTCACAGAATGGCGGTGTGGGAAGTCACAGAATGGAGGTGAGTGACGTCACAGAATGGAGGTGTATGAACTCAGAATGGAGGTGTGTAAAGTCACAGAATGTAGGTGTGTGAAGTCATAGAATGGAAGTTTGTGAATTCATATTATGGAGGTGTGTGAAGTCACAGAATGGACGGTATGAAGTCATAGAATGGAGGTGTGTGATGTTACAGAATTGAGGTGTTTGAAGTCATATATTGGAGGGGTGTGAATTCAAAATGGATGTGTGAAGTCATAGAATGGAGGTGTGTGAAATCATAGAGTGAGGGTGTGTGAGGTCATAGAATGGAGGTGTGTGAAGTCACAGAATGGAGATGTGTGAAGTCATAAAATGGAGGTGTGTGAAGTCATAGAATGGAAGTGTGAGAAGTCACACAATGGAGGTGTGTAAAGTCAGAGAATGGAGGTGTGTGACTCAGAATGGAGGTTTGAGAAGTCACAGAATGGAGCAGTGTGAAGTCATAGAAAGGAAGTGTGTGAAGGCATAGAATGGAGGTGTGTGAAGTCAGAATGGAGATGTGTGAAGTCACCGAATGGAGGTTTGTGAAGTCATAGAATGGAGGTGTGTGATGTCATAGAATGGAGGTGTGTGAATTCACAGAATGGAGGTGTGTGAAGTCAGAATAGAGGTGAGTAGTCGTAGATTGGAGGTGGGTGAAGTCATAGAAAGAAGGTGTGGAAAGTCATAGAATGGAGGAGTATGAAGTCATAGAGTGCAGGTGAGTGAAGTCACAGATTCGAGGTCTGTGAAGTCATAGAATGGAGTTGTGTGATGTCAGAATGGAGGTGTGCGAAGTCATAGAAGAGAGGCGTGTGAAGTCAGAATGGAGGTGTGTGAAGTCATAGATGAAGTTGTGTGAAGTCATAGAATGGAGGTGTGTGAAATCATAGAATGGAGTTTTGTGAAGTCACAGAATGGAGCTGTGTGAATTCAGAATGGAGGTGTGTGAAGTCATAGAATGGAGGTGTGTGAAGTCAGAATGGGGGTGTGTGAACTCATAGAATGGAGGTGTGTGAAGTCACAGAATGGAAGTGTATGAAGTCATAGAATGGAGGTGTGTGAAGTCACAGAATGGAGGTGTGTGAAGTCATCGAATGGAGGTATGTGAAGTCTCAGAATGGAGGTGTGTAAAGTCATAAAATGAAGGTGTGTGAAGTTATAGAATGGATGTTTGTAAAGTAAGAATATAGTTGTGTGAAGTCATAGAATGGAGGTGTGTGAGGTCAAAGAATGGAGGTGTGCAAAGTCATAGAATGGAGCTGTGTGAAGTCAGAATGGAGGTGTGTGAAGTCACAGAATGGAGGTGTGTCAACTCAGAATTTAGGTGTGTGAAGTCAAAGAATGGAGGTGTGTGAAGTCATAGAATGCAGGTGTGTGAAGTCATAGAATGGAGGTGTATGAAGTCAGAATGGAGGTGTGTGAATTCACAGAATTGAGGTGTGTGAACACAGAATGGAGGTGTGTGAAGTCAAAGAATGGAGGTGTGTGAAGTCAAAGAATGGAGGTGTGTGAAGTCATAGAATGGAGGTATGAGAAGTCATAAAATGGAGGTGTGTGAAGTCAGAGAATGGAGGTGTGTGAAATCAGAATGGAGGTGTGAAGTCATAGAATGGAGGTGGTTGAACTCACAGAATGGAGGTGTGTGAAATCATAGAATGGATGTGTGTGAAGTCACAGAATGGAGGTGTGTGACGTCACAGAATGGAGGTGTGTCAACTCAGAATTTCGGTGTGTGAAGTCAAAGAATGGAGGTGGGTGAAGTCATAGAATGCAGGTGTGTGTAGTCATAAAATGGAGGTGTATGAAGTCAGAATGTAGGTGTGTGAAGTCACAGAATTGAGGTGTGTGAACACAGAATAGAGGTGTGTGATGTCAAAGAATGGAGGTGTGTGAAGTCATAGATTGGAGGGGTGTGAAGTCATAGAATGTATGTTTGTGAACTAAGAATGGAGGTGTGTGAAGTCACAGAATGGAGGTGTGTGAAGTCACAGAATGGAGGTGTGTGAAGTCACAGAATTGAGGTGTGTGAACACAGAATGGAGGAGTGTGAAGTCAAAGAATGGAGGTGTGTGAAGTCATAGAATGGAGGTGTGTGAAGTCATAGAATGTATGTTTGTGAAGTAAGAATGAAGGTGTGTGAAGTCACAGAATGGAGGTGTGTGAAGTCACAGAATGGAGGTGTGTGAAGTCATAGAATGGAGGTGTGTGAAGTCATAGAATAGAGGTGTGTGAAGTCAGAATGGAGGTGTGTGAAGTCATAGATGGAGCTGTGTGAAGTCACAGAATGGAGGTGTGTGATGTCAGAATGGAGGTGTGCGAAGTCATAGAATAGAGGTGTGTGAAGTCAGAATGGAGGTGTGTGAACTCATAGAACGGAGGTGTGTGACGTCACAATGGAAGTGTGTGAAGTCATAGAATGGAGGTATGTGAAGTGACAGAATGGAGGTGTGTAAAGTCATAGAATTGAGGTGTGTGAAATGTTAGAATGGTTGTTTGTAAAGTAAGAATGAAGGTGTGTGAAGTCATAGAATGTAGGTGTGTGACGTCAAAGAATGGAGATGTGTGAAGTCATAGAATGGAGCTGTGTGAAGTCAGAATGGAGGTGTGTGAAGTCAAATAATGGAGGTGTGTCAACTCAGAATTTAGGTGTATGAAGTCAAAGAATGGAGGTGTGTGAAGTCATAGAATGGAGGTGTGTGAAGTCATAGAATGGAGGTGTGTGAAGTCATAGAATGGAAGTGTGTGAAATCACAGTATGGAGGTGTGTGAAATCAGAATAAATGTGTGTAGTCATAGATTGGAGGAGTGTGAAGTCATAGAGTGCAGGTGAGTGAAGTCACAGATTCGAGGTCTGTGAAATCATAGAATGGAGGTGTGTGATGTCAGATTGGAGGTGTGTGAAGTCAAAGAACGTAGGTGTGTGATGTAATTGAATGGAGGTGTGTGAAGTCACAGAATGGAGGTATGTGAAGTCAGAATAGAGGTTTGAGAAGTCATAGAATGGAGGTGTGTGAAGTCAGAATGGAGGTGTATGAAGTCATAGAATGGAGGTGTGTGAAGTCAGAATAGAGGTGTGTGAAGTCACAGAATGGAGGTGTGTGAAGTCACAGAATGGCGGTGTGGGAAGTCACAGAATGGAGGTGAGTGACGTCACAGAATGGAGGTGTATGAACTCAGAATGGAGGTGTGTAAAGACACAGAATGTAGGTGTGTGAAGTCATAGAATGGAAGTGTGTGAATTCATATTATGGAGGTGTGTGAAATCACAGAATGGACGGTATGAAGTCATAGAATGGAGGTGTGTGATGTTACAGAATTGAGGTGTTTGAAGTCATATATTGGAGGGGTGTGAATTCAAAATGGATGTGTGAAGTCATAGAATGGAGGTGTGTGAAATCATAGAGTGAGGGTGTGTGAGGTCATAGAATGGAGGTGTGTGAAGTCACAGAATGGAGATGTGTGAAGTCATAAAATGGAGGTGTGTGAAGTCATAGAATGGAAGTGTGAGAAGTCACACAATAGAGGTGTGTAAAGTCAGAGAATGGAGGTGTGTGACTCAGAATGGAGGTTTGAGAAGTCACAGAATGGAGCAGTGTGAAGTCATAGAAAGGAAGTGTGTGAAGTCATAGAATGGAGGTGTGTGAAGTCAGAATGGAGATGTGTGAAGTCACCGAATGGAGGTTTGTGAAGTCATAGAATGGAGGTGTGTGAAGTCATAGAATGGAGGTGTGTGAATTCACAGAATGGAGGTGTGTGAAGTCAGAATAGAGGTGAGTAGTCGTAGATTGGAGGTGGGTGAAGTCATAGAAAGAAGGTGTGGGAAGTCATAGAATGGAGGAGTATGAAGTCATAGAGTGCAGGTGAGTGAAGTCACAGATTCGAGGTCTGTGAAGTCATAGAATGGAGTTGTGTGATGTCAGAATGGAGGTGTGCGAAGTCATAGAAGAGAGGTGTGTGAAGTCAGAATGGAGGTGTGTGAAGTCATAGATGAAGTTGTGTGAAGTCATAGTATGGAGGTGTGTGAAATCATAGAATGGAGTTTTGTGAAGTCACAGAATGGAGCTGTGTGAATTCAGAATGGAGGTGTGTGAAGTCATAGAATGGAGGTGTGTGAAGTCAGAATGGAGGTGTGTGAACTCATAGAATGGAGGTGTGTGAAGTCACAGAATGGAAGTGTATGAAGTCATAGAATGGAGGTGTGTGAAGTCACAGAATGGAGGTGTGTGAAGTCATCGAATGGAGGTATGTGAAGTCTCAGAATGGAGGTGTGTAAAGTCATAAAATGAAGGTGTGTGAAGTTATAGAATGGATGTTTGTAAAGTAAGAATATAGTTGTGTGAAGTCATAGAATGGAGGTGTGTGAGGTCAAAGAATGGAGGTGTGCAAAGTCATAGAATGGAGCTGTGTGAAGTCAGAATGGAGGTGTGTGAAGTCACAGAATGGAGGTGTGTCAACTCAGAATTTAGGTGTGTGAAGTCAAAGAATGGAGGTGTGTGAAGTCATAGAATGCAGGTGTGTGAAGTCATAGAATGGAGGTGTATGAAGTCAGAATGGAGGTGTGTGAATTCACAGAATTGAGGTGTGTGAACACAGAATGGAGGTGTGTGAAGTCAAAGAATGGAGGTGTGTGAAGTCAAAGAATGGAGGTGTGTGAAGTCATAGAATGTATGTTTGTGAAGTAAGAATGAAGGTGTGTGAAGTCACAAAATGGAGGTGTGTGAAGTCACAGAATGGAGGTGTGTGAAGTCATAGAATGGAGGTATGAGAAGTCATAAAATGGAGGTGTGTGAAGTCAGAGAATGGAGGTGTGTGAAATCAGAATGGAGGTGTGAAGTCATAGAATGGAGGTGGTTGAACTCACAGAATGGAGGTGTGTGAAATCATAGAATGGATGTGTGTGAAGTCACAGAATGGAGGTGTGTGACGTCACAGAATGGAGGTGTGTCAACTCAGAATTTCGGTGTGTGAAGTCAAAGAATGGAGGTGGGTGAAGTCATAGAATGCAGGTGTGTGTAGTCATAAAATGGAGGTGTATGAAGTCAGAATGTAGGTGTGTGAAGTCACAGAATTGAGGTGTGTGAACACAGAATAGAGGTGTGTGATGTCAAAGAATGGAGGTGTGTGAAGTCATAGATTGGAGGGGTGTGAAGTCATAGAATGTATGTTTGTGAACTAAGAATGGAGGTGTGTGAAGTCACAGAATGGAGGTGTGTGAAGTCACAGAATGGAGGTGTGTGAAGTCACAGAATTGAGGTGTGTGAACACAGAATGGAGGAGTGTGAAGTCAAAGAATGGAGGTGTGTGAAGTCATAGAATGGAGGTGTGTGAAGTCATAGAATGTATGTTTGTGAAGTAAGAATGAAGGTGTGTGAAGTCACAGAATGGAGGTGTGTGAAGTCACAGAATGGAGGTGTGTGAAGTCATAGAATGGAGGTGTGTGAAGTCATAGAATAGAGGTGTGTGAAGTCAGAATGGAGGTGTGTGAAGTCATAGATGGAGCTGTGTGAAGTCACAGAATGGAGGTGTGTGATGTCAGAATGGAGGTGTGCGAAGTCATAGAATAGAGGTGTGTGAAGTCAGAATGGAGGTGTGTGAACTCATAGAACGGAGGTGTGTGACGTCACAATGGAAGTGTGTGAAGTCATAGAATGGAGGTATGTGAAGTGACAGAATGGAGGTGTGTAAAGTCATAGAATTGAGGTGTGTGAAATGTTAGAATGGTTGTTTGTAAAGTAAGAATGAAGGTGTGTGAAGTCATAGAATGTAGGTGTGTGACGTCAAAGAATGGAGATGTGTGAAGTCATAGAATGGAGCTGTGTGAAGTCAGAATGGAGGTGTGTGAAGTCAAATAATGGAGGTGTGTCAACTCAGAATTTAGGTGTATGAAGTCAAAGAATGGAGGTGTGTGAAGTCATAGAATGGAGGTGTGTGAAGTCATAGAATGGAGGTGTGTGAAGTCATAGAATGGAAGTGTGTGAAATCACAGTATGGAGGTGTGTGAAATCAGAATAAATGTGTGTAGTCATAGATTGGAGGAGTGTGAAGTCATAGAGTGCAGGTGAGTGAAGTCACAGATTCGAGGTCTGTGAAATCATAGAATGGAGGTGTGTGATGTCAGATTGGAGGTGTGTGAAGTCAAAGAACGTAGGTGTGTGATGTAATTGAATGGAGGTGTGTGAAGTCACAGAATGGAGGTATGTGAAGTCAGAATAGAGGTTTGAGAAGTCATAGAATGGAGGTGTGTGAAGTCAGAATGGAGGTGTATGAAGTCATAGAATGGAGGTGTGTGAAGTCAGAATAGAGGTGTGTGAAGTCACAGAATGGAGGTGTGTGAAGTCACAGAATGGCGGTGTGGGAAGTCACAGAATGGAGGTGAGTGACGTCACAGAATGGAGGTGTATGAACTCAGAATGGAGGTGTGTAAAGACACAGAATGTAGGTGTGTGAAGTCATAGAATGGAAGTGTGTGAATTCATATTATGGAGGTGTGTGAAATCACAGAATGGACGGTATGAAGTCATAGAATGGAGGTGTGTGATGTTACAGAATTGAGGTGTTTGAAGTCATATATTGGAGGGGTGTGAATTCAAAATGGATGTGTGAAGTCATAGAATGGAGGTGTGTGAAATCATAGAGTGAGGGTGTGTGAGGTCATAGAATGGAGGTGTGTGAAGTCACAGAATGGAGATGTGTGAAGTCATAAAATGGAGGTGTGTGAAGTCATAGAATGGAAGTGTGAGAAGTCACACAATAGAGGTGTGTAAAGTCAGAGAATGGAGGTGTGTGACTCAGAATGGAGGTTTGAGAAGTCACAGAATGGAGCAGTGTGAAGTCATAGAAAGGAAGTGTGTGAAGTCATAGAATGGAGGTGTGTGAAGTCAGAATGGAGATGTGTGAAGTCACCGAATGGAGGTTTGTGAAGTCATAGAATGGAGGTGTGTGAAGTCATAGAATGGAGGTGTGTGAATTCACAGAATGGAGGTGTGTGAAGTCAGAATAGAGGTGAGTAGTCGTAGATTGGAGGTGGGTGAAGTCATAGAAAGAAGGTGTGGGAAGTCATAGAATGGAGGAGTATGAAGTCATAGAGTGCAGGTGAGTGAAGTCACAGATTCGAGGTCTGTGAAGTCATAGAATGGAGTTGTGTGATGTCAGAATGGAGGTGTGCGAAGTCATAGAAGAGAGGTGTGTGAAGTCAGAATGGAGGTGTGTGAAGTCATAGATGAAGTTGTGTGAAGTCATAGTATGGAGGTGTGTGAAATCATAGAATGGAGTTTTGTGAAGTCACAGAATGGAGCTGTGTGAATTCAGAATGGAGGTGTGTGAAGTCATAGAATGGAGGTGTGTGAAGTCAGAATGGAGGTGTGTGAACTCATAGAATGGAGGTGTGTGAAGTCACAGAATGGAAGTGTATGAAGTCATAGAATGGAGGTGTGTGAAGTCACAGAATGGAGGTGTGTGAAGTCATAGAATGGAGGTATGTGAAGTCTCAGAATGGAGGTGTGTAAAGTCATAAAATGAAGGTGTGTGAAGTTATAGAATGGATGTTTGTAAAGTAAGAATATAGTTGTGTGAAGTCATAGAATGGAGGTGTGTGACGTCAAAGAATGGAGGTGTGCAAAGTCATAGAATGGAGCTGTGTGAAGTCAGAATGGAGGTGTGTGAAGTCACAGAATGGAGGTGTGTCAACTCAGAATTTAGGTGTGTGAAGTCAAAGAATGGAGGTGTGTGAAGTCATAGAATGCAGGTGTGTGAAGTCATAGAATGGAGGTGTATGAAGTCAGAATGGAGGTGTGTGAAGTCACAGAATTGAGGTGTGTGAACACAGAATGGAGGTGTGTGAAGTCAAAGAATGGAGGTGTGTGAAGTCAAAGAATGGAGGTGTGTGAAGTCATAGAATGTATGTTTGTGAAGTAAGAATGAAGATGTGTGAAGTCACAAAATGGAGGTGTGTGAAGTCACAGAATGGAGGTGTGTGAAGTCATAGAATGGAGGTGTGTGAAGTCATAGAATGGAGGTATGAGAAGTCATAAAATGGAGGTGTGTGAAGTCACAGAATGGAGGTGTGTGAAATCAGAATGGAGGTGTGAAGTCATAGAATGGAGGTGGTTGAACTCACAGAATGGAGGTGTGTGAAATCATAGAATGGATGTGTGTGAAGTCACAGAACGGAGGTGTGTGACGTCACAATGGAAGTGTGTGAAGTCATAGAATGGAGGTATGTGAAGTGACAGAATGGAGGTGTGTAAAGTCATAGAATTGAGGTGTGTGAAATGTTAGAATGGTTGTTTGTAAAGTAAGAATGAAGGTGTGTGAAGTCATAGAATGTAAGTGTGTGACGTCAAAGAATGGAGATGTGTGAAGTCATAGAATGGAGCTTTGTGAAGTCAGAATGGAGGTGTGTGAAGTCAAATAATGGAGGTGTGTCAACTCAGAATTTAGGTGTATGAAGTCAAAGAATGGAGGTGTGTGAAGTCATAGAATGGAGGTGTGTGAAGTCATAGAATGGAGGTGTGTGAAGTCATAGAATGGAAGTGTGTGAAGTCACAGTATGGAGGTGTGTGAAATCAGAATAAATGTGTGTAGTCATAGATTGGAGGAGTGTGAAGTCATAGAGTGCAGGTGAGTGAAGTCACAGATTCGATGTCTGTGAAATCATAGAATGGAGGTGTGTGATGTCAGATTGGAGGTGTGTGAAGTCAAAGAATGTAGGTGTGTGAAGTAATTGAATGGAGGTGTGTGATGTCACAGAATGGAGGTATGTGAAGTCAGAATAGAGGTTTGAGAAGTCATAGAATGGAGGTGTGTGAAGTCAGAATGGAGGTGTATGAAGTCATAGAATGGAGGTGTGTGAAGTCAGAATAGAGGTGTGTGAAGTCACAGAATGGAGGTGTGTGAAGTCACAGAATGGCGGTGTGGGAAGTCACAGAATGGAGGTGAGTGACGTCACAGAATGGAGGTGTATGAACTCAGAATGGAGGTGTGTAAAGTCACAGAATGTAGGTGTGTGAAGTCATAGAATGGAAGTGTGTGAATTCATATTATGGAGGTGTGTGAAGTCACAGAATGGACGGTATGAAGTCATAGAATGGAGGTGTGTGATGTTACAGAATTGAGGTGTTTGAAGTCATATATTGGAGGGGTGTGAATTCAAAATGGATGTGTGAAGTCATAGAATGGAGGTGTGTGAAATCATAGAGTGAGGGTGTGTGAGGTCATAGAATGGAGGTGTGTGAAGTCACAGAATGGAGATGTGTGAAGTCATAAAATGGAGGTGTGTGAAGTCATAGAATGGAAGTGTGAGAAGTCACACAATGGAGGTGTGTAAAGTCAGAGAATGGAGGTGTGTGACTCAGAATGGAGGTTTGAGAAGTCACAGAATGGAGCAGTGTGAAGTCATAGAAAGGAAGTGTGTGAAGGCATAGAATGGAGGTGTGTGAAGTCAGAATGGAGATGTGTGAAGTCACCGAATGGAGGTTTGTGAAGTCATAGAATGGAGGTGTGTGATGTCATAGAATGGAGGTGTGTGAATTCACAGAATGGAGGTGTGTGAAGTCAGAATAGAGGTGAGTAGTCGTAGATTGGAGGTGGGTGAAGTCATAGAAAGAAGGTGTGGAAAGTCATAGAATGGAGGAGTATGAAGTCATAGAGTGCAGGTGAGTGAAGTCACAGATTCGAGGTCTGTGAAGTCATAGAATGGAGTTGTGTGATGTCAGAATGGAGGTGTGCGAAGTCATAGAAGAGAGGCGTGTGAAGTCAGAATGGAGGTGTGTGAAGTCATAGATGAAGTTGTGTGAAGTCATAGAATGGAGGTGTGTGAAATCATAGAATGGAGTTTTGTGAAGTCACAGAATGGAGCTGTGTGAATTCAGAATGGAGGTGTGTGAAGTCATAGAATGGAGGTGTGTGAAGTCAGAATGGGGGTGTGTGAACTCATAGAATGGAGGTGTGTGAAGTCACAGAATGGAAGTGTATGAAGTCATAGAATGGAGGTGTGTGAAGTCACAGAATGGAGGTGTGTGAAGTCATCGAATGGAGGTATGTGAAGTCTCAGAATGGAGGTGTGTAAAGTCATAAAATGAAGGTGTGTGAAGTTATAGAATGGATGTTTGTAAAGTAAGAATATAGTTGTGTGAAGTCATAGAATGGAGGTGTGTGAGGTCAAAGAATGGAGGTGTGCAAAGTCATAGAATGGAGCTGTGTGAAGTCAGAATGGAGGTGTGTGAAGTCACAGAATGGAGGTGTGTCAACTCAGAATTTAGGTGTGTGAAGTCAAAGAATGGAGGTGTGTGAAGTCATAGAATGCAGGTGTGTGAAGTCATAGAATGGAGGTGTATGAAGTCAGAATGGAGGTGTGTGAATTCACAGAATTGAGGTGTGTGAACACAGAATGGAGGTGTGTGAAGTCAAAGAATGGAGGTGTGTGAAGTCAAAGAATGGAGGTGTGTGAAGTCATAGAATGGAGGTATGAGAAGTCATAAAATGGAGGTGTGTGAAGTCAGAGAATGGAGGTGTGTGAAATCAGAATGGAGGTGTGAAGTCATAGAATGGAGGTGGTTGAACTCACAGAATGGAGGTGTGTGAAATCATAGAATGGATGTGTGTGAAGTCACAGAATGGAGGTGTGTGACGTCACAGAATGGAGGTGTGTCAACTCAGAATTTCGGTGTGTGAAGTCAAAGAATGGAGGTGGGTGAAGTCATAGAATGCAGGTGTGTGTAGTCATAAAATGGAGGTGTATGAAGTCAGAATGTAGGTGTGTGAAGTCACAGAATTGAGGTGTGTGAACACAGAATAGAGGTGTGTGATGTCAAAGAATGGAGGTGTGTGAAGTCATAGATTGGAGGGGTGTGAAGTCATAGAATGTATGTTTGTGAACTAAGAATGGAGGTGTGTGAAGTCACAGAATGGAGGTGTGTGAAGTCACAGAATGGAGGTGTGTGAAGTCACAGAATTGAGGTGTGTGAACACAGAATGGAGGAGTGTGAAGTCAAAGAATGGAGGTGTGTGAAGTCATAGAATGGAGGTGTGTGAAGTCATAGAATGTATGTTTGTGAAGTAAGAATGAAGGTGTGTGAAGTCACAGAATGGAGGTGTGTGAAGTCACAGAATGGAGGTGTGTGAAGTCATAGAATGGAGGTGTGTGAAGTCATAGAATAGAGGTGTGTGAAGTCAGAATGGAGGTGTGTGAAGTCATAGATGGAGCTGTGTGAAGTCACAGAATGGAGGTGTGTGATGTCAGAATGGAGGTGTGCGAAGTCATAGAATAGAGGTGTGTGAAGTCAGAATGGAGGTGTGTGAACTCATAGAACGGAGGTGTGTGACGTCACAATGGAAGTGTGTGAAGTCATAGAATGGAGGTATGTGAAGTGACAGAATGGAGGTGTGTAAAGTCATAGAATTGAGGTGTGTGAAATGTTAGAATGGTTGTTTGTAAAGTAAGAATGAAGGTGTGTGAAGTCATAGAATGTAGGTGTGTGACGTCAAAGAATGGAGATGTGTGAAGTCATAGAATGGAGCTGTGTGAAGTCAGAATGGAGGTGTGTGAAGTCAAATAATGGAGGTGTGTCAACTCAGAATTTAGGTGTATGAAGTCAAAGAATGGAGGTGTGTGAAGTCATAGAATGGAGGTGTGTGAAGTCATAGAATGGAGGTGTGTGAAGTCATAGAATGGAAGTGTGTGAAATCACAGTATGGAGGTGTGTGAAATCAGAATAAATGTGTGTAGTCATAGATTGGAGGAGTGTGAAGTCATAGAGTGCAGGTGAGTGAAGTCACAGATTCGAGGTCTGTGAAATCATAGAATGGAGGTGTGTGATGTCAGATTGGAGGTGTGTGAAGTCAAAGAACGTAGGTGTGTGATGTAATTGAATGGAGGTGTGTGAAGTCACAGAATGGAGGTATGTGAAGTCAGAATAGAGGTTTGAGAAGTCATAGAATGGAGGTGTGTGAAGTCAGAATGGAGGTGTATGAAGTCATAGAATGGAGGTGTGTGAAGTCAGAATAGAGGTGTGTGAAGTCACAGAATGGAGGTGTGTGAAGTCACAGAATGGCGGTGTGGGAAGTCACAGAATGGAGGTGAGTGACGTCACAGAATGGAGGTGTATGAACTCAGAATGGAGGTGTGTAAAGACACAGAATGTAGGTGTGTGAAGTCATAGAATGGAAGTGTGTGAATTCATATTATGGAGGTGTGTGAAATCACAGAATGGACGGTATGAAGTCATAGAATGGAGGTGTGTGATGTTACAGAATTGAGGTGTTTGAAGTCATATATTGGAGGGGTGTGAATTCAAAATGGATGTGTGAAGTCATAGAATGGAGGTGTGTGAAATCATAGAGTGAGGGTGTGTGAGGTCATAGAATGGAGGTGTGTGAAGTCACAGAATGGAGATGTGTGAAGTCATAAAATGGAGGTGTGTGAAGTCATAGAATGGAAGTGTGAGAAGTCACACAATAGAGGTGTGTAAAGTCAGAGAATGGAGGTGTGTGACTCAGAATGGAGGTTTGAGAAGTCACAGAATGGAGCAGTGTGAAGTCATAGAAAGGAAGTGTGTGAAGTCATAGAATGGAGGTGTGTGAAGTCAGAATGGAGATGTGTGAAGTCACCGAATGGAGGTTTGTGAAGTCATAGAATGGAGGTGTGTGAAGTCATAGAATGGAGGTGTGTGAATTCACAGAATGGAGGTGTGTGAAGTCAGAATAGAGGTGAGTAGTCGTAGATTGGAGGTGGGTGAAGTCATAGAAAGAAGGTGTGGGAAGTCATAGAATGGAGGAGTATGAAGTCATAGAGTGCAGGTGAGTGAAGTCACAGATTCGAGGTCTGTGAAGTCATAGAATGGAGTTGTGTGATGTCAGAATGGAGGTGTGCGAAGTCATAGAAGAGAGGTGTGTGAAGTCAGAATGGAGGTGTGTGAAGTCATAGATGAAGTTGTGTGAAGTCATAGTATGGAGGTGTGTGAAATCATAGAATGGAGTTTTGTGAAGTCACAGAATGGAGCTGTGTGAATTCAGAATGGAGGTGTGTGAAGTCATAGAATGGAGGTGTGTGAAGTCAGAATGGAGGTGTGTGAACTCATAGAATGGAGGTGTGTGAAGTCACAGAATGGAAGTGTATGAAGTCATAGAATGGAGGTGTGTGAAGTCACAGAATGGAGGTGTGTGAAGTCATAGAATGGAGGTATGTGAAGTCTCAGAATGGAGGTGTGTAAAGTCATAAAATGAAGGTGTGTGAAGTTATAGAATGGATGTTTGTAAAGTAAGAATATAGTTGTGTGAAGTCATAGAATGGAGGTGTGTGACGTCAAAGAATGGAGGTGTGCAAAGTCATAGAATGGAGCTGTGTGAAGTCAGAATGGAGGTGTGTGAAGTCACAGAATGGAGGTGTGTCAACTCAGAATTTAGGTGTGTGAAGTCAAAGAATGGAGGTGTGTGAAGTCATAGAATGCAGGTGTGTGAAGTCATAGAATGGAGGTGTATGAAGTCAGAATGGAGGTGTGTGAAGTCACAGAATTGAGGTGTGTGAACACAGAATGGAGGTGTGTGAAGTCAAAGAATGGAGGTGTGTGAAGTCAAAGAATGGAGGTGTGTGAAGTCATAGAATGTATGTTTGTGAAGTAAGAATGAAGATGTGTGAAGTCACAAAATGGAGGTGTGTGAAGTCACAGAATGGAGGTGTGTGAAGTCATAGAATGGAGGTGTGTGAAGTCATAGAATGGAGGTATGAGAAGTCATAAAATGGAGGTGTGTGAAGTCACAGAATGGAGGTGTGTGAAATCAGAATGGAGGTGTGAAGTCATAGAATGGAGGTGGTTGAACTCACAGAATGGAGGTGTGTGAAATCATAGAATGGATGTGTGTGAAGTCACAGAATGGAGGTGTGTGACGTCACAGAATGGAGGTGTGTCAACTCAGAATTTCGGTGTGTGAAGTCAAAGAATGGAGGTGTGTGAAGTCATAGAATGCAGGTGTGTGTAGTCATAAAATGGAGGTGTATGAAGTCAGAATGTAGGTGTGTGAAGTCACAGAATTGAGGTGTGTGAACACAGAATAGAGGTGTGTGATGTCAAAGAATGGAGGTGTGTGAAGTCATAGAATGGAGGGGTGTGAAGTCATAGAATGTATGTTTGTGAACTAAGAATGAAGGTGTGTGAAGTCACAGAATGGAGGTGTGTGAAGTCACAGAATGGAGGTGTGTGAAGTCACAGAATTGAGGTGTGTGAACACAGAATGGAGGAGTGTGAAGTCAAAGAATGGAGGTGTGTGAAGTCATAGAATGGAGGTGTGTGAAGTCATAGAATGTATGTTTGTGAAGTAAGAATGAAGGTGTGTGAAGTCACAGAATGGAGGTGTGTGAAGTCACAGAATGGAGGTGTGTGAAGTCATAGAATGGAGGTGTGTGAAGTCATAGAATGGAGGTGTGAGAAGTCATAAAATGGAGGTGTGTGAAGTCACAGAATGGAGGTGTGTGAAATCAGAATGGAGGTGTGAAGTCATAGAATGGAGGTGGTTGAACTCACAGAATGGAGGTGTGTGAAATCATAGAATGGATGTGTGTGAAGTCACAGAATGGAGGTGTGTGACGTCACAGAATGGAGGTGTGTCAACTCAGAATTTCGGTGTGTGAAGTCAAAGAATGGAGGTGTGTGAAGTCATAGAATGCAGGTGTGTGTAGTCATAAAATGGAGGTGTATGAAGTCAGAATGTAGGTGTGTGAAGTCACAGAATTGAGGTGTGTGAACACAGAATAGAGGTGTGTGATGTCAAAGAATGGAGGTGTGTGAAGTCATAGAATGGAGGGGTGGGAAGTCATAGAATGTATGTTTGTGAACTAAGAATGAAGGTGTGTGAAGTCACAGAATGGAGGTGTGTGAAGTCACAGAATGGAGGTGTGTGAAGTCACAGAATTGAGGTGTGTGAACACAGAATGGAGGAGTGTGAAGTCAAAGAATGGAGGTGTGTGAAGTCATAGAATGGAGGTGTGTGAAGTCATAGAATGTATGTTTGTGAAGTAAGAATATAGGTGTGTGAAGTCACAGAATGGAGGCGTGTGAAGTCACAGAATGGAGGTGTGTGAAGTCATAGAATGGAGGTGTGTGAAGTCATAGAATGGAGGTGTGAGAAGTCATAAAATGGAGGTGTGTGAAGTCACAGAATGGAGGTGTGTGAAATCAGAATGGAGGTATGAATTCATAGAATGGAGGTGGGTGAAGTCACAGAATGGAGGTGTGTGAAATCATAGAATGGATGTGTGTGAAGTCACAGAATGGAGGTGTGTGACGTCACAGAATGGAGGTGTGTGAACTCAGAATGGAGGTGTGTAAAGTCACAGAATGGAGGTGTGTGAAGTCACAGAATGGAAGTGTGTGAAGTCATAGAATGGAGGTGTGTGGAGTCACAGAATGGAGGGTATGAACGCATAGAATGGAGGTGTGTGAAGTCACAGAATTGAGGTGTTTGAAGTCATATATTGGTGGTGTGTGAAGTAAAAATGGATGTGTGAAGTCATAGAATGGAGGTGTGTGAAATCATAGAATGAGGGTGTGTGAGGACATAGAATAGAGGTGTGTGAAGTCACCGAATGGAGGTGTGTGAACTCAAAATGGAGGTGGGTGAAGTCATGGAAAGGAGGTGTGGGAAGTCATAGAATGGAGGTGTGTGAAGTCATAGAGTGGAGGTGAGTGAAGTCACATATTCGAGGTCTGTGAAGTCATAGAATGGAGGTGTGTGAAGTCAGAATGGAGGTGTGTGAAGTCATAGAATGGAGGTCTGTGAACTCATAGAATGGAGGTGTGTGACGTCACAATGGAAGTGTGTCAAGTCATAGAATGGAGGTGTGTGAAGTCACAGAATGGAGGTGTGAGAAGTCAAAATTGAGGTGTGTGACGTCATAAAATGGAGGTGTGTGAAGTCATAGAATGGAGGTGTGTGAAATCATAGAATGGAGGTTTGTGAAGTCACAGAATGGAGGTCTGTGAACTCAGAATTGAGGTGGGTGAAGTCACAGAATGGAGGTGTGTGAAGCCATAGCATGGAGGTATGTGAAATCACAGAATGTAAGTGTGTGAAGTCATAGAATGGAGGAGTGTGAAGTCACAGAATTGAGGTGTTTGAAGTCATATATTAGAGGTGTGTGAAGTCAAAATGGATGTGTGAAGTCATAGAATGGAGGTGTGTGAAATCATAGAATGAGGGTGTGTGAGGTCATAGAATGGAGGTGTGTGAAGTCACAGAATGGAGGTGTGTGAAGTTATAAAATGGAGGTGTGTGAAGTAATAGAATGGAAGTGTGTGAAGTCACACAGTGGAGGGGTGTGAAGTCACAGAATGGAGGTGTGTGAAGTCACAGAATGGAGGTGTGTGAACTCAGAATGGAGGTTTGTGAAGTCACAGAATGGAGGTGAGTGAAGTCCTAGAATGGAAGTTTGTGAAGTCATAGAATGGAGGTGTGTGAAGTCAGAATGGAGATGTGTGAAGACACCGAATGGAGTTGTGTGAACTCAGAATGGATGTGTGAAGTCACAGAATGGAGGTTTGTGAAGTCATAGAATGGAGGTGTGTGAGGTCATAGAATGGATGTTTCTGAAGGAAAAATTAAGGTGTGTGAAGTCATAGAATGGAGGTGTGTGAAGTCACAGAATGGAGGTGTGTGAAGTCAGAATGGAAGTGTGTAGTCATAGATTGGAGGTGGGTGAAGTCATAGAAAGGAGGTGTGGGAAGTCATAGAATGGAGGAGTGTGAAGTCATCGAGTACAGGTGAGTGAAGTCACAGATTCGAGGTCTGTGAAGTCATAGAATGGAGGTGTGTGATGTCAGAATTGAGGTGTGCGAAGTCATAGAATAGAGGTGTGTGAAGTCAGAATGGAGGTGAGTGAAGTCATAGATGGAGTTGTGTGAAGTCATAGTATGGAGGTGTGTGAAATCATAAAATGGAGTTTTGTGAAGTCACAGAATTCAGCTGTGTGAATTCAGAATGGAGGTGTGTGAACTAATATAATGGAGGTGTGTGACGTCACAATGGAAGTGTGTGAAGTCATAGAATGGAGGTGTGTGAAGTCACAGAATGGAGGTGTATGAAGTCATAGAATGGAGGTATGTGAAGTCACAGAATGGAGGTTTGTGATGTCATAGAATGGAGGTATGTGAAGTCAAATTGGAGGGGTGTGAAGTCGGAGAATGGAGGTGTGTGAAGTCACAGAATGGAGGTAGATGAAGTCACAGAATGGAGGTGTGTGAAGTCATAGAATGGAGTTGTGTGAAGTCACAGAATGGACGGGTATGAAGTCATATATTTTAGGTGTGTGAAGTCAAAATGGATGTGTGAAATCATAGAATGGAGGTGTGTGAAGTCACAGAATTGAGGTGTGTGAAGTCACAGAATGGAGGTGTGTGAAGTCATAGAATGGAAGTGTGTGAAATCATAGAAATGAGGTGTGTGAAGTCAGAATGGAGGTGTGTGAAGTCACCGAATGTTGGTGGGTGAACTCCGAATGGAGGTGTGTGAAGTCACAGAATGCTGGTTTGCGAAGTCATAGAATGGAGGTGTGTGAAGACAAAATTGTGGTGTGTGAACTCACAGAATGGATGTGTGTGAACTAATAGAATGGAGGTGTGTGAAGTCGTGGAATGGAGGTGTGTGAAGTCAAAGGATGGAGGTGTGTGAAGTCAAACAAGGGTGGTGTGTGAAGTCACAGAATGGAGGTGTGTGAAGTCACAGAATTGAAGTGTGTGAAGTCAAAACGGAGGTGTGTGAAATCAAAGAATAGAGGTGTGTGAAGTCACAAAACGGAGGTGTGTGAAATCAAAATGGTGGTGTGTGAAGTCACAAATGGAGGTGTGTGAAGTCACAGAATGTAGGTGTGTGAACTCATAGAATGGAGGTGTGTGAAGTCATGGAATGGAGGTTTGTGAAGTCAAACATTGGAAGTGTGGGAAGTTACAGAAAGAAGATTTGTGAAGTCCTGGAATGGAGGTGTGTGAAGTCAGAATGCAGGTGTGGGAAGTAATAGAATGGAGGTGTGTGAAGTCATAGAATGGAGGTGTGTGAAGTCATAAAATGGAAGTGTGTGAAGTCATAGAATGGAGGTGTGTGATGTCACAGAATGGAGGTGTGTGAAGTCAGAATGGAGGTGTGAAGTCATAGAATGGAATTGTGTGAAGTCATAGAATGGAGGTGTGTGAAGTCACAGAATGGAGGTGTGGGAAGTCACAGAATGGAGGTGTGTGATGTAACAGAATGGCGGTGTGTGAACTCAGAATGGAGGTGTGTAAAGTCACAGAATATAGGTGTGTGAAGTCATAGAATGGAAGTGTGTGAAGTCATAGAATGGAGGTGTGTGAGGTCACAGAATGGACGGTATTAAGTCATAGAATGGAGGTGTGTGAAGTTACAGAATTGACGTGTTTGAAGTCATATATTGGAGGTGTGTGAATTCAAAATGGATGTGTGAAGTCATAGAATGGAGGTGTGTGAAATCATAGAGTGAGGGTGTGTGAGGTCATAGATTGGAGGTGTGTGAAGTCACAGAATTGAGGTGTGTGAAGTCACAGAATGGAGGTGTGTGACTCAGAATGGAGGTTTGTGAAGTCACAGAATGGACGTGTGTGAAGTCATAGAATGGAAGTGTGTGAAGTCATAGAATGGAGGTGTGTGAAGTCAGGATGGAGATGTGTGAAGTCAGCTAATGGAGGTTTGTGAAGTCATAGAATGGAGGTGTGTGAAGTCATAGAATGGATGTTTCTGAAGTAAAAATGAAGGTGTGTGAAGTCAAAGAATGGAGGTGTGTGAAGTCACAGAATGGAGGTGTGTGAAGTCAGAATGGAGATGTGTAGTCATAGATTGGAGGTGGGTGAAGTCATAGAAACAAGGTGTGGGAAGTCATAGAATGAAGGAGTATGAAGTCATAGAGTGCAGGTGAGTGAAGTCACAGATTCGAGGTCTGTGAAGTCATAGAATGGAGGTGTGTGAAGTCAGAATGGAGGTGTGTGAAGTCATAGATGCAGTTGTGTGAATTCATAGTATGGAGGTTTGTGAAATCATAGAATGGAGTTTTGTGAAGTCACAGAATGGAGCTGTTTGAATTCAGAACGGAGGTGTGTGAAGTCATAGAATGGAGGTGTGTGAAGTCAGAATGCAGGTGTGGGAAGTCATAGAATAGAGGTGTGTGAAGTCATAGAATGGAGGTGTGTGATGTCACAGAATGGAGGTGTGTGAAGTCAGAATGGAGGTGTGAAGTCATAGAATGGAGGTGGGTGAAGTCATAGAATGGAATTGTGTGAAGTCATAGAATGGAGGTATGTGGAGTCACAGAATGGAGTGTATGAGGTCATAGAATGGAGGTGTGTGAAGTGACAAAATTGAGGTGTTTGAAGTCATATATTGGAGGTGTGTGAAGTCAAAATGGATGTGTGAAGTCATAGAATGGAGGTGTGTGAAATCACAGAATGAGGGTGTGTGAGGTCATAGAATGGAGGTGTGTGAAGTCACAGAAGGGAGGTGTGTGAAGTCATAAAAAGGAGGTGGGTGAAGTCATAGAAAGGAGCTGTGGGAAGTCATAGAATAGTGGAGTGTGAAGTCATAGAGTGGAGGTGAGTGAAGTCACATATTCGAGGTCTGTGAAGTCATAGAATGGAGGTGTGTGAAGTCAGAATGGAGGTGTGTGAAGTCATAGAATGGAGGTGTGTGAAATCATAGAATGGAGGTGTGTGATGTCACAATGGAAGTGTGTGAAGTCATAGAATGGAGGTTTGTGAAGTCACAGAATGGGAGTGTGTGAAGTCATAGAATGGAGGTGTGTGAAGTCACAGAATGGACAGTATGAAGTCATAGACTGGAGGTGTGTGAAGTTACAGAATTGAGGTGTTTGAAGTCATATATTGTAGGGGTGTGAATTCAAAATGGATGTGTGAAGTCATAGAATGGAGGTGTGTGAAATCATAGAGTGAGGGTGTGTGAGGCCATAGAATGGAGGTGTGTGAAGTCACAGAATGGAGATGTGTGAAGTCAAAAAATGGAGGTGTGTGAAGTCATAGAATGGAAGTGTGTGAAGTCACACAATGGAGGTGTGTGAAGTCACAGAATGGAGGTGTGTGACTCAGAATGGAGGTTTGAGAAGTCACAGAATGGAGGGGTGTGAAGTCATAGAAAGGAAGTGTGTGAAGTCATAGAATGGAGGTGTGTGAAGTCAGAATGGAGATGTGTGAAGTTACCTAATGGAGGTTTGTGAAGTCATAGAATGGAGGTGTGTGAAGTCATAGAATGGATGTTTCTGAAGTAAAAATGAAGGTGTGTGAAGTCATAGAATGGAGGTGTGTGAAGTCACAGAATGGAGGTGTGTGAAGTCAGAATAGAGGTGAGTATTCGTAGATTGGAGGTGGGTGATGTCATAGAAAGAAGGTGTGGGAAGTCATAGAATGGAGGAGTATGAAGTCATAGAGTGCAGGTGAGTGAAGTGACAGATTCGAGGTCTGTGAAGTCACAGATTCGAGGTCTGTGAAGTCATAGAATGGAGTTGTGTGATGTCAGAATGGCGGTGTGCGAAGTCATAGAATAGAGGTGTGTGAAGTCAGAATGGAGGTGTGTGAAGTCAAAGAATGGAGGTGGTTGAAGTCACAGAATGGAGGAGTGTGAAATCATAGAATGGATGTGTGTGAAGGCACAGAATGGAGGTGTGTGACGTCACAGAATGGAGGTGTGTGAACTCAGAATGGAGGTGTGTAAAGTCACAGAATGGAGGTGTGTGAAGTCATAGAATGGAAGTGTGTGAAGTCATAGAATGGAGGTGTGTGGAGTCACAGAATGGAGGGTATGAAGGCATAGAATGGAGGTGTGTGAAGTCACAGAATTGAGGAGTTTGAAGTCATATATTGGTGGTGTTTGAAGTAAAAATGGATGTGTGAAGTCATAGAATGGAGGTGTGTGAAATCATAGAATGAGGGTGTGTGAGGTCATAGAATAGAGGTGTGTGAAGTCAACGAATGGAGGTGTGTAAACTCAAAATGGAGGTGGGTGAAGTCATGGAAAGGAGGTGTGGGAAGTCATAGAATGGAGGAGTGTGAAGTCATAGAGTGGAGGTGAGTGAAGTCACATATTCGAGGTCTGTGAAGTCATAGAATGGAGGTGTGTGAAGTCAGAATGGAGGTGTGTGAAGTCATAGAATGGAGGTGTGTGAACTCATAGAATGGAGGTGTGTGACGTCACAATGGAAGTGTGTCAAGTCATAGAATGGAGGTGTGTGAAGTCAAAGAATGGAGGTGTGAGAAGTCAAAATTGAGGTGTGTGACGTCATAAAATGGAGGTGTGTGAAGTCATAGAATGGAGGTGTGTGAAATCATAGAATGGAGGTTTGTGAAGTCACAGAATGGAGGTCTGTGAACTCAGAATGGAGGTGTGTGAAGTCACAGAATGGAGGTGTGTGAAGTCATAGCTTGGAGGTATGTGAAATCATAGAATGTAAGTGTGTGAAGTCATAGAATGGAGGTGTGTGAAGTCACAGAATTGAGGTGTTTGAAGTCATATATTAGAGGTGTGTGAAGTCAGAATGGATGTGTGAAGTCATAGAATGGAGGTGTGTGAAATCATAGAATGAGGGTGTGTGAGGTCATAGAATGGAGGTGTGTGAAGTCACAGAATGGAGGTGTGTAAAGGCATAGAATGGAGGTGTGTGAAGTCATAGAATGGAGGTGTGTGAAGTCACAGAATGGACGGTATGAAGTCATAGACTGGAGGTGTGTGAAGTTACAGAATTGAGGTGTTTGAAGTCATATATTGTAGGGGTGTGAATTCAAAATGGATGTGTGAAGTCATAGAATGGAGGTGTGTGAAATCATAGAGTGAGGGTGTGTGAGGCCATAGAATGGAGGTGTGTGAAGTCACAGAATGGAGATGTGTGAAGTCAAAAAATGGAGGTGTGTGAAGTCATAGAATGGAAGTGTGTGAAGTCACACAATGGAGGTGTGTGAAGTCACAGAATGGAGGTGTGTGACTCAGAATGGAGGTTTGAGAAGTCACAGAATGGAGGGGTGTGAAGTCATAGAAAGGAAGTGTGTGAAGTCATAGAATGGAGGTGTGTGAAGTCAGAATGGAGATGTGTGAAGTTACCTAATGGAGGTTTGTGAAGTCATAGAATGGAGGTGTGTGAAGTCATAGAATGGATGTTTCTGAAGTAAAAATGAAGGTGTGTGAAGTCATAGAATGGAGGTGTGTGAAGTCACAGAATGGAGGTGTGTGAAGTCAGAATAGAGGTGAGTATTCGTAGATTGGAGGTGGGTGATGTCATAGAAAGAAGGTGTGGGAAGTCATAGAATGGAGGAGTATGAAGTCATAGAGTGCAGGTGAGTGAAGTGACAGATTCGAGGTCTGTGAAGTCACAGATTCGAGGTCTGTGAAGTCATAGAATGGAGTTGTGTGATGTCAGAATGGCGGTGTGCGAAGTCATAGAATAGAGGTGTGTGAAGTCAGAATGGAGGTGTGTGAAGTCAAAGAATGGAGGTGGTTGAAGTCACAGAATGGAGGAGTGTGAAATCATAGAATGGATGTGTGTGAAGGCACAGAATGGAGGTGTGTGACGTCACAGAATGGAGGTGTGTGAACTCAGAATGGAGGTGTGTAAAGTCACAGAATGGAGGTGTGTGAAGTCATAGAATGGAAGTGTGTGAAGTCATAGAATGGAGGTGTGTGGAGTCACAGAATGGAGGGTATGAAGGCATAGAATGGAGGTGTGTGAAGTCACAGAATTGAGGAGTTTGAAGTCATATATTGGTGGTGTTTGAAGTAAAAATGGATGTGTGAAGTCATAGAATGGAGGTGTGTGAAATCATAGAATGAGGGTGTGTGAGGTCATAGAATAGAGGTGTGTGAAGTCAACGAATGGAGGTGTGTAAACTCAAAATGGAGGTGGGTGAAGTCATGGAAAGGAGGTGTGGGAAGTCATAGAATGGAGGAGTGTGAAGTCATAGAGTGGAGGTGAGTGAAGTCACATATTCGAGGTCTGTGAAGTCATAGAATGGAGGTGTGTGAAGTCAGAATGGAGGTGTGTGAAGTCATAGAATGGAGGTGTGTGAACTCATAGAATGGAGGTGTGTGACGTCACAATGGAAGTGTGTCAAGTCATAGAATGGAGGTGTGTGAAGTCAAAGAATGGAGGTGTGAGAAGTCAAAATTGAGGTGTGTGACGTCATAAAATGGAGGTGTGTGAAGTCATAGAATGGAGGTGTGTGAAATCATAGAATGGAGGTTTGTGAAGTCACAGAATGGAGGTCTGTGAACTCAGAATGGAGGTGTGTGAAGTCACAGAATGGAGGTGTGTGAAGTCATAGCTTGGAGGTATGTGAAATCATAGAATGTAAGTGTGTGAAGTCATAGAATGGAGGTGTGTGAAGTCACAGAATTGAGGTGTTTGAAGTCATATATTAGAGGTGTGTGAAGTCAGAATGGATGTGTGAAGTCATAGAATGGAGGTGTGTGAAATCATAGAATGAGGGTGTGTGAGGTCATAGAATGGAGGTGTGTGAAGTCACAGAATGGAGGTGTGTGAAGTTATAAAATGGAGGTGTGTGAAGTCATAGAATGGAAGTGTGTGAAGTCACACAATGGAGCGGTGTGAAGTCACAGAATGGAGGTGTGTGAAGTCACAGAATGGAGGGGTGTGAACTCAGAATGGAGGTTTGTGAAGTCACAGAATGGAGGTGTGTGAAGTCCTAGAATGGAAGTGTGTGAAGTCATAGAATGGAGGTGTGTGAAGTCAGAATGGAGATGTGTGAAGTCACCGAACGGAGTTGTGTGAACTCAGAATGGAGGTGTGTGAAGTCCCAGAAAGGAGGTTTGTGAAGTCATAGAATGGAGGTGTGTGATTTCATAGAATGGATGTTTCTGAAGGTAAAATTAAGGTGTGTGAAATCATAGAATGGAGGTGTGTGAAGTCACAGAATGGAGGTGTGTGAAGTCAGAATGTAGGTGTGTAGTCATAGATTGGAGGTGGGTGAAGTCATAGAAAGGAGGTCTGGGAAGTCATAGAATGGAGGAGTGTGAAGTCATCGAGTGCAGGTGAGTGAAGTCACAGATTCGAGGTCTGTGAAGTCATAGAATGGAGGTGTGTGATGTCAGAATTGAGGTGTGCAAAGTCATAGAATAGAGGTGTGTGAAGTCAGAATGGAGGTGTGTGAAGTCATAGATGGAGTTGTGTGAAGTCATAGTATGGAGGTGTGTGAAATCATAAAATGGAGTTTTGTGAAGTCACAGAATTCAGCTGTGTGAATTCAGAATGGACGTGTGTGAATTAATATAATGGATGTGTGTGAAGTCAGAATGGAGGTGTGTGAACTCATAGAATGGAGGTGTGTGACGTCACAATGGAAGTGTGTGAAGTCATAGAATGGAGGTGTGTGAAGTCACGGAATGGAGGTTTGTGAAGTCATAGAATGGAGGTATGTGAAGTCAAATTGGAGGGGTGTGAAGTCGGAGAATGGACGTGTGTGAAGTCACAGAATGGAGGTGGATGAAGTCACAGAATGGAGGTGTGTGAAGTCATAGAATGGAGTTGTGTGAAGTCATAGAATGGAAGTGTGTGAAATCATAGAAATGAGGTGTATGAAGTCAGAATGGAGGTGTGTGAAGTCACCGAATGGTTGTGGGTGAACTCCGAATGGAGGTGTGTAAAGTCACAGAATGGAGGTTTGCGAAGTCATAGAATGGAGGTGTGTGAAGACAAAATTGTGGTGTGTGAACTCATAGAATGGATGTGTGTGAACTAATAGAATGGAGGTGTGTGAAGTCGTGGAATGGAGGTGTGTGAAGTCAAAGAATGGAGGTGTGTGAAGTCAAAACGGAGGTGTGTGAAGTCAAAGAATAGAGGTGTGTGAAGTCATAGAATGGAGGTGGGTGAAGTCATAGAATGGAATTGTGTGAAGTCATAGAATGGAGGTGTGTGAAGTCACAGAATGGAGGTGTGGGAAGTCACAGAATGGAGGTGTGTGATGTCACAGAATGGCGGTGTGTGAACTCAGAATGGAGGTGTGTAAAGTCACAGAATGTAGGTGTGTGAAGTCATAGAATGGAAGTGTGTGAAGTCATAGAATGGAGGTGTGTGAAGTTACAGAATTGACGTGTTTGAAGTCATATATTGGAGGTGTGTGAATTCAAAATGGATTTGTGAAGTCACCGAATGGAGTTGTGTGAACTCAGAATGGATGTGTGAAGTCACAGAATGGAGGTTTGTGAAGTCATAGAATGGAGGTGTGTGAAGTCATAGAATGGATGTTTCTGAAGGAAAAATGAAGGTGTGTGAAGTCATAGAATGGAGGAGTGTGAAGTCACAGAATGGAGGTGTGTGAAGTCAGAATGGAGGTGTGTAGTCATAGATTGGAGGTGGCTGAAGTCATAGAAAGAAGGTGTGGGAAGTCATAGAATGGAGGAGTATGAAGTCATAGAGTGCAGGTGAGTGAAGTCACAGATTCGAGGTCTGTGAATTCATAGAATGGAGGTGTGTGAAGTCAGAATGGAGGTGTGTGAAGTCATAGTATGGAGGTGTGTAAAATCATAGAATGGAGTTTTGTGAAGTCACAGAATGGAGGTGTGTGAAGTCATAGAATGGAGGTATGTGAAGTCAGAATGGAGGTGTGTGAAGTCATAGATGGAGTTGTGTGAAGTCATAGAATGGAGGTGTGTGACGTCAAAGAATGGAGATGTGCAAACTCATAGAATGGAGCTGTGTGAAGTCAGAATGGAGGTGTGTGAAGTCACAGAATGGAGGTGTGTCAACTCAGAATTTAGGTGTGTGAAGTCAAAGAATGGAGGTGTGTGATGTCATAGAATGCAGGTGTGTGAAGTCATAGAATGGAGGTGTGTGAAGTCAGAATGGAGGTGTGTGAAGTCACAGAATTGAGGTGTGTGAACACAGAATGGAGGTGTGTGAAGTCATAGAATGGAAGTGTGTGAAGTCATAGAATGGAGGTGTGTGAAGTCACAGAATTGAGGTGTTTGAAGTCATGTATTAGAGATGTGTGAAATCAAAATGGATGTGTGAAGTCATAGAATGGAGGTGTGTGAAATCATAGAATGAGGGTGTGTGAGGTCATAGAATGGAGGTGTGTGAAGTCACAGAATGGAGGTGTGTGAACTCAGAATGGAGGTGTGTGAAGTCACAGAATGGAGGTTTGTGAAGTCATAGAATGGAGGTGTGTGAGGTCATAGAATGGATGTTTCTGATGGAAAAATGAAGGTGTGTGAAGTCATAGAATGGAGGTGTGTGAAGTCACAGAATGGAGGTGTGTGAAGTCAGAATGGAGGTGTGTAGTCATAGATTGGAGGTGGGTGAAGTCATAGAAAGGAGGTGTGGGAAGTTATAGAATGGAGGAGTGTGAAGTCATAGAGTGCAGGTGAGTGAAGGCACAGATTCGAGGTCTATGAAGCCATAGAATGGAGGTGTGTGATGTCAGAATTGAGGTGTGCGAACTCATGGAATAGAGGTGAGTGAAGTCAGAATGGAGGTGTGTGAAGTCATAGATGGAGTTGTGTGAAGTCATAGTATGGAGGTGTGTGAAATCATAGAATGGAGTTTTGTGAAGTCACAGAATTGAGCTGTGTGAATTCAGAATGGAGGTGTGTGAAGTCACAGAATGGAGGTGTGTGAAGTCATAGCATGGAGGTGTGTGAAATCATAGAATGGAGGTTTGTGAAGTCACAGAATGGAGGTCTGTGAACTCAGAATGGAGGTGTGTGAAGTCACAGAATGGAGGTGTGTGAAGTCATAGCATGGAGGTATGTGAAATCATAGAATGTAAGTGTGTGAAGTCATAGAATGGAGGTGTGTGAAGTCACAGAACTGAGGTGTTTGAAGTTATATATTAGAGGTGTGGGAAGTCAAAATGGATGTGTGAAGTCATAGAATGGAGGTGTGTGAAATCATAGAATGAGGGTGTGTGAGGTCATAGAATGGAGGTGTGTGAAGTCACAGAATGGAAGTGTGTGAAGTTATAAAATGGAGGTGTGTGAAGTCATAGAATGGAAGTGTGTGAAGTCACACAATGGAGGGGTGTGAAGTCACAGAATGGAGGTGTGTGAAGTCCTAGAATGGAAGTGTGTGAAGTCATAGAATGGAGGTGTGTGAAGTCAGAATGGAGATGTGTGAAGTCACCGAATGGAGTTGTGTGAACTCAGAATGGAGGTGTGTGAAGTCACAGAAAGGAGGTTTGTGAAGTCATAGAATGGAGGTGTGTGAGGTCATAGAATGGATGTTTCTGAAGGAAAAATTAAGGTGTGTGAAGTCATAGAATGGAGGTGTGTGAAGTCACAGAATGGAGGTGTGTGAAGTCAGAATGTAGGTTTGTAGTCATAGATTGGAGGTGGGTGAAGTCATAGAAAGGAGGTGTGGGAAGTCATAGAATGGAGGAGTGTGAAGTCATCGAGTGCAGGTGAGTGAAGTCACAGATTCGAGGTCTGTGAAGTCATAGAATGGAGGTGTGTGATGTCAGAATTGAGGTGTCTGAAGTCATAGAATAGAGGTGTGTGAAGTCAGAATGGAGGTGTGTGAAGTCATAGATGGAGTTGTGTGAAGTCATAGTATGGAGGTGTGTGAAATCATAAAATGGAGTTTTGTGAAGTCACAGAATTCAGCTGTGTGAATTCAGAATGGACCTGTGTGAACTAATATAATGGAGGTGTGTGAAGTCAGAATGGAGGTGTGTGAACTCATAGAATGGAGGTGTGTGACGTCACAATTGAAGTGTGTGAAGTCATAGAATGGAGGTTTGTGAAGTCACAGAATGGAGGTGTATGAAGTCATAGAATGGAGGTATGTGAAGTCACAGAATGGAGGTTTGTGAAGTCATAGAATGGAGGTATGTGAAGTCAAATTGGAGGGGTGTGAAGTCAGAGAATGGAGGTGTGTGAAGTCACAGAATGGAGGTGGATGAAGTCACAGAATGGAGGTTTGTGAAGTCATAGAATGGAGTTGTGTGAAGTCACAGAATGGACGGGTATGAAGTCATATATTTTAGGTGTGTGAAGTCAAAATGGATGTGTGAAATCATAGAATGGAGGTGTGTGAAGTCATAGAATGGAGGTGTGTGAAGTCACAGAATTGAGGTGTGTGAAGTCACAGAATGGAGGTGTGTGAATTCATAGAATGGAAGTGTGTGAAATCATAGAAATGAGGTGTGTGAAGTCAGAATGGAGGTGTGTGAAGTCACCGAATGGTGGTGGGTGAACTCCGAATGGAGGTGTGTGAAGTCACAGAATGGAGGTTTGCGAAGTCATAGAATGGAGGTGTGTGAAGACAAAATTGTGGTGTGTGAACTCATAGAATGGATGTGTGTGAACTAATAGAATGGAGGTGTGTGAAGTCGTGGAATGGAGGTGTGTGAAGTCAAAGAATGGAGGTGTGTGAAGTGAAACAAGGGTGGTGTGTGAAGTTACAGAATGGAGGTGTGTGAAGTCACAGAATTGAAGTGTGTGAAGTAAAAACGGAGGTGTGTGAAGTCAAAGAATAGAGGTGTGTGAAGTCACAGAACGGAGGTGTGTGAAATCAAAATGGTGGTGTGTGAAGTCACAAACGGAGGTGTGTGAAGTCAGAGAATGTAGGTGTGTGAAGTCAAAATGGAGGTGTGTGAAGTCAAATAATGGAGGTGTGTGAACTCATATAATGGAGTTGTGTGAAGTCATGGAATGGAGGTTTGTGAAGATAAACATTGGAAGTGTGGGAAGTTACAGAAAGAAGATGTGTGAAGTCCTAGAATGGAGGTGTGTGAAGTCAGAATGCAGGTGTGGGAAGTCATAGAATGGAGGTGTGTGAAGTCATAGAATGGAGGTGTGTGAAGTCATAAAATGGAAGTGTGTGAAGTTATAGAATGGAGGTGTGTGATGTCACAGAATGGAGGTGTGTGAAGTTAGAATGGAGGTGTGAAGTCATAGAATGGAGGTGGGTGAGGTCATAGAATGGAATTGTGTGAAGTCATAGAACGGAGGTGTGTGAAGTCACAGAATGGAGGTGTGGGAAGTCACAGAATGGAGGTGTGAGATGTCACAGAATGGCGGTGTGTGAACTCAGAATGGAGGTGTGTAAAGTCACAGAATGTAGGTGTGTGAAGTCATAGAATGGAAGTGTGTGAAGTCATAGAATGGAGGTGTGTGAGGTCACAGAATGGACGGTATTAAGTCATAGAATGGAGGTGTGTGAAGTTACAGAATTGACGTGTTTGAAGTCATATATTGGAGGTGTGTGATTTCAAAATGGATGTGTGAAGTCATAGAATGGAGGTGTGTGAAATCATAGAGTGAGGGTGTGTGAGGTCATAGAATGGAGGGGTGTGAAGTCACAGAATGGAGATGTGTGAAGTCATAAAATGGAGGTGTGTGAAGTCATAGAATGGAAGTGTGTGAAGTCACACAATGGAGGTGTGTGAAGTCACAGAATGGAGGTGTGTGAATTCACAGAATGGAGGTGTGTGACTCAGAATGGAGGTTTGTGAAGTCACAGAATGGAGGTGTGTGAAGTCATAGAATGGAAGTGTGTGAAGTCATAGAATGGAGGTGTGTGAAGTCAGAATGGAGATGTGTGAAGTCACCGAATGGAGGTTTGTGAAGTCATAGAATGGAGGTGTGTGAAGTCATAGAATGGATGTTTCTGAAGTAAAAATGAAGGAGTGTGAAGTCATAGAATGGAGGTTTGTGAAGTCACAGAATGGAGGTGTGTGAAGTCAGAATGGAGGTGTGTAGTCATAGATTGGAGGTGGGTGAAGTCATAGAAAGAAGGTGTGGGAAGTCATAGAATGGAGGAGTATGAAGTCATAGAGTGCAGGTGAGTGAAGTCACAGATTCGAGGTGTGTGAAGTCATAGAATGGAGGTGTGTGAAGTCAGAATGGAGGTGTGTGAAGTCATAGATGGAGTTGTGTGAAGTCATAGTATGGAGGTGTGTGAAATCATAGAATGGAGTTTTGTGAAGTCACAGAATGGAGGTGTGTGAAGTCATAGAATGGAGGTGTGTGAAGTCAGAATGGTGGTGTGTGAAGTCATAGATGGAGTTGTGTGAAGTCATAGAATGGAGGTGTGTGACGTCAAAGAATGGAGGTGTGCAAATTCATAGAAGGGAGCAGTGTGAAGTCAGAATGGAGGTGTGTGAAGTCACAGAATGGAGGTGTGTCAACTCAGAATTTAGGTGTGTGAAGTCAAAGAATGGAGGTGTGTGAAGTCATAGAATGCAGGTGTGTGAAGTCATAGAATGGAGGTGTGTGAAGTCAGAATGGAGGTGTGTGAAGTCACAGAATTGAGGTGTGTGAACACAGAATGGAGGTGTGTGAAGTCATAGAATGGAAGTGTGTGAAGTCATAGAATGGAGGTGTGTGAAATCATAGAATGAGGGTGTGTGAGGTCATAGAATGGAGGTGTGTGAAGTCACAGAATGGAGGTGTGTGAACTCAGAATGGAGGTGTGTGAAGTCACAGAATGGAGGTTGGTGAAGTCATAGAATGGAGGTGTGTGAGGTCATAGAATGGATGTTTCTGAAGGAAAAATGAAGGTGTGTGAAGTCATAGAATGGAGGTGTGTGAAGTCACAGAATGGAGGTGTGTGAAGTCAGAATGGAGGTGTGTAGTCATAGATTGGAGGTGGGTGAAGTCATAGAAAGGAGGTGTGGGAAGTTATAGAATGGAGGAGTGTGACGTCAAAGAATGGAGGTGTACAAAGTCATAGAATGGAGCTGTGTGAAGTCAGAATGGAGGTGTGTGAAGTCACAGAATGGAGGTGTGTCAACTCAGAATTTAGGTTTGTGAAGTCAAAGAATGGAGGTGTGTGAATTCATAGAATGCAGGTGTGTGAAGTCATAGAATGGAGGTGTGTGAAGTCAGAATGGAGGTGTGTGAAGTCACAGAATGGATGTTTGTAATGTAATAATATAGGTGTGTGAAGTCATAGAATGGAGGTGTGTGACGTCAAAGAATGGAGGTGTACAAATCATAGAATGGAGCTGTGTGAAGTCAGAATGGAGGTGTGTGAAGTCACAGAATGGAGGTGTGTCAACTCAGAATTTAGGTTTGTGAAGTCAAAGAATGGAGGTGTGTGAAGTCATAGAATGCCGGTGTGTGAAGTCATAGAATGGAGGTGTGTGAAGTCAGAATTGAGGTGTGTGAAGTCACAGAATTGAGTTGTGTGAACACAGAATGGAGGTGTGTGAAATCATAGAATGGAAGTGTGTGAAGTCATAGAATGGAGGTGTGTGAAGTCACAGAATTGAGGTGTTTGAAGTCATGTAATAGAGATGTGTGAAATCAAAATGGATGTGTGAAGTCATAGAATGGAGGTGTGTGAAATCATAGAATGAGGGTGTGTGAGGTCATAGAATGGAGGTGTGTGAAGTCACAGAATGGAGGTTTGTGAAGTCATAGAATGGAGGTGTGTGAGGTCATAGAATGGATGTTTCTGAAGGAAAAATGAAAGTGTGTGAATTCACAGAATGGAGGTGTGTGAAGTCAGAATGGAGGTGTGTAGTCATAGATTGGAGGTGGGTGAAGTCATAGAAAGGAGGTGTGGGAAGTTATAGAATGGAGGAGTGTGAAGTCATAGAGTGCAGGTGAGTGAAGTCACAGATTCGAGGTCTGTGAAGCCATAGAATGGAGGTGTGTGATGTCAGAATTGAGGTGTGCGAAGTCATAGAATAGAGGTGAGTGAAGTCAGAATGGAGGTGTGTGAAGTTATAGATGGAGTTGTGTGAAGTCATAGTATGGAGGTGTGTGAAATCATAGAATGGAGTTTTGTGAAGTCACAGGATTGAGCTGTGTGAATTCAGAATGGAGGTGTGTGAAGTAATAGAATGGACGTGTGTGAAGTCAGAATGGAGGTGTGTGAACTCATAGAATGGAGGTGTGTGACGTCACAATGGAAGTGTGTGAAGTCATAGAATAGAGGTGTGTGAAGTCACAGAATGGAGGTGGGTGAAGTCACAGAATGGAGGTTTGTGAAGTGAGAGAATGGAGGTATGTGAAGTCAAATTGGAGGGGTGTGGAGTCGGAGAATGGAGGTGTATGAAGTCACAGAATGGAGGTGGGTGAAGTCACAGAATGGAGGTGTGTGAAGTCATAGAATGGAATTGTGTGAAGTCATAGAACTGAGGTGTGTGAAGTCAGAATGGAGGTGTGTGAAGTCAGAATGGAGGTGTGTGAAGTCACAGAATGGAGGTTTGCGAAGTCATAGAATGGAGGTGTGTGAAGACAGAATTGTGGTGTGTGAACTCATAGAATGGAAGTGTGTGAACTAATAGAATGGAGGTGTGTGAAGTCGTGCAATGGAGTTGTGTGAAGTCAAAGAATGGAGGTGTGTGAAGTCAAACAAGGGTGGTGTGTGAAGTCACATAATGGAGGTGTGTGAAGTCACAGAATGGAAGTGTCTGAAGTCAAAACGGAGGTGTGTGAACTCAAAGAATGCAGGTGTGTGAAGTCACAGAATGGAGGTGTGTGAAATAAAAATGGTGGTGTGTGAAGTCACAAATGGAGGTGTGTGAAGTCACAGAATGTAGGTGTGTGAAGTCAAATTGGAGGTGTGTGAAGTCAAAGAATGGAGGTGTGTGAACTCATAGAATGGAGGTGTGTGAAGTCTTGGAATGGAGGTTCGTGAAGTCAAACATTGGAAGTGTGGGAAGTTACAGAAAGAAGATGCGTGAAGTCATAGAATGGAGGTGTGTGAAGTCAGAATGCAGGTGTGGGAAGTCATAGAATGGAGGTGTGTGAAGTCATAGAATGGAGGTGTGTGATGTCACAGAATGGAGGTGTGTGAAGTCAGAATGGAGGTGTGAAGTCATAGAGTGGAGGTGGGTGAAGTCATAGAATGGAATTGTGTGAAGTCATAGAATGGAGGTGTGTGGAGTCACAGAATGGAGGGTATGAGGTCATAGAATGGAGGTGTGTGAAGACAAAATTGTGGTGTGGGAACTCATAGAATGGAAGTGTGTGAACTAATAGAATGGAGGTGTGTGAAGTCGTGGAATGGAGTTGTGTGAAGTCAAAGAATGGAGGTGTGTGAAGTCAAACAATGGTGGTGTGTGAAGTCACATAATGGAGGTGTGTGAAGTCACAGAATGGAAGTGTGTGAAGTCAAAACGGAGGTGTGTGAACTCAAAGAATGCAGGTGTGTGAAGTCACAGAATGGAGGTGTGTGAAATAAAAATGGTGGTGTGTGAAGTCACAAATGGAGGTGTGTGAAGTCACAGAATGTAGGTGTGTGAAGTCAAAATGGAGGTGTGTGAAGTCAAAGAATGGAGGTGTGTGAACTCATAGAATGGAGGTGTGTGAAGTCTTGGAATGGAGGTTCGTGAAGTCAAACATTGGAAGTGTGCGAAGTTACAGAAAGAAGATGCGTGAAGTCATAGAATGGAGGTGTGTGAAGTCAGAATGCAGGTGTGGGAAGTCATAGAATGGAGGTGTGTGAAGTCATAGAATGGAGGTGTGTGATGTCACAGAATGGAGGTGTGTGAAGTCAGAATGGAGGTGTGAAGTCATAGAATGGAGGTGGGTGAAGTCATAGAATGGAATTGTGTGAAGTCATAGAATGGAGGTGTGTGGAGTCACAGAATGGAGGGTATGAGGTCATAGAATGGAGGTATGTGAAGTGACAAAATTGAGGTGTTTGAAGTCATATATTGGAGGTGTGTGAAGTCAAAATGGATGTGTGAAGTCATACAATGGAGGTGTGTGAAATCATAGAATGAGGGTGTGTGAGGTCATAGAATGGAGGTGTGTGAAGTCACAGAATGGAGGTGTGTGAAGTCATAAAATGGAGGTGGGTGATGTCATAGAAAGGAGGTGTGGGAAGTCATAGAATGGTGGAGTGAGAAGTCAGAATGCAGGTGTGGGAAGTCATAGAATGGAGGTTTGTGAAGTCATAGAATGGAGGTGTGTGAAGTCATAAAATGGAAGTGTGTGAAGTCATAGAATGGAGGTGTGTGATGTCACAGAATGGAGGTGTGTGAAGTCAGAATGGAGGTGTGAAGTCATAGAATGGAGGTGGGTGAAGTCATAGAGTGGAATTGTGTGAAGTCATAGAATGGAGGTGTGTGAAGTCACAGAATGGAGGTGTGGGAAGTCACAGAATGGAGGTGTGTGATGTCACAGAATGGCGGTGTGTGAACTCAAAATGGAGGTGTGTAAAGTCACAGAATGTAGGTGTGTGAATTCATAGAATGGAAGTGTGTGAAGTCATAGAATGGAGGTGTGTGAGGTCACAGAATGGACGGTATTAAGTCATAGAATGGAGGTGTGTGAAGTTACAGAATGGAGGTGTTTGAAGTCATATATTGGAGGTGTGTGAATTCAAAATGGATGTGTGAAGTCATAGAATGGAGGTGTGTGAAATCATAGATGAGTGTGTGTGAGGTCATAGAATGGAGGTGTGTGAAGTCACAGAGTGGAGATGTGTGAAGTCATAAAATGGAGGTGTGTGAAGTCATAGAATGGAATTGTGTGAAGTCACACAATGGATGTGTGACGTCACAGAATGGAGGAGTGTGAAGTCACAGAATGGAGGTGTGTGACTCAGAATGGAGGTTTGTGAAGTAACAGAATGGAGGTGTGTGAAGTCATAGAATGGAAGTGTGTGAAGTCATAGAATGGAGGTGTGTGAAGTCAGAATGGAGATGTGTGAAGTCACCGAATGGAGGTTTGTGAAGTCATAGAAGGGAGGTGTGTGAAGTCATAGAATGGATGTTTCTGAAGTAAAAATGAATGTGTGTGAAGTCATAGAATGGAGGTGTGTGAAGTCACAGAATGGAGGTGTGTGAAGTCAGAATGGAGGTGTGTAGTCATAGATTGGAGGTGGGTGAAGTCATAGAAAGAAGGTGTGGGAAGTCATAGAATGGAGGAGTATGAAGTAATAGAGTGCAGGTGAGTGAAGTCACAGATTCGAGGTCTGTGAAGTCATAGAATGGAGGTGTGTGAAGTTAGAATGGAGGTGTGTGAAGTCATATATGGAGTTGTGTGAAGTCATAGTATGGAGGTGTGTGAAATCATAGAATGGAGTTTTGTGAAGTCACAGAATGGAGCTGTGTGAATTCAGATGGAGGTGTGTGAAGTCATAGAATGGAGGTGTGTGAAGTCAGAATGGAGGTGTGTGAACTCATAGAATGGAGGTGTGTGAAGTCACAGAATGGAAGTGTGTGAAGTCATAGAATAGAGGTGTGTGAAGTCACAGAATGGAGGTGTGTGAAGTCATAGAATGGAGGTATGTGAAGTCACAGAATGGCGGTGTGTAAAGTCATAGAATGGAGGTGTGTGAAATTATAAAATGGATGTTTGTAATGTAATAATATAGATGTGTGAAGTCATAGAATGGAGGTGTGTGACGTCAAAGAATGGAGGTGTACAAAGTCATAGAATGGAGCTGTGTGAAGTCAGAATGGAGGTGTGTGAAGTCACAGAATGGAGGTGTGTCAACTCAGAATTTAGGTGTGTGAAGTCAAAGAATGGAGGTGTGTGAAGTCATAGAATGCAGGTGTGTGAAGTCATAGAATGTATGTTTGTGAAGTAAGAATGAAGGTGTGTGAAGTCACAGAATGGAGGTGTGTGAAGTCACAGAATGGAGGTGTGTGAAGTCATAGAATGGAGGTGTGTGAAGTCATAGAATGGAGGTGTGTGAAGTCACAGAATGGAGGTGTGTGAAATCAGAATGCAGGTATGAAGTCATAGAATGGAGGTGGGTGAAGTCACAGAATGGAGGTGTGTGAAATCATAGAATGGATGTGTGTGAAGTCAGAGAATGGAGGTGTGTGACGTCACAGAATGGCGGTGTGTGAACTCAGAATGGAGGTGTGTAAAGTCACAGAAAGGAGGTGTGTGAAGTCATAGAATGGAAGTGTGTGAAGTCATAGAATGGAGTTGTGTGGAGTCACAGAATGGAGGGTATGAAGGCATAGAATGGAGGTGTGTGAAGTCACAGAATTGAGGTGTTTGAAGTCATATATTGGAGGTGTGTGAAATAAAAATGGATGTGTGAAGTCATAGAATGGAGGTGTGTGAAATCATAGAATGAGGGTGTGTGAGGTCATAGAATAGAGGTGTGTGAAGTCACAGAATGGAGGTGTGTGAACTCATGAAATGGAGGTCGGTGAAGTCATAGAAGTGAGGTGTGGGAAGTCATAGAATGGAGGAGTGTGAAGTCATAGAGTGGAGGTGAGTGAAGTCACATATTCGAGGTCTGTGAAGTCATAGAATGGAGGTGTGTGAAGTGAGAATGGAAGTGTGTCAAGTCATAGAATGGAGGTGTGTGAAGTCACAGAATGGAGTGTGAGAAGTCAAAATGGAGGTGTGTGAAGTCATAGAATGGAGGTGTGTGAAGTCATAGAATGGAGGTGTGTGAAATCATAGAATGGAGGTTTGTAAAGTCACAAAATGGAGGTCTGTGAACTCAGAATGGAGGTCTGTGAAGTCACATTATGGAGGGGTGTGAAGTCATAGCATGGAGGTATGTGAAATCATAGAATGTAAGTGTGTGAAGTCACAGAATGGAGGTGTGTGAAGTCACAGAATTGAGGTGTTTGAAGTCATATATTAGAGGTGTGTGAAGTAAAAATGGATGTGTGAAGTCATAGAATGGAGGTGTGTGAAGTCACAGAATGGAGGTGTGTGAAGTTATAAAATGGAGGTGTGTGAAGTAATAGAATGGAAGTGTGGGAAGTCACACAATGGAGGTGTTTGAAGTCACAGAATGGAGGTGTGTGAAGTCACAGAATGGAGGTGTGTGAACTCAGAATGGAGGTTTGTGAAGTCACAGAATGGAGGTGTGTGAAGTCATAGAATGGAAGTGTGTGAAGTCATAGAATGGAGGTGTGTGAAGTCAGAATGGAGATGTGTGAAGTCACCGAATGGAGTTGTGTGAACTCAGAATGGAGGTGTGTGAAGTCCCACAATGGAGGTTTGTGAAGTCATAGAATGTAGGTGTGTGAGGTCATAGAATGGATGTTTTTGAAGGAAAAATTAAGGTGTGTGAAGTCATAGAATGGAGGTGTGAAGTCACATATGGAGTTGTGTGAAGTCACCTAATGGAGGTTTGTGAAGTCATAGAATGGAGGTGTGTGAAGTCATAGAATGGATGTTTCTGAAGTAAAAATGAAGGTGTGTGAAGTCATAGAATGGAGCTGTGTGAAGTCACAGAATGGAGGTGTGTGAAGTCAGAATACTGGTGAGTAGTCGTAGATTGGAGGTGGGTGAAGTCATAGAAAGAAGGTGTGGGAAGTCATAGAATGGAGGAGTATGAAGTCCTAGAGTGCAGGTGAGTGAAGTCACAGATTCGAGGTCTGTGAAGTCATAGAATGGAGCTGTGTGATGTCAGAATGGAGGTGTGCGAAGTCATAGAATAGAGGTGTGTGAAGACAGAATGGAGGTGTGTGAAGTCATAGATGAAGTTGTGTGAAGTCATAGTATGGAGGTGTGTGAAATCATAGAATGGAGTTTTGTGAAGTCACAGAATGGAGCTGTGTGAATTCAGAATGGAGGTGTGTGAAGTCATAGAATGGAGGTGTGTGAATTCAGAATGGAGGTGTGTGAACTCATAGAATGGAGGTGTGTGAAGTCACAGAATTTAAGTGTATGAAGTCATAGAATGGAGGTGTGTGAAGTCACAGAATGGAGGTGTGTGAAGTCATAGAATGGAGGTATGTGAAGTCTCAGAATGGAGGTGTGTAAAGTCATAGAATGAAGGTGTGTGAAGTTATAGAATGGATGCTTGTAAAGTAAGAATATAGTTGTGTGAAGTCATAGAATGGAGGTGTGTGACGTCAAAGAATGTAGGTGTGCAAAGTCATAGAATGGAGCTGTGTGAAGTCAGAATGGAGGTGTGTGAAGTCACAGAATGGAGGTGTGTCAACTCAGAATTTAGGTGTGTGAAGTCAAAGAATGGAGGTGTGTGAAGTCATAGAATGCAGGTGTGTGAAGTCATAGAATGGAGGTGTATGAAGTCAGAATGGAGGTGTGTGAAGTCACAGAATTGAGTTGTGTGAACACAGAATGTAGGTGTGTGAAGTCATAGAATGGAGGTGTGTGAAGTCATAGAATGGAGGTGTGTGAAGTCATAGAATGTATGTTTGTGAAGTAAGAATGAAGGTGTGTGAAGTCACAGAATGGAGGTGTGTGAAGTCACAGAATGGAGGTGTGTGAAGTCATAGAATGGAGGTGTGTGAAATCATAGAATGAGGGTGTGTGAGGTCATAGAATAGAGGTGTGTGAAGTCACAGAATGGAGGTGTGTGAACTCATAAAATGGAGGTCGGTGAAGTCATAGAAAGGAGGTGTGGGAAGTCATAGAATGGAGGAGTGTGAAATCATAGAGTGGAGGTGAGTGAAGTCACATATTCGAGGTCTGTGAAGTCATAGAATGGAGGTGTGTGAAGTCAGAATGGAAGTGTGTCAAGTCATAGAATGGAGGTGTGTGAAGTCACAGAATGGAGGTGTGAGAAGTCAAAATGGAGGTGTGTGAAGTCATAGAATGGAGGTGTGTGAAGTCATAGAATGGAGGTGTGTGAAATCATAGAATGGAGGTTTTTAAAGTCACAGAATGGAGGTCTGTGAACTCAGAATGGAGGTGTGTGAAGTCACATTATGGAGGTGTGTGAAGTCATAGCATGGAGGTATGTGAAATCATAGAATGTAAGTGTGTGAAGTCATAGAATGGAGGTGTGTGAAGTCTCAGAATTGAGGTGTTTGAAGTCATATATTAGAGGTGTGTGAAGTAAAAATGGATGTGTGAAGTCATAGAATGGAGGTGTGTGAAGTCACAGAATGGAGGTGTGTGAAGTTATAAAATGAAGATGTGTGAAGTAATAGAATGCAAGTGTGTGAAGTCACACAATGGAGGTGTGTGAAGTCACAGAATGGAGGTGTGTGAAGTCATAGATGAAGTTGTGTGAAGTCATAGTATGGAGGTGTGTGAAATCATAGAATGGAGTTTTGTGAAGTCACAGAATGGAGCTGTGTGAATTCAGATGGAGGTGTGTGAAGTCATAGAATGGAGGTGTGTGAAGTCAGAATGGAGGTGTGTGAACTCATAGAATGGAGGTGTGTGAAGTCACAGAATGGAAGTGTATGAAGTCATAGAATGGAGGTATGTGAAGTCTCAGAATGGAGGTGTGTAAAGTCATAGAATGAAGGTGTGTGAAGTTATAGAAGGAATGTTTGTAAAGTAAGAATATAGTTGTGTGAAGTCATAGAATGGAGGTGTGTGACGTCAAAGAATGTAGGTGTGCAAAGTCATAGAATGGAGCTGTGTGAAGTCAGAATGGAGGTGTGTGAAGTCACAGAATGGAGGTGTGTCAACTCAGAATTTAGGTGTGTGAAGTCAAAGAATGGAGGTGTGTGAAGTCATAGAATGCAGGTGTGTGAAGTCATAGAATGGAGGTGTATGAAGTCAGAATGGAGGTGTGTGAAGTCACAGAATTGAGTTGTGTGAACACAGAAGGGAGGTGTGTGAAGTCAAAGAATGGAGGTGTGTGAAGTCATAGAATGGAGGTGTGTGAAGTCATAGAATGTATGTTTGTGAAGTAAGAATGAAGGTGTGTGAAGTCACAGAATGGAGGTGTGTGAAGTCACAGAATGGAGGTGTGTGAAGTCATAGAATGGAGGTGTGTGAAATCATTGAATGAGGGTGTGTGAGGTCATAGAATAGAGGTGTGAGAAGTCACAGAATGGAGGTGTGTGAACTCATAAAATGGAGGTCGGTGAAGTCATAGAATGGAGGTGTGGGAAGTCATAGAATGGAGGAGTGTGAAGTCATAGAGTGGAGGTGAGTGAAGTCACATATTCGAGGTCTGTGAAGTCATAAAATGGAGGTGTGTGAAGTCACAGAATGGAGGTGTGAGAAGTCAAAATGGAGGTGTCTGAAGTCATAGAATGGAGGTGTGTGAAGTCATAGAATGGAGGTGTGTGAAATCATAGAATGGAGGTTTGTAAAGTCACAGAATGGAGGTCTGTGAACTCAGAATGGAGGTGTGTGAAGTCACAGAATGGAGGTGTGGAAGTCATAGAATGTAAGTATGTGAAGTCATAGAATGGAGGTGAGTGAAGTCACAGAATTGAGGTGTTTGAAGTCATATATTAGAGGTGTGTGAAGTAAAAATGGATGTGTGAAGTCATAGAATGGAGGTGTGTGAAATCATAGAATGAGGGTGTATGAGGTCATAGAATGGAGTTGTGTGAAGTCACAGAATGGAGATGTGTGAAGTTATAAAATGGAGGTGTGTGAAGTCATAGAATGGAGGTGTGTGAAGTCACACAATGGAGGTGTGTGAAGTCACAGAATGGAGGTGTGTGAAGTCACAGAATGGAGGTGTGTGACTCAGAATGGAGGTTTGTGAAGTCACAGAATGGAGGTGTGTGAAGTCATAGAATGGAAGTGTGTGAAGTCATAGAATGGAGGTGTGTGAAGTCAGAATGGAGATGTGTGAAGTCACCGAATGGAGTTGTGTGAACTCAGAATGGAGGTGTGTGAAGTCACAGAATGGAGGTTTGTGAAGTCATAGAATGGAGGTGTGTGAGGTCATAGAATGGATGGTTCTGAAGGAAAAATTAAGGTGTGTGAAGTCATAGAATGGAGGTGTGAAGTCACAGAATGGAGTTGTGTGAAGTCAGAATGGAGGTGTGTAGTCATAGATTGGAGGTGGGTGAAGTCATAGAAAGGAGGTGTGGGAAGTCATAGAATGGAGGAGTGTGAAGTCATCGAGTGCAGGTGAGTGAAGTCACAGATTCGAGGTCTGTGAAGTCATAGAATGGAGGTGTGTGATGTCAGAATTGAGGTGTGCGAAGTCATAGAATAGAGGTGTGTGAAGTCAGAATGGAGGTTTGTGAAGTCATAGATGGAGTTGTGTGAAGTCATAGTATGGAGGTGTGTGAAACCATAGAATGGAGTTTTGTGAAGTCACAGAATTCACCTGTGTGAATTCAGAATGGAGGTGTGTGAACTAATATAATGGAGGTGTGTGAAGTCAGAATGGAGGTGTGTGAACTCATAGAATGGAGGTGTGTGACGTCACAATGGAAGTGTGTGAAGTCATAGAATGGAGGTGTGTGAAGTCACATAATGGAGGTGTATGAAGTCATGGAATGGAGGTATGTGAAGTCACAGAATGGAGGTTTGTGAAGTCATAGAATGGAGGTATGTGAAGTCAAATTGGAGGGGTGTGAAGTCGGAGAATGTAGGTGTGTGAAGTCACAGAATGGAGGTGGGTGAAGTCACAGAATGGAGGTTTGTGAAGTCAGAGAATGGAAGTATGTGAAGTCAAATTGGAGGGGTGTGAAGTCGGAGAATGGAGGTGTATGAAGTCACAGAATGGAGGTGGGTGAAGTCACAGAATGGAGGTGTGTGAAGTCATAGAATGGAAGTGTGTGAAGTCATAGAACTGAGGTGTGTGAAGTCAGAATGGAGGTGTGTGAAGTCACCGAATGGAGGTGTGTGAACTCTGAATGGAAGTGTGTGAAGTAACAGAATGGAGGTTTGCGAAGTCGTAGAATGGAGGTGTGTGAAGACAAAATTGTGGTGTGTGAACTCAAAGAATGGAAGTGTGTGAACTAATAGAATGGAGGTGTGTGAAGTCGTGGAATGGAGTTGTGTGAAGTCAAAGAATGGAGGTGTGTGAAGTCAAACAATGGTGGTGTGTGAAGTCACATAATGGAGGTGTGTGAAGTCACAGAATGGAAGTGTGTGAAGTCAAAACGGAGGTGTGTGAACTCAAAGAATGCAGGTGTGTGAAGTCACAGAATGGAGGTGTGTGAAATAAAAATGGTGGTGTGTGAAGTCACAAATGGAGGTGTGTGAAGTCACAGAATGTAGGTGTGTGAAGTCAAAATGGAGGTGTGTGAAGTCAAAGAATGGAGGTGTGTGAACTCATAGAATGGAGGTGTGTGAAGTCTTGGAATGGAGGTTCGTGAAGTCAAACATTGGAAGTGTGGGAAGTTACAGAAAAAAGATGCGTGAAGTCATAGAATGGAGGTGTGTGAAGTCACAATGCAGGTGTGGGAAGTCATAGAATGGAGGTGTGTGAAGTCATAGAATGGAGGTGTGTGATGTAACAGAATGGAGGTGTGTGAAGTCAGAATGGAGGTGTGAAGTCATAGAATGGAGGTGGGTGAAGTCATAGAATGGAATTGTGTGAAGTCACAGAGTGGAGGTGTGTGGAGTCACAGAATGGAGGGTATGAGGTCATAGATTGGAGGTGAGTGAAGTGACAAAATTGAGGTGTTTGAAGTTATATATTGGAGGTGTGTGAAGTCAAAATGGATGTGTGAAGTCATAGAATGGAGGTGTGTGAAATCATAGAATGCGGGTGTGTGAGGTCATAGAATGGAGGTGTGTGAAGTCACAGAATGGAGGTGTGTGAAGTCATAAAATGGAGGTGGGTGAGGTCATAGAAAGGAGGTGTGGGAAGTCATAGAATGGTGGAGTGTGAAGTCAGAATGCAGGTGTGGGAAGTCATAGAATGGAGGTTTGTGAAGTCATAGAATGGAGGTGTGTGAAGTCATAAAATGGAAGTGTGTGAAGTCATAGAATGGAGGTGTGTGATGTCACAGAATGGAGGTGTGTGAAGTCAGAATGGAGGTGTGAAGTCATAGAATGGAGGTGGGTGAAGTCATAGAGTGGAATTGTGTGAAGTCATAGAATGGAGGTGTGTGAAGTCACAGAATGGAGGTGTGGGAAGTCACAGAATGGAGGTGTGTGATGTCACAGAATGGCGGTGTGTGAACTCAGAATGGAGGTGTGTAAAGTCACAGAATGTAGGTGTGTGAAGTCATAGACTGGAAGTGTGTGAAGTCATAGAATGGAGGTGTGTGAGGTCATAGAATGGACGGTATTAAGTCATAGAATGGAGGTGTGTGAAGTTACAGAATTGAGGTGTTTGAAGTCATATATTGGAGGTGTGTGAATTCAAAATGGATGTGTGAAGTCATAGAATGGAGGTGTGTGAAATCATAGATGAGGGTGTGTGAGGTCATAGAATGGAGGTGTGTGAAGTCACAGAATGGAGATGTGTGAAGTCATAAAATGGAGGTGTGTGAAGTCATAGAATGGAAGTGTGTGAAGTCACACAATGGAGGTGTGTGAAGTCACAGAATGGAGGTGTGTGAAGTCACAGAATGGAGGTGTGTGACTCAGAATGGAGGTTTGTGAAGTCACAGAATGGAGGTGTGTGAAGTCATAGAATGGAAGTGTGTGAAGTCATAGAATGGAGGTGTGTGAAGTCAGAATGGAGATGTGTGAAGTCACCGAATGGAGGTTTGTGAAGTCATAGAAGGGAGGTGTGTGAAGTCATAGAATGGATGTTTCTGAAGTAAAAATGAAGGTATGTGAAGTCATAGAATGGAGGTGTGTGAAGTAACAGAATGGAGGTGTGTGAAGTCAGAATGGAGGTGTGTGAAGTCACAGAATGGAGGTGTGTGAACTCACAATGGAGGTGTGTGAAGTCAAAGAATGGAGGTGTGTGAAGTCATAGAATGGAATTGTGTGAAGTCATAGAATGGAGGTGTGTGAAGTGAGAATTGAGGTGTGTGAAGTCACGGAATTGAGGTGTGTGAAGTCAGAATGGAGGTGTGTAGTCATAGATTGGAGGTGCGTGAAGTCATAGAAAGAGGTGTGGGTAGTCATAGAGTGCAGGTGAGTGAAGTCACAGATTCGAGGTCTGTGAAATCATAGAATGGAGGAGTGTGATGTCAGATTGCAGGTGTGTGAAGTCAAAGAATGTAGGTGTGTGAAGTCATTGAATGGATGTGAGTGAAGTCACAGAATGGAGATGTGTGAAATCAGAAGAGAGGTGTGCGAAGTCATAGAATGGAGGTGTGTGAAGTCAGAATGGAGGTGTATGAAGTCATAGAATGGAGGTGTGTGAAGTCAGAAAAGAGGTGTGTGAAGTCATAGAATGGAGGTGTGTGAAGTCACAGAATGGAGGTGTGGGAAGTCACAGAATAGAGGTGTGTGACGTCACAGAATGGAAGTGTGTGAACTCAGAATGGAGGTGTGTAAAGGCACAGAATGGAGGTGTGTGAAGTCATAGAATGGAAGTGTGTGAAGTCATAGAATGGAGCTGTGTGAAGTCACAGAATGGACGTTATGAAGTCATAGAATGGAGCTGTGTGAAGTCACAGAATTGAGGTGTTTGAAGTCATATATTGGAGGTGTGTGAAGTCAAAATGCATGTGTGAAGTCACAGAATGGAGGTTTGTGAAGTCATAGAATGGAGGTGTGTGAATGTTTCTGAAGTAAAAATGAAGGTGTGTGAAGTCATGGAATGGAGGTGTGTGAAGTCACAGAATGGAGGTGTGTGAAGTCAGAATGGAGGTGTGTAGTCATAGATTGGAGGTGGGTGAAGTCATAGAATGGAGGAGTGTGAAGTTATAGAGTGCAGGTGAGTGAAGTCACAGATTCGAGGTCTGTGAAGTCATAGAATGGAGGTGTGTGATGTCAGAATGGAGGTGTGCGAAGTCATAGAATAGAGGTGTGTGAAGTCAGAATGGAGGTGTGTGAAGTCATAGATGGAGTTGTGTGAAGTCATAGTATGGAGGTTTGTGAAACCATAGAATGGAGTTTTGTGAAGTCACAGAATGGAGCTGTGTGAATTCAGAATGAAGGTATGTGAAGTCACAGAATGGAGGTGTGTGAAGTCAGAACGGAGGTGTGTAGTCATAGACTGGAGGTGGGTGAATTCATAGAAAGGAGGTGTGGGAAGTCATAGAATGGAGGAGTGTGAAGTCATAGAGTGCAGGTGAGTGATGTCACAGATTCGTGGTCTGTGGAATCATAGAATGGAGGTGTGTGATGTCAGATTGGAGGTGTGTGAAGTCACAGAATGGATGTGTGTGAACCCAGAATGGAGGTGTGTAAAGTCACAGAATGGAGATGTGTGAAGTCATAGAATGGAAATGTGTGAAGTCATAGAATGGAGGTGTGTGAAGTCACAGAATGGACGGTATGAAGTCATAGAATGGAGCTGTGTGAAGTCACAGAAATGAGGTGTTTGAATTCATATATTGGAGGTGAGTGAAATCAAAATGGATGTGTGAAGTCACAGAATGGAGGCGTGTGAAATCACAGAATGAGGGTGTGTGAGGTCATAGAATGGAGGAGTGTGAAGTCACAGAATGGAGGTGTGTGAAGTCATAGAATGGAGGTGTGTGAAGTCATAGAATGGAAGTGTGTGAAGTCACAGAATGGAGGTGTGTGAAGTCAAAGAATGGAGGTGTGTGAAGTCACAGAATGGAGGTGTGTGAAGTCACTGAATGCAAGTGTGTGAAGTCAGAATGGAGGTGTGAAGTCATTGAATGAAGGTGGGTGAAGTCATAGAAAGGAGGTGTGGGAAGTCATAGAATGGAGGAGTGTGAAGTCATAGAGTGGAGGTGAGTGAAGTCACAGATTCGTGGTCTGTGAAGTCATAGATTGGAGGTGTGTGATGTCAGAATGGAGGTGTGCGAAGTCATAGAATAGAGGTTTGTGAAGTCAGAATGGAGGTGTGTGAAGTCATAGAATGGAGGTGTGTGAACTCATAGAATGGATGTGTGACGTCACAATTGAAGTGTGTGAAGTCACAGAATGGAGGTGTGTGAATACATACAATGGAGGTGTTTGAAGTCAGAATGGAATTTTGTGAAGTCACAGAATTGAGCTGTGTGAATTCACAATGGAGGTGTGTGAAGTCATAGAATGGAGGTGTGTAAAGTCACAGAATGGAGGTGTGTGAAGTCATAGAATGGAGGTGTGTGAAGTCATACAATGGGTGTTTGTGAAGTAAGAATGAAGGTGTGTTAAGTCATAGAATGGAGGTGTGTGAAGACACAGAATGGAGGAGTGGGAAGTCACAGATTGCAGGAGTGTGAAGTCACAGAATGGAGGTGTGTGAACCCAGAATTGAGGTGTGTAAAGTCACAGAATGGAGGTGTGTGAAATCATAGAATGGAAGTGTGTGAAGTCATAGAATGGAGGTGTGTGATGTCACAGAATGGACGGTATGAAGTCATAGAATGGAGGTGTGTGAAGTCAAACAATTGAGCTGTTTGAAGTCATATACTGGAGGTGTGTAAAATCAAAATGGATGTGTGAAGTCATAGAATGGAGGTGTGTGAAGTCACACAATGGAGGTGTGTGAAGTCACAGAATGTAGGTGTGTGAAGTCATAGAATGGAAGTGTGTGAAGTCATAGAATGGAGGTGTGTGAGGTCACAGAATGGACGGTATTAAGTCATAGAATGGAGGTGTGTGAAGTTACAGAATTGAGGTGTTTGAAGTCAAATATTGGAGGTGTGTGACTTCAAAATGGATGTGTGAAGTCATAGAATGTAGGTGTGTGAAATCATAGATGAGGGTGTGTGAGGCCATAGAATGGAGGTGTGTGAAGTCACAGAATGGAGATGTGTGAAGTCATAAAATGGAGGTGTGTGAAGTCATAGAATGGAAGTGTGTGAAGTCACACAATGGAGGTGTGTGAAGTCACAGAATGGAGGTGTGTGAAGTCACAGAATGGAGGTGTGTGACTCAGAATGGAGGTTTGTGAAGTCACAGAATGGAGGTGTGTGAAGTCATAGAATGGAAGTGTGTGAAGTCATAGAATGGAGGTGTGTGAAGTCAGAATGGAGATGTGTGAAGTCACGTAATGGAGGTTTGTGAAGTCATAGAAGGGAGGTGTGTGAAGTCATAGAATCGATGTTTCTGAAGTAAAAATGAAGGTATGTGAAGTCATAGAATGGAGGTGTGTGAAGTCACAGAATGGAGGTGTGTGAAGTCAGAATGGAGGTGTGTGAAGTCACAGAATGGAGGTGTGTGAACTCACAATGGAGGTGTGTGTAGTCAAAGTATGGAGGTGTGTGAAGTCATAGAATGGAATTGTGTGAAGTCATAGAATGGAGGTGTGCGAAGTGAGAATTGAGGTGTGTGAAGTCACGGAATTGAGGTGTGTGAAGTCAGAATGGAGGTGTGTAGTCATAGATTGGAGGTTGGTGAAGTCATAGAAAGAGGTGTGGGTAGTCAGAGTGCAGGTGAGTGAAGTCACAGATTCGAGGTCTGTGAAATCATAGAATGGAGGTGTGTGATGTCAGATTGGAGGTGTGTGAAGTCAAAGAATGTAGGTGTGTGAAGTCATTGAATGGAGGTGAGTGAAGTCACAGAATGGAGATGTGTGAAATCAGAAGAGAGGTGTGCGAAGTCATAGAATGGAGGTGTGTGAAGTCAGAATGGAGGTGTATGAAGTCATAGAATGGAGGTTTGTGAAGTCAGAAAAGAGGTGTGTGAAGTCATAGAATGGAGGTGTGTGATGTCAGAATGGAGGTGTGCGAAGTCATAGAATAGAGGTGTGTGAAGTCAGAATGGAGGTGTGTGAAGTCATAGATGGAGTTGTGTGAAGTCATTGTATGGAGGTTTGTGAAACCATAGAATGGAGTTTTGTGAAGTCACAGAATGGAGCTGTGTGAATTCAGAATGGAGGTGTGTGAAGTCATAGAATGGAGGTGTGTGAAGTTATAGAATGGAGGTGTGTGAAGTCACAGAATGGAGGTGTGTGAAGTCAGAACGGAGGTGTGTAGTCATAGATTGGAGGTGGGTGAATTCATAGAAAGGAGGTGTGGCAAGTCATAGAATGGAGGAGTGTGAAGTCATAGAGTGCAGGTGAGTGATGTCACAGATTCGTGGTCTGTGGAATCATAGAATGGAGGTGTGTGATGTCAGATTGGAGGTGTGTGAAGTCACAGAATGGAGGTGTGTGAAGTCAGAATGTAGGTGTTCGAAGTCATAGAATAGAGGTGTGTGAAGTCAGAATGGAGGTGTGTGAAGTCATAGAATGGAGGTGTGTGAAGTCATAGAATGGGTGTTTGTGAAGTAAGAATGAAGGTGTGTGAAGTCATAGAATGGAGGTGTGTGAAGTCACAGAATGGAGGTGTGGGAAGTCACAGATTGCAGGAGTGTGAAATCACAGAATGGAGGTGTGTGAACCCAGAATGGAGGTGTGTAAAGTCACAGAATGGAGATGTGTGAAGTCATAGAATGGAAATGTGTGAAGTCATAGAATGGAGGTGTGTGAAGTCACAGAATGGACGGTATGAAGTCATAGAATGGATCTGTGTGAAGTCACAGAAATGAGGTGTTTGAATTCATATATTGGAGGTGAGTGAAATCAAAATGGATGTGTGAAGTCACAGAATGGAGGCGTGTGAAATCACAGAATGAGGGTGTGTGAGGTCATAGAATGGAGGAGTGTGAAGTCACAGAATGGAGGTGTGTGAAGTCATAGAATGGAGGTGTGTGAAGTCATAGAATGGAAGTGTGTGAAGTCACAGATTGGAGGTGTGTGAAGTCACAGAATCGAGGTGTGAGAAGTCACAGAATGGAGGTGTGTGAACTCAGAATGGAGGCGTGTGAAGTCACAGAATGGAGGTGTGTGAAGTCAAAGAATGGAGGTGTGTGAAGTCACAGAATGGAGGTGTGTGAAGTCACTGAATGCAAGTGTGTGAAGTCAGAATGGAGGTGTGAAGTCATTGAATGAAGGTGGGTGAAGTCATAGAAAGGAGGTGTGTGAAGTCATAGAATGGAGGTGTGTGAACTCATAGAATGGATGTGTGACGTCACAATTGAAGTGTGTGAAGTCACAGAATGGAGGTGTGTGAATACATACAATGGAGGTGTTTGAAGTCAGAATGGAATTTTGTGAAGTCACAGAATTGAGCTGTGTGAATTCACAATGGAGGTGTGTGAAGTCATAGAATGGAGGTGTGTAAAGTCACAGAATGGAGGTGTGTGAAGTCATAGAATGGAGGTGTGTGAAGTCATACAATGGGTGTTTGTGAAGTAAGAATGAAGGTGTGTTAAGTCATAGAATGGAGGTGTGTGAAGACACAGAATGGAGGAGTGGGAAGTCACAGATTGCAGGAGTGTGAAGTCACAGAATGGAGGTGTGTGAACCCAGAATTGAGGTGTGTAAAGTCACAGAATGGAGGTGTGTGAAATCATAGAATGGAAGTGTGTGAAGTCATAGAATGGAGGTGTGTGATGTCACAGAATGGACGGTATGAAGTCATAGAATGGAGGTGTGTGAAGTCAAACAATTGAGCTGTTTGAAGTCATATACTGGAGGTGTGTAAAATCAAAATGGATGTGTGAAGTCATAGAATGGAGGTGTGTGAAGTCACACAATGGAGGTGTGTGAAGTCACAGAATGTAGGTGTGTGAAGTCATAGAATGGAAGTGTGTGAAGTCATAGAATGGAGGTGTGTGAGGTCACAGAATGGACGGTATTAAGTCATAGAATGGAGGTGTGTGAAGTTACAGAATTGAGGTGTTTGAAGTCAAATATTGGAGGTGTGTGACTTCAAAATGGATGTGTGAAGTCATAGAATGTAGGTGTGTGAAATCATAGATGAGGGTGTGTGAGGCCATAGAATGGAGGTGTGTGAAGTCACAGAATGGAGATGTGTGAAGTCATAAAATGGAGGTGTGTGAAGTCATAGAATGGAAGTGTGTGAAGTCACACAATGGAGGTGTGTGAAGTCACAGAATGGAGGTGTGTGAAGTCACAGAATGGAGGTGTGTGACTCAGAATGGAGGTTTGTGAAGTCACAGAATGGAGGTGTGTGAAGTCATAGAATGGAAGTGTGTGAAGTCATAGAATGGAGGTGTGTGAAGTCAGAATGGAGATGTGTGAAGTCACCTAATGGAGGTTTGTGAAGTCATAGAAGGGAGGTGTGTGAAGTCATAGAATCGATGTTTCTGAAGTAAAAATGAAGGTATGTGAAGTCATAGAATGGAGGTGTGTGAAGTCACAGAATGGAGGTGTGTGAAGTCAGAATGGAGGTGTGTGAAGTCACAGAATGGAGGTGTGTGAACTCACAATGGAGGTGTGTGTAGTCAAAGTATGGAGGTGTGTGAAGTCATAGAATGGAATTGTGTGAAGTCATAGAATGGAGGTGTGCGAAGTGAGAATTGAGGTGTGTGAAGTCACGGAATTGAGGTGTGTGAAGTCAGAATGGAGGTGTGTAGTCATAGATTGGAGGTTGGTGAAGTCATAGAAAGAGGTGTGGGTAGTCAGAGTGCAGGTGAGTGAAGTCACAGATTCGAGGTCTGTGAAATCATAGAATGGAGGTGTGTGATGTCAGATTGGAGGTGTGTGAAGTCAAAGAATGTAGGTGTGTGAAGTCATTGAATGGAGGTGAGTGAAGTCACAGAATGGAGATGTGTGAAATCAGAAGAGAGGTGTGCGAAGTCATAGAATGGAGGTGTGTGAAGTCAGAATGGAGGTGTATGAAGTCATAGAATGGAGGTTTGTGAAGTCAGAAAAGAGGTGTGTGAAGTCATAGAATGGAGGTGTGTGATGTCAGAATGGAGGTGTGCGAAGTCATAGAATAGAGGTGTGTGAAGTCAGAATGGAGGTGTGTGAAGTCATAGATGGAGTTGTGTGAAGTCATTGTATGGAGGTTTGTGAAACCATAGAATGGAGTTTTGTGAAGTCACAGAATGGAGCTGTGTGAATTCAGAATGGAGGTGTGTGAAGTCATAGAATGGAGGTGTGTGAAGTTATAGAATGGAGGTGTGTGAAGTCACAGAATGGAGGTGTGTGAAGTCAGAACGGAGGTGTGTAGTCATAGATTGGAGGTGGGTGAATTCATAGAAAGGAGGTGTGGCAAGTCATAGAATGGAGGAGTGTGAAGTCATAGAGTGCAGGTGAGTGATGTCACAGATTCGTGGTCTGTGGAATCATAGAATGGAGGTGTGTGATGTCAGATTGGAGGTGTGTGAAGTCACAGAATGGAGGTGTGTGAAGTCAGAATGTAGGTGTTCGAAGTCATAGAATAGAGGTGTGTGAAGTCAGAATGGAGGTGTGTGAAGTCATAGAATGGAGGTGTGTGAAGTCATAGAATGGGTGTTTGTGAAGTAAGAATGAAGGTGTGTGAAGTCATAGAATGGAGGTGTGTGAAGTCACAGAATGGAGGTGTGGGAAGTCACAGATTGCAGGAGTGTGAAATCACAGAATGGAGGTGTGTGAACCCAGAATGGAGGTGTGTAAAGTCACAGAATGGAGATGTGTGAAGTCATAGAATGGAAATGTGTGAAGTCATAGAATGGAGGTGTGTGAAGTCACAGAATGGACGGTATGAAGTCATAGAATGGATCTGTGTGAAGTCACAGAAATGAGGTGTTTGAATTCATATATTGGAGGTGAGTGAAATCAAAATGGATGTGTGAAGTCACAGAATGGAGGCGTGTGAAATCACAGAATGAGGGTGTGTGAGGTCATAGAATGGAGGAGTGTGAAGTCACAGAATGGAGGTGTGTGAAGTCATAGAATGGAGGTGTGTGAAGTCATAGAATGGAAGTGTGTGAAGTCACAGATTGGAGGTGTGTGAAGTCACAGAATCGAGGTGTGAGAAGTCACAGAATGGAGGTGTGTGAACTCAGAATGGAGGCGTGTGAAGTCACAGAATGGAGGTGTGTGAAGTCAAAGAATGGAGGTGTGTGAAGTCACAGAATGGAGGTGTGTGAAGTCACTGAATGCAAGTGTGTGAAGTCAGAATGGAGGTGTGAAGTCATTGAATGAAGGTGGGTGAAGTCATAGAAAGGAGGTGTGGGAAGTCATAGAATGGAGGAGTGTGAAGTCATAGAGTGGAGGTGAGTGAAGTCACAGATTCGTGGTCTGTGAAGTCATAGATTGGAGGTGTGTGATGTCAGAATGGAGGTGTGCGAAGTCATAGAATAGAGGTTTGTGAAGTCAGAATGGAGGTGTGTGAAGTCATAGAATGGAGGTGTGTGAACTCATAGAATTGAGGTGTGTGACGTCACAATTGAAGTGTGTGAAGTCACAGAATGGAGGTGTGTGAATACATACAATGGAGGTGTTTGAAGTCAGAATGGAATTTTGTGAAGTCACAGAATTGAGCTGTGTGAATTCACAATGGAGGTGTGTGAAGTCATAGAATGGAGGTGTGTGAAGTCAGAATGGAGGTGTTGAACTCATAGAATGGAGGTGTGTGTAGTCACAATTGAGGTGTTTGAAGTCATAGAATGGAGGTGTGTAAAGTCACAGAATGGAGGTGTGTGAAGTCATAGAATGGAGGTGTGTGAAGTCATACAATGGGTGTTTGTGAAGTAAGAATGAAGGTGTGTTAAGTCATAGAATGGAGGTGTGTGAAGACACAGAATGGAGGAGTGGGAAGTCACAGATTGCAGGAGTGTGAAGTCACAGAATGGAGGTGTGTGAACCCAGAATTGAGGTGTGTAAAGTCACAGAATGGAGGTGTGTGAAGTCATAGAATGGAAGTGTGTGAAGTCATAGAATGGAGGTGTGTGATGTCACAGAATGGACGGTATGAAGTCATAGAATGGAGGTGTGTGAAGTCAAACAATTGAGCTGTTTGAAGTCATATACTGGAGGTGTGTAAAATCAAAATGGATGTGTGAAGTCATAGAATGGAGGTGTGTGAAATCATAGAATGAGGGTGTGTGAGGTCATAGAATGGATGTGTGTGACGTCACAGAATGGAGGTGTGTGAAGTCACAGAATGGAGGTGTGTGAAGTCACAGAATCGAGGTGTGAGAAGTCACAGAATGGAGGTGTGTGAACCCAGAATGGAGCTGTGTGAAGTCACAGTATGGAGGTTTATGAAGTCATAGAATGGAAGTGTGTGAAGTCATAGAATGGAGGTGTGTGAAGTCAGAATGGAGGTGTGTGAAGTCACCGAATGGAGTTGTGTGAACACAGAATGGAGGTGTGTGAAGTCACAGAATGGAGGTTTGTGAAGTCATAGAATGGAGGTGTGTGAAGACATAGAATGGATGTTTCTGAAGTAAGAATGAAGGTGTGTGAAGTCATAGAATGGAGGTATGTGAACTCATAGATTGGGGGTGTGTGAAGTCACAGAATGGAGGTGTGTGAAATCAGAATGGAGGTGTGTAGTCATAGATTGGAGGTGGGTGAAGTCATAGAAAGGAGGTGTGGGAAGTCAGGGAATGGAGGAGTGTGAAGTCATAGAGTGCATGTGAGTGAAATCACAGATTCGAGGTCTGTGACCTCATAGAATGGAGGTGTGTGATGTCAGTATGGAGGTGTGCGAAGTCATAGAATAGAGGTGTGTGAAGTCAGAATGGAGGTGTGTGAAGTCATAGATGGAGTTGTGTGAAGTCATAGTATGGAGGTGTGTGAAATCATAGAATAGAGTTTTGTGAAGGCACAGAATGAAACTGTGCGAATTCAGAATGGAGGTGTGTGAAGTCATAGAGTGGAGGTGTGTGAATTCAGAATGGAGGTGTTGAACTCATAGAATGGAGGTGTGTGTAGTCAAAATTGAGGTGTTTGAAGTCATAGAATGGAGGTGTGTGAAGTCACAGAATGGAGGTGTGTGAAGTCATAGAATGGAGGTGTGTGAAGTCATAGAATGGGTGTTTGTGAAGTAAGAATGAAGGTGTGTTAAGTCATAGAATGTAGGTGTGTGAACACACAGAATGGAGGTGTGGGAAGTCACAGATTGCAGGAGTGTGAAGTCACAGAATGGAGGTGTGTGAACCCAGAATGGAGGTGTGTAAAGTCACAGAATGGAGGTGTGTGAAGTCATAGAATGGAAGTGTGTGAAGTCATAGAATGGAGGTGTGTGATGTCACAGAAAGGACGGTATGAAGTCATAGAATGGAGGTGTGTGAAGTCACAGAATTGAGGTGTTTGAAGTTATATACTGGAGGTGTGTAAAATCAAAATGGATATGTGAAGTCATAGAATGGAGGTGTGTGAAATCATAGAATGAGGGTGTGTGAGGTCATAGAATGGAGGTGTGTGAATCACAGGATGGAGGTGTGTGAAGTCATAGAATGGAGGTGTGTGGAGTCACAGTTTGGAGCTGTGTGAAGTCACAGATTCGAGGTGTGAGAAGTCACAGAATGGAAGTGTGTGAACTCAGAATGGTGGTGTGTGAAGTCACAGAATGGAGGTGTATGAAGTCATAGAATGGAAGTGTGTGAAGTCATAGAATGGAGGTGTGTGAAGTCAGAATGGAGGTGTGTGAAGTCACCGAATGGAGTTGTGTGAACTCAGAATGGAGGTGTGTGAAGTCACAGAATGGAGGTTTGTGAAATCATAGAATGGAGGTGTGTGAAGTCATAGAATGGATGTTTCTGAAGTAAGAATGAAGGTGTGGGAAGTCATAGAATGGAGGTATGTGAACTCATAGATTGGGGGTGCGTGAAGTCACAGAATGGAGGGGTGTGAAGTCAGAATGGAGGTGTGTAGTCATAGATTGGAGGTGGGTGAAGTCATAAAAAGGAGGTGCGGGAAGTCATGGAATGGAGGAGTGTGAAGTCATAGAGTGCATGTGAGTGAAATCACAGATTCGAGGTCTGTGAAGTCATAGAATGGAGGTGTGTGATGTCAGAATGGAGGTGTGCGAAGTCATAGAATAGAGGTGTGTGAAGTCAGAATGGAGGTGTGTGAAGTCATAGATGGAGTTGTGTGAAGTCATAGTATGGAGGTGTGTGAAATCACAGAATAGAGTTTTGTGAAGGCACAGAATGAAGCTGTGTGAATTCAGAATGGAGGTGTGTGAAGTCATAGAATGGAGGTGTGTGATGTCAGAATGGAGGTGTGTGAACTCATAGAATGGAGGTGTGTGACGTCACAATGGAAGAGTGTGAAGTCATAGAATGGAGGTGTGTGAAGTCACAGAATGGAGGTGTGAAGTCACAGAATGGAGATGTGTCAACTCAGAATTTAGGTGTGTGAAGTCAAAGAATGGAGGTGTGTGAAGACATAGAATGGAGGTGTGTGAAGTCAAAGAATGAAGGTGTGTGAAGTCATAGAATATATGTTTGTGAAGTAAGAATGAAGGTGTGTGAAGGCATAGAATGGAGGTGTGTGAAGTCAGAATGGAGGTGTTTGAAGTCACAGAATGGAGATGTGTCAACTCAGAATTTAGGTGTGTGAAGTCAAAGAATGGAGGTGTGTGAAGACATAGAATGGAGGTGTGTGAAGTCAAAGAATGAAGGTGTGTGAAGTCATAGAATATATGTTTGTGAAGTAAGAATGAAGGTGTGTGAAGGCATAGAATGGAGGTGTGTGAAGTCCCAGAATGGACGTGTGTGAAGGCATAGAATGGAGGTGTGTGAAGTCATAGAATGGAGGTGTGTGAAGTCATATAATGGAGGTGTGTGAAATCACAGAATGGAGGTGTGTGAAGTCAGAATGGAGGTGTGAAGTCATAGAATGGAGTTGGGTGAAGTCATAGACAGGAGGTGTGTGAAGTCATAGAATGGAGGTGTGTGAAGTCATAGAATGGAGGTGTGTGAAGTCCTAATGGAGGTGTGTGAACTCATAGAATGGTGGTGTGAGTAGTCACAATGGAGGTGTGTGAAGTCATAGAATGGAGGTGTGTGAAGTCACAGAATGGACCTGTGTGAAGTCATAGAATGGAGGTGTGTGAAGTCATAGAATGGAGGTGTGTGAAGTCACAGAATGGAGGTGGGGGAAGTCACAGATTGGAGGTGTGTGAAGTCCAAGAATTGAGGTGTGTGAACTCAGAATGGAGGTGTGTAAAGTCACAGAATGGAGGTGTGTGAAGTCATAGAATGGAAGTGTGTGAAGTCATAAAATGGAGGTGTGTGAAGTCACAGAATGGACGGTTTGAAATCATAGAATGGAGTTGTGTGAAGTCACAGAATTGAGGTGTTTGAAGTCATATATTGGAGGTGTGTGAAGTCAAAATGGATGTGTGAAGTCATAGAATGGATGTGTGTGAAATCATAGAATGAGGGTGTGTGAGGTCATAGAATGGAGGTTTGTGAAGTCACAGAATGGAGGTGTGTGAAATCATAGTATGAAGGTGTGTGAAGTCATAGAATGGAAGTGTGTGAAGTCACAGAATGTAGGTGTGTGAAATCATAGTATGAAGGTGTGTGATGTCATAGAATGGAGGTTTGTGAAGTCACAGAATGGAGGTGTGTGAAATGATAGTATGAAGGTGTGTGAAGTCATAGAATGGAAGTGTGTGAAGTCACAGAATGGAGGTGTGTGAAGTCACAGAATGGAGATGGGTGAAATCAAAGAATAGAGGTGTGTGAACTCAGAATGCAAGTGTGTGAAGTCAGAGAATGGAGGTGTGTGAAGTCATAGAATGGAAGTGTGTGAAGTCATAGAATGGAACTGTGTGAAGTCAGAATGGAGGTGTGTGAAGTCACAGAATGGAGGTTTGTGAAGTCATAGAATGGAGGTGTGTGAAGTCATAGAATGGATGTTTCTGATGTAAGAATGAAGGTGTGTGAAGTCATAGAATGGAGGTGTGTGAGGTCATAGAATGGAGGTGTGTGAAGTCACAGAATGGAGGTGTGTGCAGTCAGAATGCAGGTGTGTAGTCATAGATTGGAGGTGGGTGAAGTCACAGAAAGAGGTGTGGGTAGTCATAGAGTGCAGGTGAGTGAAGTCACAGATTCGAGGTCTGTGAAATCATGGAATGGAGGTGTGTGATGTCAGATTGGAGGTGTGTGAAGTCAAAGAATGTAGGTGTGTGAAGTCATTGAATGGAGGTGTGTGAAGTCACAGAATGGAGGTGTGTGAAATCAGAAGAGAGGTGTGTGAAGTCATAGAATGGAGGTGTGTGAAGTCAGAATGGAGGTGTATGAAGTCATAGAATGGAGGTGTGTGAAGTCAGAATAGAGGTGTGTGAAGTCATAGAATGGAGGTGTGTGAAGTCACAGAATGGAGGTGTGGGAAGTGACAGAATAGAGGTGTGTGACGTAACAGAATGGAGGTGTGTGAACTCAGAATGGAGGTGTGTAAAGGCACAGAATGGAGGTGTGTGAAGTCATAGAATGGAAGTGTGTGAAGTCATAGAATGGAGCTGTGTGAAGTCACAGAATGGACGTTATGAAGTCATAGAATGGAGCTGTGTGAAGTCACAGAATTGAGGTGTTTGAAGTCATATACTGGAGGTGTGTGAAGTCAAAATGCATGTGTGAAGTCACAGAATGGAGGTTTGTGAAGTCATAGAATGGAGGTGTGTGAATGTTTCTGAAGTAAAAATGAAGGTGTGTGAAGTCATGGAATGGAGGTGTGTGAAGTCACAGAATGGAGGTGTGTGAAGTCAGAATGGAGGTGTGTAGTCATAGATTGTAGGTGGGTGAATTCATAGAAAGGAGGTGTGGGAAGTCCAGAATGGAGGTGTGCGAAGTCATAGAATAGAGGTGTGTGAAGTCATAGATGGAGTTGTGTGAAGTCATAGTATGGAGGTGTGTGAAATCATAGAATCGAGTTTTGTGAAGGCACAGAATGGGGCTGTGTGAATTCAGAATGGAGGTGTGTGAAGTCATAGAATGGAGGTGTGTGAAGTCAGAATGGAGGTGTGTGAACTCATAGAATGGAGGTGTGTGACGTCACAATGTAAGTGTGTGAAGTCATAGAATGGAGGTGTGTGAAGTCATAGAATGGAGGTGTGTGAAGTCATAGAATGGAGGTGTATTAAGTCACTGAATGGAGGTGTGTGAAGTCATAGAATGGAGGTGTGTGAAGTTATAGAATGGATGTTTGTAAAGTAAAAAGGAAGGTGTGTGAAGTCATAGAATGGAGATGTGTGAAGTCAGAATGGAGGTGTGTGAAGTCACAGAATGGAGATGTGTCAACTCAGAATTTAGGTGTGTGAAGTCAAAGAATGGAGGTGTGTGAAGACATAGAATGGAGGTGTGTGAAGTCAAAGAATGGAGGTGTGTGAAGTCATAGAATATATGTTTGTGAAGTAAGAATGAAGGTGTGTGAAGGCATAGAATGGAGGTTTGTGAAGTCACAGAATGGAGGTGTGTGAAGGCATAGAATGGAGGTGTGTGAAGTCATAGAATGGAGGTGTGTGAAGTCATATAATGGAGGTGTGTGAAGTCACAGAATGGAGGTGTGTGAAGTCAGAATGGAGGTGTGAAGTCATAGAATGGAGTTGGGTGAAGTCATAGAAAGGAGGTGTGTGAAGTCATAGAATGGAGGTGGGTGAAGTCATAGAATGGAGGTGTGTGAAGTCAGAATGGAGGTGTGTGAACTCATAGAATGGTAGTGTGTGTAGTCACAATGGAGGTGTGTGAAGTCATAGAATGGAGGTGTGTGAAGTCATAGAATGGAGATGTGTGAAGTCACATAATGGAGGTGGGGGAAGTCACAGATTGGAGGTGTGTGAAGTCCCAGAATTCAGGTGTGTGAACTCAGAATGGAGGTGTGTAAAGTCACAGAATGGAGGTGTGTGAAGTCATAGAATGGAAATGTGTGAAGTCATAAATGGAAGTGTGTGAAGTCAGAATATAGGTGTGTGAAGACACAGAATGGAGGTTTGTGAAGTGATAGAATGGAGGTGTGTGAAGTCATAGAATGGAGGTGTGTGAAGTCATAGAGTGCAGGTGAGTGAAGTCACAGATTCGAGGTCTGTGAAATCATGGAATGGAGGTGTATGATGTCAGATTGGAGGTGTGTGAAGTCAAAGAATGTAGGTGTGTGAAGTCATTGAATGGAGGTGTGTGAAGACACAGAATGTAGGTGTGTGAAATCAGAAGAGAGGTGTGCGAAGTCATAGAATGGAGGTGTGTGAAGCCAGAATGGAGGTGTATGAAGTCATAGAATGGAGGTGTGTGAAGTCAGAATAGAGGTGTGTGAAGTCATAGAATGGAGGTGTGTGAAGTCACAGAATGGAGGTGTGGGAAGTGACAGAATAGAGGTGTGTGACGTCACAGAATGGAGGTGTGTGAACTCAGAATGGAGGTGTGTAAAGGCACAGAATGGAGGTGTGTGAAGTCATAGAATGGAAGTGTGTGAAGTCATAGAATGGAGCTGTGTGAAGTCACAGAATTGACGGTTTGAAATCATAGAATGGAGGTGTGTGAAGCCACAGAATTGAGGTGTTTGAAGTCATATATTGGAGGTGTGTGAAGTCAAAATGGATGTGTGAAGTCATAGAATGGAGGTGTTTGAAATCATAGAATGAGGGTGTGTGAGGTCATAGAATGGAGGTTTGTGAAGTCACAGAATGGAGGTGTGTGAAATCATAGAATGAAGGTGTGTGAAGTCATAGAATGGAAGTGTGTGAAGTCACAGAATGGAGGTGTGTGAAGTCACAGAATGGAGATGTGTGAAATCACAGAATAGATGTGTATGAACTCAGAATGAAAGTGTGTGAAATCAGAGAATGGAGGTTTGTGAAGTCATAGAATGGAAGTGTGTGAAGTCATAGAATGGAAGTGTGTGAAGTCAGAATGGAGGTGTGTGAAGTCACAGAATGGAGGTTTGTGAAGCCATAGAATGGAGGTGTGTGAAGTCATAGAATGGATGTTTCTGAAGTAAGAATGAAGGTGTGTGAAGTCATAGAATGGAGGTGTGTGAAGTCATAGAATGGAGGTGTGTGAAGTCACAGAATGGAGGTGTGTGAAGTCAGAATGGAGGTGTGTAGTCATAGATTGGAGGTGGATGAAATGATAGAAAGAGGTGTGGGTAGTCATAGAGTGCAGGTGAGTGAAGTCACAGATTCGAGGTCTGTGAAATCATAGAATGGAGGTGTGTGATGTCAGATTGGAGGTGTGTGAAGTCAAAGAATTTAGATGTGCGAAGTCATTGAATGGAGGTGTGTGAAGTCACAGAATGGAGGTGTGTGAAATCAGAAGAGAGGTGTGCGAAGTCACAGAATGGAGGTGTGTGAAGTCAGAACAGAGGTGTGTGAAGTCATAGAATGGAGGTGTGTGAAGTCACAGAATGGAGGTGTGGGAAGTGACAGAATAGAGGTGTGTGACGTCACAGAATGGAGGTGTGTGAACTCAGAATGGAGGTGTGTAAAGGCACAGAATGGAGGTGTGTGAAGTCATAGAATGGAAGTGTGTGAAGTCATAGAATGGAGCTGTGTGAAGTCACAGAATGGACGTTATGAAGTCATAGAATGGAGCTGTGTGAAGTCACAGAATTGAGGTGTTTGAAGTCATATATTGCAGGTGTGTGAAGTCAAAATGAATGTGTGAAGTCACAGAATGGAGGTTTGTGAAGTCATAGAATGGAGGTGTGTGAAGTCAGAATGGAGGTGTGTAGTCATAGATTGGAGGTGGGTGAATTCATAGAAAGGAGGTGTGGGAAGTCATAGAATGGAGGAGTGTGAAGTCATAGAGTGCATGTGAGTGAAATCACAGATTCGAGGTCTGTGAAGTCATAGAATGGAGGTGTGTGATGTCAGAATGGAGGTGTGCGAAGTCATAGAATAGAAGTGTGTGAAGTCAGAATGGAGGTGTGTGAAGTCATAGATGGAGTTGTGTGAAGTCATGGTATGGAGTTGTGTGAAATCATAGAATAGAGTTTTGTGAGGCACAGAATGGAGCTGTGTGAATTCAGAATGGAGGTGTGTGAAGTCATAGAATGGAGGTGTGAAGTCAGAATGGAGGTGTGTGAACTCATAGAATGGAGGTGTGTTACGTCACAATGGAAGTGTGTGAAGTCATAGAATGGAGGTGTGTGAAGTTATAGAATGGATGATTGTAAAGTAAAAAGGAAGGTGTGTGAAGTCATAGAATGGAGATGTGTGAACTCAGAATGGAGGTGTGTGAAGTCACAGAATGGAGGTGTGTGAAATCATAGAATGGAAGTGTGTGAAGTCATAGAATGGACGTGTGTGAAGTCAGAATGGAGGTGTGTTAAGTCACCGAATAGAGTTTTGTGAACTCAGTATGGAGGTGTGTGAAGTCACAGAATGGAGGTTTCTGAAGTCATAGATGGAGGTGTGTGAGGTCATAGAATGGATGTTTCTGAAGTAAGAATGACGGCGTGTGAAGTCATAGAATGGAGGTGTGTGAAGTCATTGAATGGAGGTGTGTGAAGTCACTGAATGGAAGTGTGTGAAGTCAGAATGGAGGTGTGAAGTCATAGAATGATGGTTGGTGAAGTCATAGAAAGGAGGTGTGGGAAGTCATAGAATGGAGTAGTGTGAAGTCATAGAGTGGAGGTGAGTGAAGTCACAAATTCAAGGTCTGTGAAGTCATAGATTGGAGGTGTGTGATGTCAGAATGGAGGTGTGCGAAGTCATAGAATACAGGTTTGTGAAGTCAGAATGGAGGTGTGTGAAGTCATAGAATGGAGGTGTGTGAACTCATAGAATGTCGGTGTGTGACGACACAATTGAAGTGTGTGAAGTCACAGAATGGAGTTGTGTGAATTCATACAATGGATGTGTGTGAAGTCAGAATGAAATTTTGTGAAGTCACAGAATTGAGCTGTGTGAATTCAGAATGGAGGTGTGTGAAGTCATAGAATGGAGGTGTGTGAAGTCAGAATGGAGGTGTGTGAAGTCATAGAATGGAGGTGTGTGAAGTCACAGAATGGAGGTGTGTGAAGTCATAGAATGGAGGTGTGTGAAGTCATAGAATGGGTGTTTGTGAAGTAAGAATGAAGGTGTGTGAAGTCATAGAATGGACGTGTGTGAAGTCACAGAATGGAGGTGTGGGAAGTCAGAGATTGCAGGAGTGTGAAGTCACAGAATGCAGGTGTGTGAAGTCATAGAATGGAGGTGTGTGAAGTCATAGAATGGAGGTGTGTGAAGTTATAGAATGGAGGTGTGTGAAGTCACAGAATGGAGGTGTGTGAAGTCAGAATGGAGGTGTGTAGTCATAGATTGGAGGTGGGTGAATTCATAGAAAGGAGGTGTGGGAAATCATAGAATGGAGGAGTGGGAAGTCATAGAGTGCAGGTGAGTGAAGTCACAGATTCGAGGTCTGTGAAATCATAGAATGGAGGTGTGTGATGTCAGATTTGAGGCGTGTGAAGACAAAGAATGTAGGTGTGTCAAGTCATTGAATGGAGGTGTGTGAAGTCACAGAAAGAAGGTGTGTGAAGTCAGAATGGAGGTGTGTGAAGTCAGAGAATGCAGGTGTGTGAAGTCAGAATGGAGGTGTGTGAACTCATAGAATGGAGGTGTGTGACGTAACAATGGAAGAGTGTGAAGTCATAGAATGGAGGTGTGTGAAGTCACAGAATGGAGGTTTGTGAAGTCATAGAATGGAGGTATGTGAAGTCACAGAATGGAGGTGTGTAAAGTCATGGAATGGAGGTGGGTGAAGTTATAGAATGGATGTTTGTAAAGTAAGAATGAAGGTGTGTGAAGTCATAGAATGGAGGTCTGTGATGTCAAAGAATGGAGGTGTGTGAAGTCATAGAATGGAGGTGTGTGTAGTCAGAATGGAGGTGTGTCAATCAGAGAATGGAGGTGTGTCAACTCAGAATTTAGGTGTGTGAAGTCAAAGAATGGAGGTGTGTGGAGTCATAGAATGGTGGTGTGTAAAGTCATAGAATGGAGCTGTGTGAAGTTACAGAATGGAGGTGTGTGAAGTCACAGAATGGAGGTGTGTGAAGTCAGAATGAAGGTTTGTAGTCATAGATTGGAGGTGGGTGAATTCATAGAAAGGAGGTGTGGGAAGTCATAGAATGGAGGTGTGTGAAGTCACAGAATGGAAGTGTGTGAAGTCACAGAATGGAGGTGTGTAAAGTCATAGATGGAGGTGTGTGAAGTCATAGTATGGAGATATGTGAAATCATAGAATGGAGTTTTGTGAAGTCACAAAATGGAGTTGTGTGAGTCAGAATTGATGTGTGTGAAGTCATGGAATGTAGATGTGTGAAGTCATAGAATGGAGTATTGTGAAGTCACCGAAGGGAGGTTTGTGAAGTCATAGAATGGAGGTATGAGAAATCAAATTAGAGGGGTGTGAAGTCGGAGAATGGAGGTGTGTGAAGTCATAGAATGGAGGTGGGTGAAGACATAGAATGGAGGTGTGTGACGTCACAATGGAAGTTTGTGAAGTCATAGAATGGAGGTGTGTCAACTCAGAAAGGAGGTGTGTGAAGTCATAGAATGGAGGTGAGTGAAGTCATAGAATGGAGGTTTGTGAACTCATAGAATGGAGGTGTGTGACGTCACAATGGAAGTTTGTGAAGTCATAGAATGGAGGTGTGTGAAGTCACAGAATGGAGGTGTGTGAAGTCATACAATGGAGTTGTGTAAAGTCAGAATGGAGGTGTGTGAAATCACAGAATGGAGGTGTGTGAACTCAGAATGGAGGTGTGTGAAGTCATAGGTGGAGGTGTGTAAAGTCATAGTATGGAGATATGTGAAATCATAGAATGGAGTTTTGTGAAGTCACAGAATGGAGTTGTGTGAGTCAGAATTGAAGTGTGTGAAGTCATAGAATGGAGGTGTGTGAAGTCACAGAATGGAGGTGTGTGAACTCAGAATGGAGGTGTGTGAAGTCACAGAATGGAGGTGTGTGAAGTCATAGAATGGAAGTGTGTGAAGTCATAGAATGGACGTGTGTGAAGTCAGAATGGAGGTGTGTTAAGTCACCGAATAGAGTTTTGTGAACTCAGTATGGAGGTGTGTGAAGTCACAGAATGGAGGTTTCTGAAGTCATAGATGGAGGTGTGTGAGGTCATAGAATGGATGTTTCTGAAGTAAGAATGACGGCGTGTGAAGTCATAGAATGGAGGTGTGTGAAGTCATAGAATGGAGGTGTGTGAAGTCACTGAATGGAAGTGTGTGAAGTCAGAATGGAGGTGTGAAGTCATAGAATGATGGTTGGTGAAGTCATAGAAAGGAGGTGTGGGAAGTCATAGAATGGAGTAGTGTGAAGTCATAGAGTGGAGGTGAGTGAAGTCACAAATTCAAGGTCTGTGAAGTCATAGATTGGAGGTGTGTGATGTCAGAATGGAGGTGTGCGAAGTCATAGAATACAGGTTTGTGAAGTCAGAATGGAGGTGTGTGAAGTCATAGAATGGAGGTGTGTGAACTCATAGAATGTGGGTGTGTGACGACACAATTGAAGTGTGTGAAGTCACAGAATGGAGTTGTGTGAATTCATACAATGGATGTGTGTGAAGTCAGAATGAAATTTTGTGAAGTCACAGAATTGAGCTGTGTGAATTCAGAATGGAGGTGTGTGAAGTCATAGAATGGAGGTGTGTGAAGTCAGAATGGAGGTGTGTGAAGTCATAGAATGGAGGTGTGTGAAGTCACAGAATGGAGGTGTGTGAAGTCATAGAATGGAGGTGTGTGAAGTCATAGAATGGGTGTTTGTGAAGTAAGAATGAAGGTGTGTGAAGTCATAGAATGGACGTGTGTGAAGTCACAGAATGGAGGTGTGGGAAGTCAGAGATTGCAGGAGTGTGAAGTCACAGAATGGAGGTGTGTGAAGTCATAGAATGGAGGTGTGTGAAGTCATAGAATGGAGGTGTGTGAAGTTATAGAATGGAGGTGTGTGAAGTCACAGAATGGAGGTGTGTGAAGTCAGAATGGAGGTGTGTAGTCATAGATTGGAGGTGGGTGAATTCATAGAAAGGAGGTGTGGGAAGTCATAGAATGGAGGAGTGGGAAGTCATAGAGTGCAGGTGAGTGAAGTCACAGATTCGAGGTCTGTGAAATCATAGAATGGAGGTGTGTGATGTCAGATTTGAGGCGTGTGAAGTCAAAGAATGTAGGTGTGTCAAGTCATTGAATGGAGGTGTGTGAAGTCACAGAAAGAAGGTGTGTGAAGTCAGAATGGAGGTGTGTGAAGTCAGAGAATGCAGGTGTGTGAAGTCAGAATGGAGGTGTGTGAACTCATAGAATGGAGGTGTGTGACGTAACAATGGAAGAGTGTGAAGTCATAGAATGGAGGTGTGTGAAGTCACAGAATGGAGGTTTGTGAAGTCATAGAATGGAGGTATGTGAAGTCACAGAATGGAGGTGTGTAAAGTCATGGAATGGAGGTGGGTGAAGTTATAGAATGGATGTTTGTAAAGTAAGAATGAAGGTGTGTGAAGTCATAGAATGGAGGTCTGTGATGTCAAAGAATGGAGGTGTGTGAAGTCATAGAATGGAGGTGTGTGTAGTCAGAATGGAGGTGTGTCAATCAGAGAATGGAGGTGTGTCAACTCAGAATTTAGGTGTGTGAAGTCAAAGAATGGAGGTGTGTGGAGTCATAGAATGGTGGTGTGTAAAGTCATAGAATGGAGCTGTGTGAAGTTACAGAATGGAGGTGTGTGAAGTCACAGAATGGAGGTGTGTGAAGTCAGAATGAAGGTTTGTAGTCATAGATTGGAGGTGGGTGAATTCATAGAAAGGAGGTGTGGGAAGTCATAGAATGGAGGTGTGTGAAGTCACAGAATGGAAGTGTGTGAAGTCACAGAATGGAGGTGTGTAAAGTCATAGATGGAGGTGTGTGAAGTCATAGTATGGAGATATGTGAAATCATAGAATGGAGTTTTGTGAAGTCACAAAATGGAGTTGTGTGAGTCAGAATTGATGTGTGTGAAGTCATGGAATGTAGATGTGTGAAGTCATAGAATGGAGTATTGTGAAGTCACCGAAGGGAGGTTTGTGAAGTCATAGAATGGAGGTATGAGAAATCAAATTAGAGGGGTGTGAAGTCGGAGAATGGAGGTGTGTGAAGTCATAGAATGGAGGTGGGTGAAGACATAGAATGGAGGTGTGTGACGTCACAATGGAAGTTTGTGAAGTCATAGAATGGAGGTGTGTCAACTCAGAAAGGAGGTGTGTGAAGTCATAGAATGGAGGTGAGTGAAGTCATAGAATGGAGGTTTGTGAACTCATAGAATGGAGGTGTGTGACGTCACAATGGAAGTTTGTGAAGTCATAGAATGGAGGTGTGTGAAGTCACAGAATGGAGGTGTGTGAAGTCATACAATGGAGTTGTGTAAAGTCAGAATGGAGGTGTGTGAAATCACAGAATGGAGGTGTGTGAACTCAGAATGGAGGTGTGTGAAGTCATAGGTGGAGGTGTGTAAAGTCATAGTATGGAGATATGTGAAATCATAGAATGGAGTTTTGTGAAGTCACAGAATGGAGTTGTGTGAGTCAGAATTGAAGTGTGTGAAGTCATAGAATGTAGATGTGTGAAGTCATAGAATGGAGTATTGTGAAGTCACCGAAGTGAGGTTTGTGAAGTCATAGAATGGAGGAATGATAAATCAAATTTGAGGGGTGTGAAGTAGGAGAATGGAGGTGTGTGAAGTCATAGAATGGAGATGGTTGAAGTCATAGAATGGAGGTGGGTGAAGTCATAGAATGGAGGTGTGTGAAGTCACTGAATGGACGGGTTTAAAGTCATAGAATGGAGGTGTGTGAAGTCAGAGAATTGAGCTGTTTGAAGTCATATATTGGAGGTGTGTGAAGTCAAAATGGATGTGTGAAGTCATAGAATGTAGGTGTGTGAAGTCATAGAATGGAGGTGTGTGAAGTCACAGAATGGAGGTGTGTGAACTCAGAATGGAGGTGTGTGAAGTCACAGAATGGAGGTGTGTGAAGTCATAGAATGGAAGTGTGTGAAGTCATAGAATGGACGTGTGTGAAGTCAGAATGGAGGTGTGTTAAGTCACCGAATAGAGTTTTGTGAACTCAGTATGGAGGTGTGTGAAGTCACAGAATGGAGGTTTCTGAAGTCATAGATGGAGGTGTGTGAGGTCATAGAATGGATGTTTCTGAAGTAAGAATGACGGCGTGTGAAGTCATAGAATGGAGGTGTGTGAAGTCATTGAATGGAGGTGTGTGAAGTCACTGAATGGAAGTGTGTGAAGTCAGAATGGAGGTGTGAAGTCATAGAATGATGGTTGGTGAAGTCATAGAAAAGAGGTGTGGGAAGTCATAGAATGGAGTAGTGTGAAGTCATAGAGTGGAGGTGAGTGAAGTCACAAATTCAAGGTCTGTGAAGTCATAGATTGGAGGTGTGTGATGTCAGAATGGAGGTGTGCGAAGTCATAGAATACAGGTTTGTGAAGTCAGAATGGAGGTGTGTGAAGTCATAGAATGGAGGTGTGTGAACTCATAGAATGTCGGTGTGTGACGACACAATTGAAGTGTGTGAAGTCACAGAATGGAGTTGTGTGAATTCATACAATGGATGTGTGTGAAGTCAGAATGAAATTTTGTGAAGTCACAGAATTGAGCTGTGTGAATTCAGAATGGAGGTGTGTGAAGTCATAGAATGGAGGTGTGTGAAGTCAGAATGGAGGTGTGTGAAGTCATAGAATGGAGGTGTGTGAAGTCACAGAATGGAGGTGTGTGAAGTCATAGAATGGAGGTGTGTGAAGTCATAGAATGGGTGTTTGTGAAGTAAGAATGAAGGTGTGTGAAGTCATAGAATGGACGTGTGTGAAGTCACAGAATGGAGGTGTGGGAAGTCAGAGATTGCAGGAGTGTGAAGTCACAGAATGGAGGTGTGTGAAGTCATAGAATGGAGGTGTGAGAAGTCATAGAATGGAGGTGTGTGAAGTTATAGAATGGAGGTGTGTGAAGTCACAGAATGGAGGTGTGTGAAGTCAGAATGGAGGTGTGTAGTCATAGATTGGAGGTGGGTGAATTCATAGAAAGGAGGTGTGGGAAGTCATAGAATGGAGGAGTGGGAAGTCATAGAGTGCAGGTGAGTGAAGTCACAGATTCGAGGTCTGTGAAATCATAGAATGGAGGTGTGTGATGTCAGATTTGAGGCGTGTGAAGTCAAAGAATGTAGGTGTGTCAAGTCATTGAATGGAGGTGTGTGAAGTCACAGAAAGAAGGTGTGTGAAGTCAGAATGGAGGTGTGTGAAGTCAGAGAATGCAGGTGTGTGAAGTCAGAATGGAGGTGTGTGAACTCATAGAATGGAGGTGTGTGACGTAACAATGGAAGAGTGTGAAGTCATAGAATGGAGGTGTGTGAAGTCACAGAATGGAGGTTTGTGAAGTCATAGAATGGAGGTATGTGAAGTCACAGAATGGAGGTGTGTAAAGTCATGGAATGGAGGTGGGCGAAGTTATAGAATGGATGTTTGTAAAGTAAGAATGAAGGTGTGTGAAGTCATAGAATGGAGGTCTGTGATGTCAAAGAATGGAGGTGTGTGAAGTCATAGAATGGAGGTGTATGTAGTCAGAATGGAGGTGTGTCAATCACAGAATGGAGGTGTGTCAACTCAGAATTTAGGTGTGTGAAGTCAAAGAATGGAGGTGTGTGGAGTCATAGAATGGTGGTGTGTAAAGTCATAGAATGGAGCTGTGTGAAGTTACAGAATGGAGGTGTGTGAAGTCACAGAATGGAGGTGTGTGAAGTCAGAATGAAGGTTTGTAGTCATAGATTGGAGGTGGGTGAATTCATAGAAAGGAGGTGTGGGAAGTCTTAGAATGGAGGTGTGTGAAGTCACAGAATGGAAGTGTGAGAAGTCACAGAATGGAGGTGTGTAAAGTCATAGATGGAGGTGTGTGAAGTCATAGTATGGAGATATGTGAAATCATAGAATGGAGTTTTGTGAAGTCACAAAATGGAGTTGTGTGAGTCAGAATTGATGTGTGTGAAGTCATGGAATGTAGATGTGTGAAGTCATAGAATGGAGTATTGTGAAGTCACCGAAGGGAGGTTTGTGAAGTCATAGAATGGAGGTATGAGAAATCAAATTAGAGGGGTGTGAAGTCGGAGAATGGAGGTGTGTGAAGTCATAGAATGGAGGTGGGTGAAGACATAGAATGGAGGTGTGTATTCAGATTGGAGGTGTGTGAAGTCATAGAATGGAGGTCTGTGATGTCAAAGAATGGAGGTGTGTGAAGTCATAGAATGGAGGTGTGTGTAGTCAGAATGGAGGTGTGTCAATCACAGAATGGAGGTGTGTCAACTCAGAATTTAGGTGTGTGAAGTCAAAGAATGGAGGTGTGTGGAGTCATAGAATGGTGGTGTGTAAAGTCATAGAATGGAGCTGTGTGAAGTTACAGAATGGAGGTGTGTGAAGTCACAGAATGGAGGTGTGTGAAGTCAGAATGAAGGTTTGTAGTCATAGATTGGAGGTGGGTGAATTCATAGAAAGGAGGTGTGGGAAGTCATAGAATGGAGGTGTGTGAAGTCACAGAATGGAAGTGTGTGAAGTCACAGAATGGAGGTGTGTAAAGTCATAGATGGAGGTGTGTGAAGTCATAGTATGGAGATATGTGAAATCATAGAATGGAGTTTTGTGAAGTCACAAAATGGAGTTGTGTGAGTCAGAATTGATGTGTGTGAAGTCATGGAATGTAGATGTGTGAAGTCATAGAATGGAGTATTGTGAAGTCACCGAAGGGAGGTTTGTGAAGTCATAGAATGGAGGTATGAGAAATCAAATTAGAGGGGTGTGAAGTCGGAGAATGGAGGTGTGTGAAGTCATAGAATGGAGGTGGGTGAAGACATAGAATGGAGGTGTGTGACGTCACAATGGAAGTTTGTGAAGTCATAGAATGGAGGTGTGTCAACTCAGAAAGGAGGTGTGTGAAGTCATAGAATGGAGGTGAGTGAAGTCATAGAATGGAGGTTTGTGAACTCATAGAATGGAGGTGTGTGACGTCACAATGGAAGTTTGTGAAGTCATAGAATGGAGGTGTGTGAAGTCACAGAATGGAGGTGTGTGAAGTCATACAATGGAGTTGTGTAAAGTCAGAATGGAGGTGTGTGAAATCACAGAATGGAGGTGTGTGAACTCAGAATGGAGGTGTGTGAAGTCATAGGTGGAGGTGTGTAAAGTCATAGTATGGAGATATGTGAAATCATAGAATGGAGTTTTGTGAAGTCACAGAATGGAGTTGTGTGAGTCAGAATTGAAGTGTGTGAAGTCATAGAATGTAGATGTGTGAAGTCATAGAATGGAGTATTGTGAAGTCACCGAAGTGAGGTTTGTGAAGTCATAGAATGGAGGAATGATAAATCAAATTTGAGGGGTGTGAAGTCGGAGAATGGAGGTGTGTGAAGTCATAGAATGGAGATGGTTGAAGTCATAGAATGGAGGTGGGTGAAGTCATAGAATGGAGGTGTGTGAAGTCACTGAATGGACGGGTTTAAAGTCATAGAATGGAGGTGTGTGAAGTCAGAGAATTGAGCTGTTTGAAGTCATATATTGGAGGTGTGTGAAGTCAAAATGGATGTGTGAAGTCATAGAATGTAGGTGTGTGAAGTCATAGAATGGAGGTGTGTGAAGTCACAGAATGGAGGTGTGTGAACTCAGAATGGAGGTGTGTGAAGTCACAGAATGGAGGTGTGTGAAGTCATAGAATGGAAGTGTGTGAAGTCATAGAATGGACGTGTGTGAAGTCAGAATGGAGGTGTGTTAAGTCACCGAATAGAGTTTTGTGAACTCAGTATGGAGGTGTGTGAAGTCACAGAATGGAGGTTTCTGAAGTCATAGATGGAGGTGTGTGAGGTCATAGAATGGATGTTTCTGAAGTAAGAATGACGGCGTGTGAAGTCATAGAATGGAGGTGTGTGAAGTCATTGAATGGAGGTGTGTGAAGTCACTGAATGGAAGTGTGTGAAGTCAGAATGGAGGTGTGAAGTCATAGAATGATGGTTGGTGAAGTCATAGAAAAGAGGTGTGGGAAGTCATAGAATGGAGTAGTGTGAAGTCATAGAGTGGAGGTGAGTGAAGTCACAAATTCAAGGTCTGTGAAGTCATAGATTGGAGGTGTGTGATGTCAGAATGGAGGTGTGCGAAGTCATAGAATACAGGTTTGTGAAGTCAGAATGGAGGTGTGTGAAGTCATAGAATGGAGGTGTGTGAACTCATAGAATGTCGGTGTGTGACGACACAATTGAAGTGTGTGAAGTCACAGAATGGAGTTGTGTGAATTCATACAATGGATGTGTGTGAAGTCAGAATGAAATTTTGTGAAGTCACAGAATTGAGCTGTGTGAATTCAGAATGGAGGTGTGTGAAGTCATAGAATGGAGGTGTGTGAAGTCAGAATGGAGGTGTGTGAAGTCATAGAATGGAGGTGTGTGAAGTCACAGAATGGAGGTGTGTGAAGTCATAGAATGGAGGTGTGTGAAGTCATAGAATGGGTGTTTGTGAAGTAAGAATGAAGGTGTGTGAAGTCATAGAATGGACGTGTGTGAAGTCACAGAATGGAGGTGTGGGAAGTCAGAGATTGCAGGAGTGTGAAGTCACAGAATGGAGGTGTGTGAAGTCATAGAATGGAGGTGTGTGAAGTCATAGAATGGAGGTGTGTGAAGTTATAGAATGGAGGTGCGTGAAGTCACAGAATGGAGGTGTGTGAAGTCAGAATGGAGGTGTGTAGTCATAGATTGGAGGTGGGTGAATTCATAGAAAGGAGGTGTGGGAAGTCATAGAATGGAGGAGTGGGAAGTCATAGAGTGCAGGTGAGTGAAGTCACAGATTCGAGGTCTGTGAAATCATAGAATGGAGGTGTGTGATGTCAGATTTGAGGCGTGTGAAGTCAAAGAATGTAGGTGTGTCAAGTCATTGAATGGAGGTGTGTGAAGTCACAGAAAGAAGGTGTGTGAAGTCAGAATGGAGGTGTGTGAAGTCAGAGAATGCAGGTGTGTGAAGTCAGAATGGAGGTGTGTGAACTCATAGAATGGAGGTGTGTGACGTAACAATGGAAGAGTGTGAAGTCATAGAATGGAGGTGTGTGAAGTCACAGAATGGAGGTTTGTGAAGTCATAGAATGGAGGTATGTGAAGTCACAGAATGGAGGTGTGTAAAGTCATGGAATGGAGGTGGGCGAAGTTATAGAATGGATGTTTGTAAAGTAAGAATGAAGGTGTGTGAAGTCATAGAATGGAGGTCTGTGATGTCAAAGAATGGAGGTGTGTGAAGTCATAGAATGGAGGTGTGTGTAGTCAGAATGGAGGTGTGTCAATCACAGAATGGAGGTGTGTCAACTCAGAATTTAGGTGTGTGAAGTCAAAGAATGGAGGTGTGTGGAGTCATAGAATGGTGGTGTGTAAAGTCATAGAATGGAGCTGTGTGAAGTTACAGAATGGAGGTGTGTGAAGTCACAGAATGGAGGTGTGTGAAGTCAGAATGAAGGTTTGTAGTCATAGATTGGAGGTGGGTGAATTCATAGAAAGGAGGTGTGGGAAGTCATAGAATGGAGGTGTGTGAAGTCACAGAATGGAAGTGTGTGAAGTCACAGAATGGAGGTGTGTAAAGTCATAGATGGAGGTGTGTGAAGTCATAGTATGGAGATATGTGAAATCATAGAATGGAGTTTTGTGAAGTCACAAAATGGAGTTGTGTGAGTCAGAATTGATGTGTGTGAAGTCATGGAATGTAGATGTGTGAAGTCATAGAATGGAGTATTGTGAAGTCACCGAAGGGAGGTTTGTGAAGTCATAGAATGGAGGTATGAGAAATCAAATTAGAGGGGTGTGAAGTCGGAGAATGGAGGGGTGTGAAGTCATAGAATGGAGGTGGGTGAAGACATAGAATGGAGGTGTGTATTCAGATTGGAGGTGTGTGAAGTCATAGAATGGAGGTGTGTCAACTCAGAAAGGAGGTGTGTGAAGTCATAGAATGGAGGTGAGTGAAGTCATAGAATGGAGGTTTGTGAACTCATAGAATGGAGGTGTGTGACGTCACAATGGAAGTTTGTGAAGTCATAGAATGGAGGTGTGTGAAGTCACAGAATGGAGGTGTGTGAAGTCATACAATGGAGTTGTGTAAAGTCAGAATGGAGGTGTGTGAAATCACAGAATGGAGGTGTGTGAACTCAGAATGGAGGTGTGTGAAGTCATAGGTGGAGGTGTGTAAAGTCATAGTATGGAGATATGTGAAATCATAGAATGGAGTTTTGTGAAGTCACAGAATGGAGTTGTGTGAGTCAGAATTGAAGTGTGTGAAATCATAGAATGTAGATGTGTGAAGTCATAGAATGGAGTATTGTGAAGTCACCGAAGTGAGGTTTGTGAAGTCATAGAATGGAGGAATGATAAATCAAATTTGAGGGGTGTGAAGTCGGAGAATGGAGGTGTGTGAAGTCATAGAATGGAGATGGTTGAAGTCATAGAATGGAGGTGGGTGAAGTCATAGAATGGAGGTGTGTGAAGTCACTGAATGGACGGGTTTAAAGTCATAGAATGGAGGTGTGTGAAGTCAGAGAATTGAGCTGTTTGAAGTCATATATTGGAGGTGTGTGAAGTCAAAATGGATGTGTGAAGTCATAGAATGTAGGTGTGTGAAGTCATAGAATGGAGGTGTGTGAAGTCACAGAATGGAGGTGTGTGAACTCAGAATGGAGGTGTGTGAAGTCACAGAATGGAGGTGTGTGAAATCATAGAATGGAAGTGTGTGAAGTCATAGAATGGACGTGTGTGAAGTCAGAATGGAGGTGTGTTAAGTCACCGAATAGAGTTTTGTGAACTCAGTATGGAGGTGTGTGAAGTCACAGAATGGAGGTTTCTGAAGTCATAGATGGAGGTGTGTGAGGTCATAGAATGGATGTTTCTGAAGTAAGAATGACGGCGTGTGAAGTCATAGAATGGAGGTGTGTGAAGTCATTGAATGGAGGTGTGTGAAGTCACTGAATGGAAGTGTGTGAAGTCAGAATGGAGGTGTGAAGTCATAGAATGATGGTTGGTGAAGTCATAGAAAGGAGGTGTGGGAAGTCATAGAATGGAGTAGTGTGAAGTCATAGAGTGGAGGTGAGTGAAGTCACAAATTCAAGGTCTGTGAAGTCATAGATTGGAGGTGTGTGATGTCAGAATGGAGGTGTGCGAAGTCATAGAATACAGGTTTGTGAAGTCAGAATGGAGGTGTGTGAAGTCATAGAATGGAGGTGTGTGAACTCATAGAATGTCGGTGTGTGACGACACAATTGAAGTGTGTGAAGTCACAGAATGGAGTTGTGTGAATTCATACAATGGATGTGTGTGAAGTCAGAATGAAATTTTGTGAAGTCACAGAATTGAGCTGTGTGAATTCAGAATGGAGGTGTGTGAAGTCATAGAATGGAGGTGTGTGAAGTCAGAATGGAGGTGTGTGAAGTCATAGAATGGAGGTGTGTGAAGTCACAGAATGGAGGTGTGGGAAGTCAGAGATTGCAGGAGTGTGAAGTCACAGAATGGAGGTGTGTGAACCCAGAATGGAGGTGTGTGAACTCATAGAATGGAGGTGTGTGATGTCACAATGGAAGTGTGTGAAGTCATAGAATGGAGGTGTGTGAAGTCACATAATGGAGGTGTGTGAAGTCATGGAATGGACGTGTGTGAAGTCATAGAATGGAGGTGTGTGAAGTCACAGAATGGACGGTATTAAGTCATAGAATGGAGGTGTGTGAAGTCACAGAATTGAGGTGTTTGAAGTCATATATTGGAGGTGTGTGAAATCAACATGGATGTGTGAAGTCATAGAATGGAGGTGTGTGAAATCATAGAATGAGGGTGTGTGAAGTCATAGAATGGAGGTGTGTGAAGTCACAGAAAGGAGGTGTGTGAAGTCATAGAATGGATGTGTGTGAAGTCATAGAATGGAAGTGTGTGAAGTCACAGATTGGAAGTGTGTGAAGTCAGAGAATCGAGGTGTGAGAAGTCACAGAATGGAGATGTGTGAACTCAGAATGGAGGTGTGTGAAGTCACAGAATGGAGGTGTGTGAAGTCATAGAATGGAGGTGTGTGAAGTCACAGAAGGGAGGTGTGTGAAATCATAGAATGGAGGTGTGTGAAGTCACAGAATGGAGGTGTGTGAAGTCAGAATGGAGGTGTGTGAAGTCATAGAATGGAGGTGTGTGAAGTCAGAATGGAGGTGTGTGAACTCATAGAATGGAGGTGTGTGATGTCACAATGGAAGTGTGTGAAGTCATAGAATGGAGGTGTGTGAAGTCACAGAATGGAGGTGTGTGAAGTCATAGAATGGAGGTGTGTGAAGTCACTGAATGGAGGTGTGTGAAGTCATAGAATGGAGGTGTGTGAGGTTATAGAATGGATGTTTGTAAAGTAAAAATGAAGGTGTGTGAAGTCATAGAATGGAGATGTGTGAAGTCAGAATGGAGGTGTGTGAAGTCACAGAATGGAGATGTGTCAACTCAGAATTTAGGTGTGTGAAGTCAAAGAATGGAGGTGTGTGAAGACATAGAATGGAGGTTTGTGAAGTCAAAGAATGAAGGTGTGTGAAGTCATAGAATATATGTTTGTGAAGTAAGAATGAAGGTGTGTGAAGGCATAGAATGGAGGTGTGTGAAGTCACAGAATGGAGGTGGGTGAAGGCATAGAATGGAGGTGTGTGAAGTCATAGAATGGAGGTGTGTGAAGTCATATAATGGAGGTGTGTGAAGTCACAGAATGGAGGTGTGTGAAGTCAGAATTTAGGTGTGAATTCATAGAATGGAGTTGGGTGAAGTCATAGAAAGGAGGTGTGTGAAGTCATAGAATGGAGGTGTGTGAAGTCATAGAATGGAGGTGTGTGAAGTCAGAATGGAGGTGTGTGAACTCATACAATGGTAGTGTGTGTATTCACAATGGAGGTGTGTGAAGTCATAGAATGGAGGTGTGTGAAGTCACAGAATGGACGTGTGTGAAGTCATAGAATGGAGGTTTGTGAAGTCATGGAATGGAGGTGTGTGAAGTCACAGAATGGAGGTGGGGGAAGTCACAGATTGGAGGTGTGTGAAGTCCCAGAATTGAGGTGTGTGAACTCAGAATGGAGGTGTGTAAAGTCACAGAATGGAGGTGTGTGAAGTCACAGAATGGAGGGGTGTGAAATCAGAAGAGAGGTGTGCGAAGTCATAGAATGGAGGTGTGTGAAGTCAGAATGGAGGTGTATGAAGTCATAGAATGGAGGTGTGTGAAGTCAGAATAGAGGTGTGTGAAGTCATAGAATGGAGGTGTGTGAAGTCACAGAATGGAGGTGTGGGAATTGAGAGAATAGAGGTGTGTGACGTCACAGAATGGAGGTGTGTGAACTCAGAATGGAGGTGTGTAAAGGCACAGAATGGAGTTGTGTGAAGTCATAGAATGGAAGTGTGTGAAGTCATAGAATGGAGCTGTGTGAAGTCACAGATTGGACGTAATGAAGTCATAGAATGGAGCTGTGTGAAGTCACAGAATTGAGGTGTTTGAAGTCATATATTGGAGGTGTGTGAAGTCAAAATGCATGTGTGAAGTCACAGAATGGAGGTTTGTGAAGTCATAGAATGGAGGTGTGTGAATGTTTCTGAAGTAAAAATGAAGGTGTGTGAAGTCATGGAATGGAGGTGTGTGAAGTCACAGAATGGAGGTGTGTGAAGTCAGAATGGAGGTGTGTAGTCATAGATTGTAGGTGGGTGAATTCATAGAAAGGAGGTGTGGGAAGTCATAGAATGGAGGAGTGTGAAGTCATAGAGTGCATGTGAGTGAAATCACATATTCAAGGTCTGTGAAGTCATAGAATGGAGGTGTGTGATGTCAGAATGGAGGTGTGCGAAGTCATAGAATAGAGGTGTGTGAAGTCATAGATGGAGTTGTGTGAAGTCATAGTATGGAGGTGTGTGAAATCATAGAATCGAGTTTTGTGAAGGCACAGAATGGGGCTGTGTGAATTCAGAATGGAGGTGTGTGAAGTCATAGAATGGAGGTGTGTGAAGTCAGAATGGAGGTGTGTGAACTCATAGAATGGAGGTGTATTAAGTCACTGAATGGAGGTGTGTGAAGTCATAGAATGGAGGTGTGTGAAGTTATAGAATGGATGTTTGTAAAGTAAAAAGGAAGGTGTGTGAAGTCATAGAATGGAGATGTGTGAAGTAAGAATGGAGGTGTGTGAAGTCACAGAATGGAGATGTGTCAACTCAGAATTTAGGTGTGTGAAGTCAAATAATGGAGGTGTGTGAAGACATAGAATGGAGGTGTGTGAAGTCAAAGAATGGAGGTGTGTGAAGTCATAGAATATATGTTTGTGAAGTAAGAATGAAGGTGTGTGAAGGCATAGAATGGAGGTTTGTGAAGTCACAGAATGGAGGTGTGTGAAGGCATAGAATGGAGGTGTGTGAAGTCATAGAATGGAGGTGTGTGAAGTCATATAATGGAGGTGTGTGAAGTCACAGAATGGAGGTGTGTGAAGTCAGAATGGAGGTGTGAATTCATAGAATGGAGTTGGGTGAAGTCATAGAAAGGAGGTGTGTGAAGTCATAGAATGGAGGTGTGTGAAGTCATAGAATGGAGGTGTGTGAAGTCAGAATGGAGGTGTGTGAACTCATAGAATGGTAGTGTGTGTAGTCACAATGGAGGTGTGTGAAGTCATAGAATGGAGGTGTGTGAAGTCACAGAATGGACGTGTGTGAAGTCATAGAATGGAGGTGTGTGAAGTCATAGAATGGAGGTGTGTGAAGTCATAGAATGGAAATGTGTGAAGTCATAAATGGAAGTGTGTGAAGTCAGAATATAGGTGTGTGAAGACACAGAATGGAGGTTTGTGAAGTCATAGAATGGAGGTGTGTGAAGTCATAGAATGGATGTTTCTGAAGTAAGAATGAAGGTGTGTGAAGTCATAGAATGGAGGTGTGTGAAGTCATAGAATGGAGGTGTGTGAAGTCACAGAAGGGAGGTGTGTGAAGTCAGAATGGAGGTGTGTAGTCATAGATTGGAGGTGGATGAAATGATAGAAAGAGGTGTGGGTAGTCATAGAGTGCAGGTGAGTGAAGTCACAGATTCGAGGTCTGTGAAATCATGGAATGGAGGTGTGTGATGTCAGATTAGAGTGTGAGAAGTCAAAGAATGTAGGTGTGTGAAGTCATTGAATGGAGGTGTGTGAAGACACAGAATGTAGGTGTGTGAAATCAGAAGAGAGGTGTGCGAAGTCATAGAATGGAGGTGTGTGAAGCCAGAATGGAGGTGTATGAAGTCATAGAATGGAGGTGTGTGAAGTCAGAATAGAGGTGTGTGAAGTCATAGAATGGAGGTGTGTGAAGTCACAGAATGGAGGTGTGGGAAGTGACAGAATAGAGGTGTGTGACGTCACAGAATGGAGGTGTGTGAACTCAGAATGGAGGTGTGTAAAGGCACAGAATGGAGTTGTGTGAAGTCATAGAATGGAAGTGTGTGAAGTCATATAATGGAGGTGTGTGAAGTCACAGAATTGACGGTTTGAAATCATAGAATGGAGGTGTGTGAAGCCACAGAATTGAGGTGTTTGAAGTCATATATTGGAGGTGTGTGAAGTCAAAATGGATGTGTGAAGTCATAGAATGGAGGTGTGTGAAATCATAGAATGAGGGTGTGTGAGGTCATAGAATGGAGGTGTGTGAAGTCACATAATGGAGGTGTGTGAAGTCATGGAATGGAAGTGTGTGAAGTCATAGAATGGAGCTGTGTGAAGTCACAGATTGGACGTAATGAAGTCATAGAATGGAGCTGTGTGAAGTCACAGAATTGAGGTGTTTGAAGTCATATATTGGAGGTGTGTGAAGTCAAAATGCATGTGTGAAGTCACAGAATGGAGGTTTGTGAAGTCATAGAATGGAGGTGTGTGAATGTTTCTGAAGTAAAAATGAAGGTGTGTGAAGTCATGGAATGGAGGTGTGTGAAGTCACAGAATGGAGGTGTGTGAAGTCAGAATGGAGGTGTGTAGTCATAGATTGTAGGTGGGTGAATTCATAGAAAGGAGGTGTGGGAAGTCATAGAATGGAGGAGTGTGAAGTCATAGAGTGCATGTGAGTGAAATCACATATTCAAGGTCTGTGAAGTCATAGAATGGAGGTGTGTGATGTCAGAATGGAGGTGTGCGAAGTCATAGAATAGAGGTGTGTGAAGTCATAGATGGAGTTGTGTGAAGTCATAGTATGGAGGTGTGTGAAATCATAGAATCGAGTTTTGTGAAGGCACAGAATGGGGCTGTGTGAATTCAGAATGGAGGTGTGTGAAGTCATAGAATGGAGGTGTGTGAAGTCAGAATGGAGGTGTGTGAACTCATAGAATGGAGGTGTGTGACGTCACAATGTAAGTGTGTGAAGTCATAGAATGGAGGTGTGTGAAGTCACAGAATGGAGGTGTGTGAAGTCATAGAATGGAGGTGTATTAAGTCACTGAATGGAGGTGTGTGAAGTCATAGAATGGAGGTGTGTGAAGTTATAGAATGGATGTTTGTAAAGTAAAAAGGAAGGTGTGTGAAGTCATAGAATGGAGATGTGTGAAGTAAGAATGGAGGTGTGTGAAGTCACAGAATGGAGATGTGTCAACTCAGAATTTAGGTGTGTGAAGTCAAAGAATGGAGGTGTGTGAAGACATAGAATGGAGGTGTGTGAAGTCAAAGAATGGAGGTGTGTGAAGTCATAGAATATATGTTTGTGAAGTAAGAATGAAGGTGTGTGAAGGCATAGAATGGAGGTTTGTGAAGTCACAGAATGGAGGTGTGTGAAGGCATAGAATGGAGGTGTGTGAAGTCATAGAATGGAGGTGTGTGAAGTCATATAATGGAGGTGTGTGAAGTCACAGAATGGAGGTGTGTGAAGTCAGAATGGAGGTGTGAAGTCATAGAATGGAGTTGGGTGAAGTCATAGAATGGAGTTGGGTGAAGTCATAGAAAGGAGGTGTGTGAAGTCATAGAATCGAGTTTTGTGAAGGCACAGAATGGGGCTGTGTGAATTCAGAATGGAGGTGTGTGAAGTCATAGAATGGAGGTGTGTGAAGTCAGAATGGAGGTGTGTGAACTCATAGAATGGTAGTGTGTGTAGTCACAATGGAGGTGTGTGAAGTCATAGAATGGAGGTGTGTGAAGTCACAGAATGGACGTGTGTGAAGTCATAGAATGGAGGTGTGTGAAGTCATAGAATGGAGATGTGTGAAGTCACAGAATGGAGGTGGGGGAAGTCACAGATTGGAGGTGTGTGAAGTCCCAGAATTCAGGTGTGTGAACTCAGAATGGAGGTGTGTAAAGTCACAGAATGGAGGTGTGTGAAGTCATAGAATGGAAATGTGTGAAGTCATAAATGGAAGTGTGTGAAGTCAGAATATAGGTGTGTGAAGACACAGAATGGAGGTTTGTGAAGTCATAGAATGGAGGTGTGTGAAGTCATAGAATGGATGTTTCTGAAGTAAGAATGAAGGTGTGTGAAGTCATAGAATGGAGGTGTGTGAAGTCATAGAATGGAGGTGTGTGAAGTCAGAATGGAGGTGTGTAGTCATACATTGGAGGTGGATGAAATGATAGAAAGAGGTGTGGGTAGTCATAGAGTGCAGGTGAGTGAAGTCACAGATTCGAGGTCTGTGAAATCATGGAATGGAGGTGTGTGATGTCAGATTGGAGGTGTGTGAAGTCAAAGAATGTAGGTGTGTGAAGTCATTGAATGGAGGTGTGTGAAGACACAGAATGTAGGTGTGTGAAATCAGAAGAGAGGTGTGCGAAGTCATAGAATGGAGGTGTGTGAAGCCAGAATGGAGGAGTATGAAGTCATAGAATGGAGGTGTGTGAAGTCAGAATAGAGGTGTGTGAAGTCATAGAATGGAGGTGTGTGAAGTCACAGAATGGAGGTGTGGGAAGTGACAGAATAGAGGTGTGTGACGTCACAGAATGGAGGTGTGTGAACTCAGAATGGAGGTGTGTAAAGGCACAGAATGGAGGTGTGTGAAGTCATAGAATGGAAGTGTGTGAAGTCATATAATGGAGGTGTGTGAAGTCACAGAATTGACGGTTTGAAATCATAGAATGGAGGTGTGTGAAGCCACAGAATTGAGGTGTTTGAAGTCATATATTGGAGGTGTGTGAAGTCAAAATGGATGTGTGAAGTCATAGAATGGAGGTGTGTGAAATCATAGAATGAGGGTGTGTGAGGTCATAGAATGGAGGTTTGTGAAGTCACAGAATGGAGGTGTGTGAAATCATAGAATGAAGGTGTGTGAAGTCATAGAATGGAAGTGTGTGAAGTCACAGAATGGAGGTGTGTGAAGTCACAGAATGGAGATGTGTGAAATCACAGAATAGATGTGTATGAACTCAGAATGAAAGTGTGTGAAATCAGAGAATGGAGGTTTGTGAAGGTATAGAATGGAAGTGTGTGAAGTCATAGAATGGAAGTGTGTGAAGTCAGAATGGAGGTGTGTGAAGTCACAGAATGGAGGTTTGTGAAGCCATAGAATGGAGGTGTGTGAAGTCATAGAATGGATGTTTCTGAAGTAAGAATGAAGGTGTGTGAAGTCATAGAATGGAGGTGTGTGAAGTCATAGAATGGAGGTGTGTGAAGTCACAGAATGGAGGTGTGTGAAGTCAGAATGGAGGTGTGTAGTCATAGATTGGAGGTGAATGAAATGATAGAAAGAGGTGTGGGTAGTCATAGAGTGCAGGTGAGTGAAGTCACAGATTCGAGGTCTGTGAAATCATAGAATGGAGGTGTGTGATGTCAGATTGGAGGTGTGTGAAGTCAAAGAATTTAGATGTGCGAAGTCATTGAATGGAGGTGTGTGAAGTCACAGAATGGAGGTGTGTGAAATCAGAAGAGAGGAGTGCGAAGTCACAGAATGGAGGTGTGTGAAGTCAGAATGGAAGTGTATGAAGTCATAGAATGGAGGTGTGTGAAGTCAGAACAGAGGTGTGTGAAGTCATAGAATGGAGGTGTGTGAAGTCACAGAATGGAGGTGTGGGAAGTGACAGAATAGAGGTGTGTGACGTCACAGAATGGAGGTGTGTGAACTCAGAATGGAGGTGTGTAAAGGCACAGAATGGAGGTGTGTGAAGTCATAGAATGGAAGTGTGTGAAGTCATAGAATGGAGCTGTGTGAAGTCACCGAATGGACGTTATGAAGTCATAGAATGGAGCTGTGTGAAGTCACAGAATTGAGGTGTTTGAAGTCATATATTGCAGGTGTGTGAAGTCAAAATGAATGTGTGAAGTCACAGAATGGAGGTTTGTGAAGTCATAGAATGGAGGTGTGTGAATGTTTCTGAAGTAAAAATGAAGGTGTGTGAAGTCATGGAATGGAGGTGTGTGAAGTCACTGAATGGAGGTGTGTGAAGTCAGAATGGAGGTGTGTAGTCATAGATTGGAGGTGGGTGAATTCATAGAAAGGAGGTGTGGGAAGTCATAGAATGGAGGAGTGTGAAGTCATAGAGTGCATGTGAGTGAAATCACAGATTCGAGGTCTGTGAAGTCATAGAATGGAGGTGTGTGATGTCAGAATGGAGGTGTGCGAAGTCATAGAATAGAAGTGTGTGAAGTCAGAATGGAGGTGTGTGAAGTCATAGATGGAGTTGTGTGAAGTCATGGTATGGAGTTGTGTGAAATCATAGAATAGAGTTTTGTGAAGGCACAGAATGGAGATGTGTGAATTCAGAATGGAGGTGTGTGAAGTCATAGAATGGAGGTGTGAAGTCAGAATGGAGGTGTGTGAACTCATAGAATGGAGGTGTGTTACGTCACAATGGAAGTGTGTGAAGTCATAGAATGGAGGTGTGTGAAGTCACAGAATGGAGGTGTGTGAAGTCATAGAATGGAGGTGTGTGAAGTCACTGAATGGAGGTGTGTGAAGTCATAGAATGGAGGTGTGTGAAGTTATAGAATGGATGTTTGTAAAGTAAAAAGGAAGGTGTGTGAAGTCATAGAATGGAGATGTGTGAAGTCAGGATGGAGGTGTGTGAAGGCACAGAATGAAGGAGTGTCAACTCAGAATTTAGGTGTGTGAAGTCAAAGACTGGAGGTGTGTGAAGTCATAGAATGGAGGTGTGTGAAGTCATAGAATGGAGGTGTGTGAAGTTATAGAATGGAGGTGTGTGAAGTCACAGAATGGAGGTGTGTGAAGTCAGAATGGAGGTGTGTATTCATAGATTGGAGGTGGGTGAATTCATAGAAAGGAGGTGTGGGAAGTCATAGAATGGAGGAGTGGGAAGTCATAGAGTGCAGGTGAGTGAAGTCACAGATTCGAGGTCTGTGAAATCATAGAATGGAGGTGTGTGATGTCAGATTTGAGGCGTGTGAAGTCAAAGAATGTAGGTGTGTCAAGTCATTGAATGGAGGTGTGTGAAGTCACAGAAAGAAGGTGTGTGAAGTCAGAATGGAGGTGTGTGAAGTCAGAGAATGCAGGTGTGTGAAGTCAGAATGGAGGTGTGTGAACTCATAGAATGGAGGTGTGTGACGTAACAATGGAAGAGTGTGAAGTCATAGAATGGAGGTGTGTGAAGTCACAGAATGGAGGTTTGTGAAGTCATAGAATGGAGGTATGTGAAGTCACAGAATGGAGGTGTGTAAAGTCATGGAATGGAGGTGGGTGAAGTTATAGAATGGATGTTTGTAAAGTAAGAATGAAGGTGTGTGAAGTCATAGAATGGAGGTCTGTGATGTCAAAGAATGGAGGTGTGTGAAGTCATAGAATGGAGGTGTGTGTAGTCAGAATGGAGGTGTGTCAATCAGAGAATGGAGGTGTGTCAACTCAGAATTTATGTGTGTGAAGTCAAAGAATGGAGGTGTGTGGAGTCATAGAATGGTGGTGTGTAAAGTCATAGAATGGAGCTGTGTGAAGTTACAGAATGGAGGTGTGTGAAGTCACAGAATGGAGGTGTGTGAAGTCAGAATGAAGGTTTGTAGTCATAGATTGGAGGTGGGTGAATTCATAGAAAGGAGGTGTGGGAAGTCATAGAATGGAGGTGTGTGAAGTCACAGAATGGAAGTGTGTGAAGTCACAGAATGGAGGTGTGTAAAGTCATAGATGGAGGTGTGTGAAGTCATAGTATGGAGATATGTGAAATCATAGAATGGAGTTTTGTGAAGTCACAAAATGGAGTTGTGTGAGTCAGAATTGATGTGTGTGAAATCATGGAATGTAGATGTGTGAAGTCATAGAATGGAGTATTGTGAAGTCACCGAAGGGAGGTTTGTGAAGTCATAGAATGGAGGTATGAGAAATCAAATTAGAGGGGTGTGAAGTCGGAGAATGGAGGTGTGTGAAGTCATAGAATGGAGGTGGGTGAAGACATAGAATGGAGGTGTGTATTCAGATTGGAGGTGTGTGAAGTCATAGAATGGATGTGTGTCAACTCAGAAAGGAGGTGTGTGAAGTCATAGAATGGAGGTGAGTGAAGTCATTGAATGGAGGTTTGTGAACTCATAGAATGGAGGTGTGTGAAGTCACAGAATGGAGGTGTGTGAAGTCATACAATGGAGTTGTGTAAAGTCAGAATGGAGGTGTGTGAAATCACAGAATGGAGGTGTGTGAACTCAGAATGGAGGTGTGTGAAGTCATAGGTGGAGGTGTGTAAAGTCATAGTATGGAGATATGTGAAATCATAGAATGGAGTTTTGTGAAGTCACAGAATGGAGTTGTGTGAGTCAGAATTGAAGTGTGTGAAGTCATAGAATGTAGATGTGTGAAGTCATAGAATGGAGTATTGTGAAGTCACCGAAGTGAGGTTTGTGAAGTCATAGAATGGAGGAATGATAAATCAAATTTGAGGGGTGTGAAGTCGGAGAATGGAGGTGTGTGAAGTCATAGAATGGAGATGGTTGAAGTCATAGAATGGAGGTGGGTGAAGTCATAGAATGGAGGTGTGTGAAGTCACTGAATGGACGGGTTTAAAGTCATAGAATGGAGGTGTGTGAAGTCAGAGAATTGAGCTGTTTGAAGTCATATATTGGAGGTGTGTGAAGTCAAAATGGATGTGTGAAGTCATAGAATGTAGGTGTGTGAAGTCATAGAATGGAGGTGTGTGAAGTCACAGAATGGAGGTGTGTGAACTCAGAATGGAGGTGTGTGAAGTCACAGAATGGAGGTGTGTGAAATCATAGAATGGAAGTGTGTGAAGTCATAGAATGGACGTGTGTGAAGTCAGAATGGAGGTGTGTTAAGTCACCGAATAGAGTTTTGTGAACTCAGTATGGAGGTGTGTGAAGTCACAGAATGGAGGTTTCTGAAGTCATAGATGGAGGTGTGTGAGGTCATAGAATGGATGTTTCTGAAGTAAGAATGACGGCGTGTGAAGTCATAGAATGGAGGTGTGTGAAGTCATTGAATGGAGGTGTGTGAAGTCACTGAATGGAAGTGTGTGAAGTCAGAATGGAGGTGTGAAGTCATAGAATGATGGTTGGTGAAGTCATAGAAAGGAGGTGTGGGAAGTCATAGAATGGAGTAGTGTGAAGTCATAGAGTGGAGGTGAGTGAAGTCACAAATTCAAGGTCTGTGAAGTCATAGATTGGAGGTGTGTGATGTCAGAATGGAGGTGTGCGAAGTCATAGAATACAGGTTTGTGAAGTCAGAATGGAGGTGTGTGAAGTCATAGAATGGAGGTGTGTGAACTCATAGAATGTCGGTGTGTGACAACACAATTGAAGTGTGTGAAGTCACAGAATGGAGTTGTGTGAATTCATACAATGGATGTGTGTGAAGTCAGAATGAAATTTTGTGAAGTCACAGAATTGAGCTGTGTGAATTCAGATTGGAGGTGTGTGAAGTCATAGAATGGAGGTGTGTGAAGTCAGAATGGAGGTGTGTGAAGTCATAGAATGGAGGTGTGTGAAGTCACAGAATGGAGGTGTGTGAAGTCATAGAATGGAGGTGTGTGAAGTCAAAGAATGGGTGTTTGTGAAGTAAGAATGAAGGTGTGTGAAGTCATAGAATGGACGTGTGTGAAGTCACAGAATGGAGGTGTGGGAAGTCAGAGATTGCAGGAGTGTGAAGTCACAGAATGGAGGTGTGTGAACCCAGAATGGAGGTGTGTGAACTCATAGAATGGAGGTGTGTGATGTCACAATGGAAGTGTGTGAAGTCATAGAATGGAGGTGTGTGAAGTCACATAATGGAGGTGTGTGAAGTCATGGAATGGAAGTGTGTGAAGTCATAGAATGGAGGTGTGTGAAGTCACAGAATGGACGGTATTAAGTCATAGAATGGAGGTGTGTGAAGTCACAGAATTGAGGTGTTTGAAGTCATATATTGGAGGTGTGTGAAATCAACATGGATGTGTGAAGTCATAGAATGGAGGTGTGTGAAATCATAGAATGAGGGTGTGTGAAGTCATAGAATGGAGGTGTGTGAAGTCACAGAATGAAGGTGTGTGAAGTCATAGAATGGATGTGTGTGAAGTCATAGAATGGAAGTGTGTGAAGTCACAGATTGGAGGTGTGTGAAGTCAGAGAATCGAGGTGTGAGAAGTCACAGAATGGAGATGTGTGAACTCAGAATGGAGGTGTGTGAAGTCACAGAATGGAGGTGTGTGAAGTCATAGAATGGAGGTGTGTGAAGTCACAGAAGGGAGGTGTGTGAAATCATAGAATGGAGGTGTGTGAAGTCACAAAATGGAGGTGTGAGAAGTCAGAATGGAGGTGTGTGAAGTCATAGAATGGAGGTGTGTGAAGTCAGAATGGAGGTGTGTGAACTCATAGAATGGAGGTGTGTGATGTCACAATGGAAGTGTGTGAAGTCATAGAATGGAGGTGTGTGAAGTCACAGAATGGAGGTGTGTGAAGTCATAGAATGGAGGTGTGTGAAGTGACTGAATGGAGGTGTGTGAAGTCATAGAATGGAGGTGTGTGAAGTTATAGAATGGATGTTTGTAAAGTAAAAATGAAGGTGTGTGAAGTCATAGAATGGAGATGTGTGAAGCAAGAATGGAGGTGTGTGAAGTCACAGAATGGAGATGTGTCAACTCAGTATTTAGGTGTGTGAAGTCAAAGAATGGAGGTGTGTGAAGACATAGAATGGAGGTTTGTGAAGTCAAAGAATGGAGGTGTGTGAAGTCATAGAATATATGTTTGTGAAGTAAGAATGAAGGTGTGTGAAGGCATAGAATGGAGGTGTGTGAAGTCACAGAATGGAGGTGGGTGAAGGCATAGAATGGAGGTGTGTGAAGTCATAGAATGGAGGTGTGTGAAGTCATATAATGGAGGTGTGTGAAGTCACAGAATGGAGGTGTGTGAAGTCAGAATTTAGGTGTGAATTCATAGAATGGAGTTGGGTGAAGTCATAGAAAGGAGGTGTGTGAAGTCATAGAATGGAGGTGTGTGAAGTCATAGAATGGAGGTGTGTGAAGTCAGAATGGATGTGTGTGAACTCATACAATGGTAGTGTGTGTATTCACAATGGAGGTGTGTGAAGTCATAGAATGGAGGTTTGTGAAGTCACAGAATGGACGTGTGTGAAGTCATAGAATGGAGGTGTGTGAAGTCATAGAATGGAGGTGTGTGAAGTCACAGAATGGAGGTGGGGGAAGTCACAGATTGGAGGTGTGTGAAGTCCCAGAATTGAGGTGTGTGAACTCAGAATGGAGGTGTGTAAAGTCACAGAATGGAGGTGTGTGAAGTCACAGAATGGAGGGGTGTGAAATCAGAAGAGAGGTGTGCGAAGTCATAGAATGGAGGTGTGTGAAGTCAGAATGGAGGTGTATGAAGTCATAGAATGGAGGTGTGTGAAGTCAGAATAGAGGTGTGTGACGTCATAGAATGGAGGTGTGTGAAGTCACAGAATAGAGGTGTGGGAATTGAGAGAATAGAGGTGTGTGACGTCACAGAATGGAGGTGTGTGAACTCAGAATGGAGGTGTGTAAAGGCACAGAATGGAGGTGTGTGAAGTCATAGAATGGAAGTGTGTGAAGTCATAGAATGGAGCTGTGTGAAGTCACAGATTGGACGTAATGAAGTCATAGAATGGAGCTGTGTGAAGTCACAGAATTGAGGTGTTTGAAGTCATATATTGGAGGTGTGTGAAGTCAAAATGCATGTGTGAAGTCACAGAATGGAGGTTTGTGAAGTCATAGAATGGAGGTGTGTGAATGTTTCTGAAGTAAAAATGAAGGTGTGTGAAGTCATGGAATGGAGGTGTGTGAAGTCACAGAATGGAGGTGGGTGAAGGCATAGAATGGAGGTGTGTGAAGTCATAGAATGGAGGTGTGTGAAGTCATATAATGGAGGTGTGTGAAGTCACAGAATGGAGGTGTGTGAAGTCAGAATTTAGGTGAGAATTCATAGAATGGAGTTGGGTGAAGTCATAGAAAGGAGGTGTGTGAAGTCATAGAATGGAGGTGTGTGAAGTCATAGAATGGAGGTGTGTGAAGTCAGAATGGAGGTGTGTGAACTCATACAATGGTAGTGTGTGTATTCACAATGGAGGTGTGTGAAGTCATAGAATGGAGGTGTGTGAAGTCACAGAATGGACGTGTGTGAAGTCATAGAATGGAGGTGTGTGAAGTCATAGAATGGAGGTGTGTGAAATCATAGAATGAGGGTGTGTGAGGTCATAGAATGGAGGTTTGTGAAGTCACAGAATGGAGGTGTGTGAAATCATAGAATGAAGGTGTGTGAAGTCATAGAATGGAAGTGTGTGAAGTCACAGAATGGAGGTGTGTGAAGTCACAGAATTGAGATGTGTGAAATCACAGAATAGATGTGTATGAACTCAGAATGAAAGTGTGTGAAATCAGAGAATGGAGGTTTGTGAAGTCATAGAATGGAAGTGTGTGAAGTCATAGAATGGAAGTGTGTGAAGTCAGAATGGAGGTGTGTGAAGTCACAGAATGGAGGTTTGTGAAGCCATAGAATGGAGGTGTGTGAAGTCATAGAATGGATGTTTCTGAAGTAAGAATGAAGGTGTGTGAAGTCATAGAATGGAGGTGTGTGAAGTCATAGAATGGAGGTGTGTGAAGTCACAGAATGGAGGTGTGTGAAGTCAGAATGGAGGTGTGTAGTCATAGATTGGAGGTGGATGAAATGATAGAAAGAGGTGTGGGTAGTCATAGAGTGCAGGTGAGTGAAGTCACAGATTCGAGGTCTGTGAAATCATAGAATGGAGGTGTGTGATGTCAGATTGGAGGTGTGTGAAGTCAAAGAATTTAGATGTGCGAAGTCATTGAATGGAGGTGTGTGAAGTCACAGAATGGAGGTGTGTGAAATCAGAAGAGAGGTGTGCGAAGTCACAGAATGGAGGTGTGTGAAGTCAGAATGGAAGTGTATGAAGTCATAGAATGGAGGTGTGTGAAGTCAGAACAGAGGTGTGTGAAGTCATAGAATGGAGGTGTGTGAAGTCACAGAATGGAGGTGTGGGAAGTGACAGAATAGAGGTGTGTGACGTCACAGAATGGAGGTGTGTGAACTCAGAATGGAGGTGTGTAAAGGCACAGAATGGAGGTGTGTGAAGTCATAGAATGGAAGTGTGTGAAGTCATAGAATGGAGCTGTGTGAAGTCACAGAATGGACGTTATGAAGTCATAGAATGGAGCTGTGTGAAGTCACAGAATTGAGGTGTTTGAAGTCATATATTGCAGGTGTGTGAAGTCAAAATGAATGTGTGAAGTCACAGAATGGAGGTTTGTGAAGTCATAGAATGGAGGTGTGTGAATGTTTCTGAAGTAAAAATGAAGGTGTGTGAAGTCATGGAATGGAGGTGTGTGAAGTCACTGAATGGAGGTGTGTGAAGTCAGAATGGAGGTGTGTAGTCATAGATTGGAGGTGGGTGAATTCATAGAAAGGAGGTGTGGGAAGTCATAGAATGGAGGAGTGTGAAGTCATAGAGTGCATGTGAGTGAAATCACAGATTCGAGGTCTGTGAAGTCATAGAATGGAGGTGTGTGATGTCAGAATGGAGGTGTGCGAAGTCATAGAATAGAAGTGTGTGAAGTCAGAATGGAGGTGTGTGAAGTCATAGATGGAGTTGTGTGAAGTCATGGTATGGAGTTGTGTGAAATCATAGAATAGAGTTTTGTGAAGGCACAGAATGGAGCTGTGTGAATTCAGAATGGAGGTGTGTGAAGTCATAGAATGGAGGTGTGAAGTCAGAATGGAGGTGTGTGAACTCATAGAATGGAGGTGTGTTACGTCACAATGGAAGTGTGTGAAGTCATAGAATGGAGGTGTGTGAAGTCACAGAATGGAGGTGTGTGAAGTCATAGAATGGAGGTGTGTGAAGTCACTGAATGGAGGTGTGTGAAGTCATAGAATGGAGGTGTGTGAAGTTATAGAATGGATGTTTGAAAAGTAAAAAGGAAGGTGTGTGAAGTCATAGAATGGAGATGTGTGAAGTCAGGATGGAGGTGTGTGAAGGCACAGAATGAAGGTGTGTCAACTCAGAATTTAGGTGTGTGAAGTCAAAGACTGGAGGTGTGTGAAGTCATAGAATGGAGGTGTGTGAAGTCATAGAATGGAGGTGTGTGAAGTTATAGAATGGAGGTGTGTGAAGTCACAGAATGGAGGTTTCTGAAGTCATAGATGGAGGTGTGTGAGGTCATAGAATGGATGTTTCTGAAGTAAGAATGACGGCGTGTGAAGTCATAGAATGGAGGTGTGTGAAGTCATTGAATGGAGGTGTGTGAAGTCACTGAATGGAAGTGTGTGAAGTCAGAATGGAGGTGTGAAGTCATAGAATGATGGTTGGTGAAGTCATAGAAAGGAGGTGTGGGAAGTCATAGAATGGAGTAGTGTGAAGTCATAGAGTGGAGGTGAGTGAAGTCACAAATTCAAGGTCTGTGAAGTCATAGATTGGAGGTGTGTGATGTCAGAATGGAGGTGTGCGAAGTCATAGAATACAGGTTTGTGAAGTCAGAATGGAGGTGTGTGAAGTCATAGAATGGAGGTGTGTGAACTCATAGAATGTCGGTGTGTGACAACACAATTGAAGTGTGTGAAGTCACAGAATGGAGTTGTGTGAATTCATACAATGGATGTGTGTGAAGTCAGAATTAAATTTTGTGAAGTCACAGAATTGAGCTGTGTGAATTCAGAATGGAGGTGTGTGAAGTCATAGAATGGAGGTGTGTGAAGTCAGAATGGAGGTGTGTGAAGTCATAGAATGGAGGTGTGTGAAGTCACAGAATGGATGTGTGTGAAGTCATAGAATGGAGGTGTGTGAAGTCATAGAATGGGTGTTTGTGAAGTAAGAATGAAGGTGTGTGAAGTCATAGAATGGAGGTGTGTGAAGTCACAGAATGGAGGTGTGTGAAGTCATAGAATGGATGTGTGTGAAGTCATAGAATGGAAGTGTGTGAAGTCACAGATTGGAGGTGTGTGAAGTCAGAGAATCGAGGTGTGAGAAGTCACAGAATGGAGATGTGTGAACTCAGAATGGAGGTGTGTGAAGTCACAGAATGGAGGTGTGTGAAGTCATAGAATGGAGGTGTGTGAAGTCACAGAAGGGAGGTGTGTGAAATCATAGAATGGAGGTGTGTGAAGTCACAGAATGGAGGTGTGTGAAGTCAGAATGGAGGTGTGTGAAGTCATAGAATGGAGGTGTGTGAAGTCAGAATGGAGGTGTGTGAACTCATAGAATGGAGGTGTGTGATGTCACAATGGAAGTGTGTGAAGTCATAGAATGGAGGTGTGTGAAGTCACAGAATGGAGGTGTGTGAAGTGACTGAATGGAGGTGTGTGAAGTCATAGAATGGAGGTGTGTGAAGTTATAGAATGGATGTTTGTAAAGAAAAATGAAGGTGTGTGAAGTCATAGAATGGAGATGTGTGAAGTCAGAATGGAGGTGTGTGAAGTCACAGAATGGAGATGTGTCAACTCAGAATTTAGGTGTGTGAAGTCAAAGAATGGAGGTGTGTGAAGACATAGAATGGAGGTTTGTGAAGTCAAAGAATGGAGGTGTGTGAAGTCATAGAATATATGTTTGTGAAGTAAGAATGAAGGTGTGTGAAGGCACAGAATGGAGGTGTGTGAAGTCACAGAATGGAGGTGGGTGAAGGCATAGAATGGAGGTGTGTGAAGTCATAGAATGGAGGTGTGTGAAGTCATATAATGGAGGTGTGTGAAGTCACAGAATGGAGGTGTGTGAAGTCAGAATTTAGGTGTGAATTCATAGAATGGAGTTGGGTGAAGTCATAGAAAGGAGGTGTGTGAAGTCATAGAATGGAGGTGTATGAAGTCATAGAATGGAGGTGTGTGAAGTCAGAATGGAGGTGTGTGAACTCATACAATGGTAGTGTGTGTATTCACAATGGAGGTGTGTGAAGTCATAGAATGGAGGTGTGTGAAGTCACAGAATGGACGTGTGTGAAGTCATAGAATGGAGGTGTGTGAAGTCATAGAATGGAGGTGTGTGAAATCATAGAATGAGGGTGTGTGAGGTCATAGAATGGAGGTTTGTGAAGTCACAGAATGGAGGTGTGTGAAATCATAGAATGAAGGTGTGTGAAGTCATAGAATGGAAGTGTGTGAAGTCACAGAATGGAGGTGTGTGAAGTCACAGAATGGAGATGTGTGAAATCACAGAATAGATGTGTATGAACTCAGAATGAAAGTGTGTGAAATCAGAGAATGGAGGTTTGTGAAGTCATAGAATGGAAGTGTGTGAAGTCATAGAATGGAAGTGTGTGAAGTCAGAATGGAGGTGTGTGAAGTCACAGAATGGAGGTTTGTGAAGCCATAGAATGGAGGTGTGTGAAGTCATAGAATGGATGTTTCTGAAGTAAGAATGAAGGTGTGTGAAGTCATAGAATGGAGGTGTGTGAAGTCATAGAATGGAGGTGTGTGAAGTCACAGAATGGAGGTGTGTGAAGTCAGAATGGTGGTGTGTAGTCATAGATTGGAGGTGGATGAAATGATAGAAAGAGGTGTGGGTAGTCATAGAGTGCAGGTGAGTGAAGTCACAGATTCGAGGTCTGTGAAATCATAGAATGGAGGTGTGTGATGTCAGATTGGAGGTGTGTGAAGTCAAAGAATTTAGATGTGCGAAGTCATTGAATGGAGGTGTGTGAAGTCACAGAATGGAGGTGTGTGAAATCAGAAGAGAGGTGTGCGAAGTCACAGAATGGAGGTGTGTGAAGTCAGAATGGAAGTGTATGAAGTCATAGAATGGAGGTGTGTGAAGTCAGAACAGAGGTGTGTGAAGTCATAGAATGGAGGTGTGTGAAGTCACAGAATGGAGGTGTGGGAAGTGACAGAATAGAGGTGTGTGACGTCACAGAATGGAGGTGTGTGAACTCAGAATGGAGGTGTGTAAAGGCACAGAATGGTGGTGTGTGAAGTCATAGAATGGAAGTGTGTGAAGTCATAGAATGGAGCTGTGTGAAGTCACCGAATGGACGTTATGAAGTCATAGAATGGAGCTGTGTGAAGTCACAGAATTGAGGTGTTTGAAGTCATATATTGCAGGTGTGTGAAGTCAAAATGAATGTGTGAAGTCACAGAATGGAGGTTTGTGAAGTCATAGAATGGAGGTGTGTGAATGTTTCTGAAGTAAAAATGAAGGTGTGTGAAGTCATGTAATGGAGGTGTGTGAAGTCACTGAATGGAGGTGTGTGAAGTCAGAATGGAGGTGTGTAGTCATAGATTGGAGGTGGGTGAATTCATAGAAAGGAGGTGTGGGAAGTCATAGAATGGAGGAGTGTGAAGTCATAGAGTGCATGTGAGTGAAATCACAGATTCGAGGTCTGTGAAGTCATAGAATGGAGGTGTGTGATGTCAGAATGGAGGTGTGCGAAGTCATAGAATAGAAGTGTGTGAAGTCAGAATGGAGGTGTGTGAAGTCATAGATGGAGTTGTGTGAAGTCATGGTATGGAGTTGTGTGAAATCATAGAATAGAGTTTTGTGAAGGCACAGAATGGAGATGTGTGAATTCAGAATGGAGGTGTGAGAAGTCATAGAATGGAGGTGTGAAGTCAGAATGGAGGTGTGTGAACTCATAGAATGGAGGTGTGTTACGTCACAATGGAAGTGTGTGAAGTCATAGAATGGAGGTGTGTGAAGTCACAGAATGGAGGTGTGTGAAGTCATAGAATGGAGGTGTGTGAAGTCACTGAATGGAGGTGTGTGAAGTCATAGAATGGAGGTGTGTGAAGTTATAGAATGGATGTTTGTAAAGTAAAAAGGAAGGTGTGTGAAGTCATAGAATGGAGATGTGTGAAGTCAGGATGGAGGTGTGTGAAGGCACAGAATGAAGGTGTGTCAACTCAGAATTTAGGTGTGTGAAGTCAAAGACTGGAGGTGTGTGAAGTCATAGAATGGAGGTGTGTGAAGTCATAGAATGGAGGTGTGTGAAGTTATAGAATGGAGGTGTGTGAAGTCACAGAATGGAGGTGTGTGAAGTCAGAATGGAGGTGTGTAGTCATAGATTGGAGGTGGGTGAATTCATAGAAAGGAGGTGTGGGAAGTCATAGAATGGAGGAGTGGGAAGTCATAGAGTGCAGGTGAGTGAAGTCACAGATTCGAGGTCTGTGAAATCATAGAATGGAGGTGTGTGATGTCAGATTTGAGGCGTGTGAAGTCAAAGAATGTAGGTGTGTCAAGCCATTGAATGGAGGTGTGTGAAGTCACAGAAAGAAGGTGTGTGAAGTCCGAATGGAGGTGTGTGAAGTCATAGAATGGAGGTGTGTGAAGTCAGAATGGAGGTGTGTGAACTCATAGAATGGAGGTGTGTGACGTAACAATGGAAGAGTGTGAAGTCATAGAATGGAGGTGTGTGAAGTCACAGAATGGAGGTTTGTGAAGTCATAGAATGGAGGTATGTGAAGTCACAGAATGGAGGTGTGTAAAGTCATGGAATGGAGGTGGGTGAAGTTATAGAATGGATGTTTGTAAAGTAAGAATGAAGGTGTGTGAAGTCATAGAATGGAGGTCTGTGATGTCAAAGAATGGAGGTGTGTGAAGTCATAGAATGGAGGTGTGTGTAGTCAGAATGGAGGTGTGTCAATCAGAGAATGGAGGTGTGTCAACTCAGAATTTAGGTGTGTGAAGTCAAAGAATGGAGGTGTGTGGAGTCATAGAATGGTGGTGTGTAAAGTCATAGAATGGAGCTGTGTGAAGTTACAGAATGGAGGTGTGTGAAGTCACAGAATGGAGGTGTGTGAAGTCAGAATGAAGGTTTGTAGTCATAGATTGGAGGTGGGTGAATTCATAGAAAGGAGGTGTGGGAAGTCATAGAATGGAGGTGTGTGAAGTCACAGAATGGAAGTGTGTGAAGTCACAGAATGGAGGTGTGTAAAGTCATAGATGGAGGTGTGTGAAGTCATAGTATGGAGATATGTGAAATCATAGAATGGAGTTTTGTGAAGTCACAAAATGGAGTTGTGTGAGTCAGAATTGATGTGTGTGAAGTCATGGAATGTAGATGTGTGAAGTCATAGAATGGAGTATTGTGAAGTCACCGAAGGGAGGTTTGTGAAGTCATAGAATGGAGGTATGAGAAATCAAATTAGAGGGGTGTGAAGTCGGAGAATGGAGGTGTGTGAAGTCATAGAATGGAGGTGGGTGAAGACATAGAATGGAGGTGTGTATTCAGATTGGAGGTGTGTGAAGTCATAGAATGGATGTGTGTCAACTCAGAAAGGAGGTGTGTGAAGTCATAGAATGGAGGTGAGTGAAGTCATAGAATGGAGGTTTGTGAACTCATAGAATGGAGGTGTGTGACGTCACAATGGAAGTTTGTGAAGTCATAGAATGGAGGTGTGTGAAGTCACAGAATGGAGGTGTGTGAAGTCATACAATGGAGTTGTGTAAAGTCAGAATGGAGGTGTGTGAAATCACAGAATGGAGGTGTGTGAACTCAGAATGGAGGTGTGTGAAGTCATAGAATGGAGATGGTTGAAGTCATAGAATGGAGGTGGGTGAAGTCATAGAATGGAGGTGTGTGAAGTCACTGAATGGACGGGTTTAAAGTCATAGAATGGAGGTGGGTGAAGTCAGAGAATTGAGCTGTTTGAAGTCATATATTGGAGGTGTGTGAAGTCAAAATGGATGTGTGAAGTCATAGAATGTAGGTGTGTGAAGTCATAGAATGGAGGTGTGTGAAGTCACAGAATGGAGGTGTGTGAACTCAGAATGGAGGTGTGTGAAGTCACAGAATGGAGGTGTGTGAAATCATAGAATGGAAGTGTGTGAAGTCATAGAATGGACGTGTGTGAAGTCAGAATGGAGGTGTGTTAAGTCACCGAATAGAGTTTTGTGAACTCAGTATGGAGGTGTGTGAAGTCACAGAATGGAGGTTTCTGAAGTCATAGATGGAGGTGTGTGAGGTCATAGAATGGATGTTTCTGAAGTAAGAATGACGGCGTGTGAAGTCATAGAATGGAGGTGTGTGAAGTCATTGAATGGAGGTGTGTGAAGTCACTGAATGGAAGTGTGTGAAGTCAGAATGGAGGTGTGAAGTCATAGAATGATGGTTGGTGAAGTCATAGAAAGGAGGTGTGGGAAGTCATAGAATGGAGTAGTGTGAAGTCATAGAGTGGAGGTGAGTGAAGTCACAAATTCAAGGTCTGTGAAGTCATAGATTGGAGGTGTGTGATGTCAGAATGGAGGTGTGCGAAGTCATAGAATACAGGTTTGTGAAGTCAGAATGGAGGTGTGTGAAGTCATAGAATGGAGGTGTGTGAACTCATAGAATGTCGGTGTGTGACGACACAATTGAAGTGTGTGAAGTCACAGAATGGAGTTGTGTGAATTCATACAATGGATGTGTGTGAAGTCAGAATGAAATTTTGTGAAGTCACAGAATTGAGCTGTGTGAATTCAGAATGAAGGTGTGTGAAGTCATAGAATGGAGGTGTGTGAAGTCAGAATGGAGGTGTGTGAAGTCATAGAATGGAGGTGTGTGAAGTCACAGAATGGAGGTGTGTGAAGTCATAGAATGGAGGTGTGTGAAGTCATAGAATGGGTGTTTGTGAAGTAAGAATGAAGGTGTGTGAAGTCATAGAATGGACGTGTGTGAAGTCACAGAATGGAGGTGTGGGAAGTCAGAGATTGCAGGAGTGTGAAGTCACAGAATGGAGGTGTGTGAACCCAGAATGGAGGTGTGTGAACTCATAGAATGGAGGTGTGTGATGTCACAATGGAAGTGTGTGAAGTCATAGAATGGAGGTGTGTGAAGTCACATAATGGAGGTGTGTGAAGTCATGGAATGGAAGTGTGTGAAGTCATAGAATGGAGGTGTGTGAAGTCACAGAATGGACGGTATTAAGTCATAGAATGGAGGTGTGTGAAGTCACAGAATTGAGGTGTTTGAAGTCATATATTGGAGGTGTGTGAAATCAACATGGATGTGTGAAGTCATAGAATGGAGGTGTGTGAAATCATAGAATGAGGGTGTGTGAAGTCATAGAATGGAGGTGTGTGAAGTCACAGAATGGAGGTGTGTGAAGTCATAGAATGGATGTGTGTGAAGTCATAGAATGGAAGTGTGTGAAGTCACAGATTGGAGGTGTGTGAATCAGAGAATCGAGGTGTGAGAAGTCACAGAATGGAGATGTGTGAACTCAGAATGGAGGTGTGTGAAGTCACAGAATGGAGGTGTGTGAAGTCATAGAATGGAGGTGTGTGAAGTCACAGAAGGGAGGTGTGTGAAATCATAGAATGGAGGTGTGTGAAGTCACAGAATGGAGGTGTGTGAAGTCAGAATGGAGGTGTGTGAAGTCATAGAATGGAGGTGTGTGAAGTCAGAATGGAGGTGTGTGAACTCATAGAATGGAGGTGTGTGATGTCACAATGGAAGTGTGTGAAGTCATAGAATGGAGGTGTGTGAAGTCACAGAATGGAGGTTTGTGAAGTCATAGAATGGAGGTGTGTGAAGTCACTGAATGGAGGTGTGTGAAGTCATAGAATGGAGGTGTGTGAAGTTATAGAATGGATGTTTGTAAAGTAAAAATGAAGATGTGTGAAGTCATAGAATGGAGATGTGTGAAGTCAGAATGGAGGTGTGTGAAGTCACAGAATGGAGATGTGTCAACTCAGAATTTAGGTGTGTGAAGTCAAAGAATGGAGGTGTGTGAAGACATATAATGGAGGTTTGTGAAGTCAAAGAATGGAGGTGTGTGAAGTCATAGAATATATGTTTGTGAAGTAAGAATGAAGGTGTGTGAAGGCATAGAATGGAGGTGTGTGAAGTCACAGAATGGAGGTGTGTGAAGGCATAGAATGGAGGTGTGTGAAGCCATAGAATGGAGGTGTGTGAAGTCATATAATGGAGGTGTGTGAAGTCACAGAATGGAGGTGTGTGAAGTCAGAATTTAGGTGTGAATTCATAGAATGGAGTTGGGTGAAGTCATAGAAAGGAGGTGTGTGAAGTCATAGAATGGAGGTGTGTGAAGTCATAGAATGGAGGTGTGTGAAGTCAGAATGGAGGTGTGTGAACTCATACAATGGTAGTGTGTGTATTCACAATGGAGGTGTGTGAAGTCATAGAATGGAGGTGTGTGAAGTCACAGAATGGACGTGTGTGAAGTCATAGAATGGAGGTGTGTGAAGTCATAGAATGGAGGTGTGTGAAGTCACAGAATGGAGGTGGGGGAAGTCACAGATTGGAGGTGTGTGAAGTCCCAGAATTGAGGTGTGTGAACTCAGAATGGAGGTGTGTAAAGTCACAGAATGGAGGTGTGTGAAGTCACAGAATGGAGGGGTGTGAAATCAGAAGAGAGGTGTGCGAAGTCATAGAATGGAGGTGTGTGAAGTCAGAATGGAGGTGTATGAAGTCATAGAATGGAGGTGTGTGAAGTCAGAATAGAGGTGTGTGAAGTCATAGAATGGAGGTGTGTGAAGTCACAGAATGGAGGTGTGGGAATTGAGAGAATAGAGGTGTGTGACGTCACAGAATGGAGGTGTGTGAACTCAGAATGGAGGTGTGTAAAGGCACAGAATGGAGGTGTGTGAAGTCATAGAATGGAAGTGTGTGAAGTCATAGAATGGAGCTGTGTGAAGTCACAGATTGGACGTAATGAAGTCATAGAATGGAGCTGTGTGAAGTCACAGAATTGAGGTGTTTGAAGTCATATATTGGAGGTGTGTGAAGTCAAAATGCATGTGTGAAGTCACAGAATGGAGGTTTGTGAAGTCATAGAATGGAGGTGTGTGAATGTTTCTGAAGTAAAAATGAAGGTGTGTGAAGTCATGGAATGGAGGTGTGTGAAGTCACAGAATGTAGATGTGTGAAGTCATAGAATGGAGTATTGTGAAGTCACCGAAGTGAGGTTTGTGAAGTCATAGAATGGAGGAATGATAAATCAAATTAGAGGGGTGTGAAGTCGGAGAATGGAGGTGTGTGAAGTCATAGAATGGAGATGGTTGAAGTCATAGAATGGAGGTGGGTGAAGTCATAGAATGGAGGTGTGTGAAGTCACTGAATGGACGGGTTTAAAGTCATAGAATGGAGGTGTGTGAAGTCAGAGAATTGAGCTGTTTGAAGTCATATATTGGAGGTGTGTGAAGTCAAAATGGATGTGTGAAGTCATAGAATGTAGGTGTGTGAAGTCACAGAATGGAGGTGTGTGAACCCAGAATATAGGTGTGTGAAGTCACAGAATGGAGGTGTGTGAAGTCATAGAATGGAAGTGTGTGAAGTCATAGAATGAACGTGTGTGAAGTCAGAATGGAGGTGTGTTAAGTCACCGAATAGAGTTTTGTGAACTCAGTATGGAGGTATGTGAAGTCACAGAATGGAGGTTTGTGAAGTCATAGAATGGAGATGGTTGAAGTCATAGAATGGAGGTGTGTGAAGTCATTGAATGGAGGTGTGTGAAGTCACTGAATGGAAGTGTGTGAAGTCAGAATGGAGGTGTGAAGTCATAGAATGAAGGTGGGTGAAGTCATAGAAAGGAGGTGTGGGAAGTCATAGAATGGTGTAGTGTGAATTCATAGAGTGGAGGTGAGTGAAGTCACAGATTCGAGGTCTTTGAAGTCATAGATTGGAGGTGTGTGATGTCAGAATGGAGGTGTGCGAAGTCATAGAATAGAGGTTTGTGAAGTCAGAATGGAGGTGTGTGAAGTCATAGAATGGAGGTGTGTGAACTCATAGAATGTCGGTGTGTGACGTCACAATGGAAGTGTGTGAAGTCACAGAATGGAGGTGTGTGAATTCATACAATGGATGTGTGTGAAGTCAGAATGGCATTTTGTGAAGTCACAGAATTGAACTGTGTGAATTCAGAATGGAGGTGTGTGAAGTCATAGAATGGAGGTGTGTGGAGTCAGAATGGAGGTGTGTGAAGTCATAGAATGGAGGTGTGTGAAGTAACAGAATGGAGGTGTGTGAAGTCATAGAATGGAGGTGTGTGAAGTCATAGAATGGGTGTTTGTGAAGTAAGAATGAAGGTGTGTGAAGTCATAGAATGGACGTGTGTGAAGTCACAAAATGGAGGTGTGGGAAGTCACAGATTGCAGGAGTGTGAAGTCACAGAATGGAGGTGTGTGAACCCAGAATGGAGTTGTGTAAAGTCACAGAATGGAGGTGTGTGAAGTCATGGAATGGAAGTGTGTGAAGTCATAGAATGGAGGTGTGTGAATTCACAGAATGGACGGTATTAAGTCATAGAATGGAGGTGTGTGAAGTCACAGAATTGAGGTGTTTGAAGTCATATATTGGAGGTGTGTGAAATCAACATGGATGTGTGAAGTCATAGAATGGAGGTGTGTGCAATCATAGAATGAGGGTGTGTGAAGTCATAGAATGGAGCTGTGTGAAGTCACAGAATGGAGGTGTGTGAAGTCATAGAATGGAAGTGTGTGAAGTCATAGAATGGAAGTGTGTGAAGTCACAGATTGGAGGTGTGTGAAGTCAGAGAATCGAGGTGTGAGAAGTCACAGAATGGAGATGTGTGAACTCAGAATGGAGGTGTGTGAAGTCAGAGAATGGAGGTGTGTGAAGTCATAGAATGGAGGTGTGTGAAGTCACAGAAGGGAGGTGTGTGAAATCATAGAATGGAGGTGTGTGAAGTCACAAAATGGAGGTGTGTGAAGTCAGAATGGAGGTGTGAAGTCATAGAATGGAGGTGGGTGAAGTCATAGAACTTAGGTGTGGGAAGTCATAGAATGGAGAAGTGTGAAGTCATAGTGTGGAGGTGTGTGAAGTCAGAATGTAGGTGTTCAAAGTTATAGAATAGTGGTGTGTGAAGTCAGACGGGAGGTGTGTGAAGTCATAGAATGGAGGTGTGTGAATTCATAGAATGGAGGTGTGTGACGTCACAATGGCACTTTGTGAAGTCATAGAATGGAGGTGTGTGAAGTCACAGAATGGAGGTGTGTGAAGTCATAAAGTGGAGGTGTGTGAAGTCAGAATGGAGGTGTGTGAAGTCACAGAATGGAGGTGTGTGAACTCAGATTGGAGGTGTGTGAAGTCATAGATGGAGGTGTGTGAAGTCATATTATGGAGATATGTGAAATCATAGAATGGAGTTTTGTGAAGTCACAGAATGGAGTTCTGTGAGTCAGAATTGAGGTGTGTGAAGTCATAGAATGTAGATGTGTGAAGTCATAGAATGGAGTATGGTGAAGTCAACGAAGGGAGGTTTGTGAAGTCATACAATGGAGGTATGAGAAATCAAATTAGAGGAATGTGAAGTCGGAGAATGAAGGTGTGTGAAGTCATAAAATGGAGGTGGGTGAAGTCATTGAATGGATGTGTGTGAATTCAGATTTGAGGTGTGTGAAGTCATAGAATGGAGGTGTGTCAACTCAGAAAGGAGGTGTGTGAAGGCATAGAATGGAGGTGAGTGAAGTCATAGAATGGACGTGTGTGAAATCATAGAATGGAGGTGTGTGAAGTCACAGAATTTAGGTGTGTAAAGTCAGAATGCAGGTGTGTGAGGTCAGAATGGAGGTGTGTGAAGTCATAGAATGGAGGTGTGTGTAGTCAGAATGGAGGTGTGAAGTCATAGAATGGAGGTGGGTGAAGTCACAAAAATTAGGTGTGGGAAGTCATACAATGGAGAAGTGTGAAGTCATAGAGTGGAGGTGAGTGAAGTCAAAGATTCGAGGTCTGTGAAGTCATAGAATGGAGGTGTGTGAAGTCAGAATGGAGGTGTGAAGTCATAGAATGGAGTTGGGTGAAGTCATAGACAGGAGGTGTGTGAACTCATAGAATGGAGGTGTGTGAAGTCATAGAATGGAGGTGTGTGAAGTCCTAATGGAGGTGTGTGAACTCATAGAATGGTAGTGTGAGTAGTCACAATGGAGGTGTGTGAAGTCATAGAATGGAGGTGTGTGAAGTCACAGAATGGACCTGTGTGAAGTCATAGAATGGAGGTGTGTGAAGTCATAGAATGGAGGTGTGTGAAGTCACAGAATGGAGGTGGGGGAAGTCACAGATTGGAGGTGTGTGAAGTCCAAGAATTGAGGTGTGTGAACTCAGAATGGAGGTGTGTAAAGTCACAGAATGGAGGTGTGTGAACTCATAGAATGGAGGTGTGTGAACTCATAGAATGGAGGTGTGTGACGTCACAATGGAAGTTTGTGAAGTCATAGAATGGAGGTGTGTGAAGTCACTGAATGGAGGTGTGTGAAGTCATACAATGGAGGTGTGTGAAGTCACAATGGAGGTGTGTGAAGTCACAGAATGGAGGTGTGTGAACTCAGAATGGAGGTGTGTGAAGTCATAGATGGAGGTGTGTGAAGTCATAGTATGGAGATATGTGAAATGATAGAATGGAGTTTTGTGATGTCACAGAATGGAGTTGTGTGAGTCAGAATTGAGGTGTGTGAAGTCATAGAATGTAGATGTGTGAAGTCATAGAATGGAGTATTGTGAAGTCACCGAAGGGAGGTTTGTGAAGTCATAGAATGGAGGTATGAGAAATCAAATTAGAGGGGTGTGAACTCGGAGAATGGAGGTGTGTGAAGTCATAGAGTGGAGGTGCGTGAAGTCATAGAACGGAGGTGTGTGAATTCAGATTGTAGGTGTGTGAATTCATAGAATGGAGGTGTGTCAACTCAGAAAGGAGGTGTGTGAAGTCATAGAATGGAGGTGAATGAAGTCATAGAATGGAGGTGTGTGAACTCATAGAATGGAGGCGTGTGACGTCACAATGGAAGTTTGTGAAGTCATAGAATGGAGGTGTGTGAAGTCACAGAATGGAGGTATGTGAAGTCAGAATGGAGGTGTGAAGTCATAGAATGGAGGTGGGTGATGTCATAGAAATTAGGTGTGTGAAGTCATAGAATGGAGGTGTGTGAAGTCATAGAAATTAGGTGTGTGAAGTCATAGAATGGAAGTGTGTGAAGTCATAGAATGGACGTGTGTGAAGTCAGAATGGAGGTGTGTTATGTCACCGAATGGAGTTTTGTGAACTCAGTATGGAGGTGTGTGAAGTCACAGAATGGAGGTTTGGGAAGTCATAGATGGAGGTGTGTGAGGTCATAGAATGGATGTTTCTGAAGTAAGAATGAAGGTGTGTGAAGTCATAGAATGGAGGTGTGTGAAGTCATTGAATGGAGGTGTGTGAAGTCACTGAATGGAAATGTGTGAAGTCAGAATGGAGGTGTGAAGTCATAGAATGAAGTTGGGTAAAGTCATAGAAACGAGGTGTGGGAAGTCATAGAATGGAGTAGTGTGAAGTCATAGAGTGGAGGTGAGTGAAGTCACAGATTCGAGGTCTGTGAAGTCATAGATTGGAGGTGTGTGATGTCAGAATTGAGGTGTGCGAATTCATAGAATAGAGGTTTGTGAAGTCAGAATGGAGGTGTGTGAAGTCATATAATGGAGGTGTGTGAACTCATAGAAAGGAGGTGTGTGACGTCACAATGGAAGTGTGTGAAGTCACAGAATGGAGGTGTGTGAATACACACAATGGAGGTGTGTGAAGTCAGAATGGAATTTTGTGAAGTCACAGAATTCAGCTGTGTGAATTCAGAAGGGAGGTGTGTGAAGTCATAGAATGGAGGTGTGTGAAGTCAGAATGGAGGTGTGTGAACTCATAGAATGGAGGTGGGTGTAGTCACAATGGAGGTGTGTGAAGTCATAGAATGGAGGTGAGTGAAGTCACAGAATGGAGGTGTGTGAAGTCATAGAATGGAGGTGTGTGAAGTCATAGAATGGGTGTTTGTGAAGTAAGAATGAAGGTGTGTGAAGTCATAGAATGGAGGTGTGTGAAGTCACAGAATGGAGGTGTGGGAAGTCACAGATTGCAGGAGTGTGAAGTCAGAGAATAGAGGTGTGTGAACCCAGAATGGAGGTGTGTAAAGTCACAGAATGGAGGTGTGTGAAGTCATGGAATGGAAGTGTGTGAAGTCATAGAATGGAGGTGTGTGAATTCACAGAATGGACGGTATGAAGTCATAGAATGGAGGTGTGTGAAGTCACAGAATGGAGGTGTTTGAAGTCATATATTGGAGGTGTGTGAAATCAAAATGGATGTGTGAAGTCATAGAATGGACGTGTGTGAATCATAGAACGAAGTGTGTGAAGTCACAGATTGGAGGTGTGTGAAGTCACAGAGTCGAGGTGTGAGAAGTCACAGAATGAAGGTGTGTGAACTCAGCATGGAGGTGTGTGAAGTCACAGAACGAAGGTGTGTGAAGTCATAGAATGGAAGTGTGTGAAGTCATAGGATGGAGGTGTGTGAAGTCAGAATGGAGATGTGTGAAGTCACCGAATGGAGTTGTGTGACTCAGAATGGATGTGTGTGAAGTCACAGAATGGAGGTTTGTGAAGTCATAGAATGGAGGTGTGGAAAGTCATAGAATGGATGTTTCTGAACTAAGAATGAAGATGTGTGAAGTCATAGAATGGAGGTATGTGAACTCATAGAATGGAGGTGTGTGAAGTCACAGAATGGAGGTGTGTGAAGTCAGAATGGAGGTGAGTAGTCATCGATTGGAGGTGGGTGAAGTCATAGAAAGGAGGTGTGCGAAGACATAGAAAGGAGGAGTGTGAAGTCATAGACTGCATGTGAGTGAAATCACACATTCGAGGTCTGTGAAGTCATAGAATGGAGGTGTGTGATGTCACAGAATGGAGGTGTGGGAAGTCACAGATTGGAGGTGTGTGAAGTCCCAGAATAGAGGTGTGTGAACTCAGACTGGAGGTGTGTAAATTCACAGAATGGAGGTGTGTGAAGTCATAGAATAGAAGTGTGTGAAGTCATACAATGGAGGTGTGTGAAGTCACAGAATGGACGGTTTGAAGTCATATATTGGAGGTGTGTGAAGTCAAAATGAATGTGTGAAGTCATAGAATGGAGGTGTGTGAAATCATAGAATGAGGGTGTGTGAGGTCATAGAATGCAGGTTTGTGAAGTCACAGAATGGAGGTGTGTGAAATCATACAATAAAGTGTGTGAAGTCATAGAATATAAGTGTGTGAAGTCACATAATGGAGGTGTGTGAAGTCACAGAATGGAGGTGTGTGAAATCACAGAATAGAGGTGTGCGAACTCAGAATGGAGGTGTGTGAAGTCAGAGAATGGAGGCGTGTGAAGTCATAGAATGGAAGTGTGTGAAGTCATAGAATGGAAGTGTGTGAAGCCAGAATTGAGGTGTGTGAAGTCACAGAATGGAGGTTTGTGAAGTCATAGAATGGAGGTGTGTGAATTCATACAATGGAAGTGTGTGAAGTCAGAATGGAAGTTTGTGAAGTCACAGAATTGAGCTGTGTGAATTCAGAATGGATGTGTGTGAAGTCATAGAATGGAGGTTTGTGAAGTCAGGATGGAGGTGTGTGAAGTCATAGAATGGAAGTGTGTGAAGTCACAGAATGGAGGTGTGTGAAGTCATAGAATGGAGGTGTGTGAAGTCATAGATTCGGTGTTTGTGAAGTAAGAATAAAGGTGTGTGAAGTTATAGAATGGAGGTGTGTGAAGTCACAGAATGGAGGTGTGGGAAGTCACAGTTTGCAGGAGTGTGAAGTCACAGAATGGAGGTGTGTGAACCCAGAATGGAGGTGTGTAAAGTCACAGAATGGAGGTGTGTGAAGTCATAGAATGGAAGTGTGTGAAGTCATAGAATGGAGGTGTGTGAAGTCACAGAATGGACCGTATGAAGTCATAGAATGGAGGTGTGTGAAGTCACATAATTGAGGTGTTTGAAGTCATATATTGGAGGTGTGTGAAATCAAAATGGATGTGTGAAATCATAGAATGGAGGTGTGTGAAATCATAGAATGAGGGTGTGTGAGGTCATAGAATGGAGGTGTGTGAAGTCACACAATGGAGTTGTGTGAAGTCATAGAATGGAGGTGTGTGAAGTCATAGAATAGAAGTGTGTGAAGTCACAGATTGGAGGTGTGTGAAGTCACAGAATCGAGGTGTGAGAAGTCACAGAATGGAGATGTGTGAACTCAGAATGGAGGAGTGTGAAGTCACAGAATGGAGGTGTGTGAAGTAATTGAATGGAGGTGTGTCAAGTCACAGAATGGAGGTGTGTGAAGTCAGAATGGAGGTGTGTGAAGTCATAGAATGGAGGTGAGTGAAGTCAGAATGGAGGTGTGAAGTCATAGAATGGAGGTGTGTGAAGTCACAGAATGGAGGTGTCTGAAATCATAGAATGGAGTAGTGAGAATTACAGAGTGGAGGTGAGTGAAGTCACATATTCGAGGTCTGTGAAGTCATAGAATGGAGGTGTGTGAAGTCAGAATGTAGGTGTTCGAAGTCCTAGAATAGAGGTGTGTGAAGTCAGAATGGAGGTGTGTGAAGTCATAGAATGGAGGTGTGTGAACTCATAGAATGGAGGTGTGTGACGTCACAATGGAAGTTTGTGAAGTCATAGAATGGAGGTGTGTGAAGTCACAGAATGGAGGTGTGTGAAGTCATACAATGGAGGTGTGTGAAGTCAGAATGCAGGTGTGTGAAGTAACAGAATGGAAGTGTGTGAACTGAGAATGGAGGTGTGTGAAGTCATAGATGGAGGTGTGTGAAGTCATAGTATGGAGATATGTGAAATCATAGAATGGAGTTTTTGAAGTCACAGAATGGAGTTGTGTGAGTCAGAATTGAGGTGTGTGAAGTCATAGAATGTAGATGTGTGAAGTCATAGAATGGAGTATTGTGAAGTCACTGAAGGGAGGTTTGTGAAGTCCCAGAATTGAGGTGTGTGAACTCAGAATGGAGGTGTGTAAAGTCACAGAATGGACGGTTTGAAGTCATAGAATGGAGGTGTGTGAAGTCACAGAATGGACGGTTTGAAGTCATAGAATGGAGGTGTGTAAACTCACAGAATTGAGGTGCTTGAAGTCATATATTGGAGGTGTGTGAAGTCAAAATGGATGTGGTAATCATAGAATGGAGGTGTGTGAAATCATAGAATGAGGGTGTGTGAGGTCATAGAATGGAGGTTTGTGAAGTCACAGAATGGATTTGTGTAAAATCATAGAATGAAGGTGTGTGAAGACATAGAATGGAAGTGTGTGAAGTCACAGAATGGAGGTGTGTGAAGTCACAGAATGGAGGTGTGTGAAATCACAGAATAGAGGTGTGTGAACTCAGAATGGAGGTGTGTGAAGTCAGAGAATGGAGGTTTGTGAAGTCATAGAATGGAAGTGTGTGAAGTCATAGAATGGATGTGTGTGAAGTCAGAATGGAGGTGTGTGAAGTCACAGAATGGAGGTTTGTGAAGTCTTAGAATGGAAGTGTGTGAAGTCATAGAATGGATGTTTCTGAAGTAAGAATGAAGGTGTGTGAAGTCATAGAATGGAGGTGTGTGAAGTCATAGAATGGAGGTGTGTGAAGGCACAGAATGGAGGTGTGTGAAGTCAGAATGGAGGTGTGTGAACTCATAGAATGGAGGTGTGTGAAGTCAGAATGCAGGTGTGTTAACTCATAGAATGGAGGTGTTTGACGTCACAATGGAAGTCTGTGAAGTCATAGAATGGAAGAGTGTGAAGTCACAGAATTGAGGTGTGTGAAGTCATAGAATTGAGGTATGTGAAGTCACAGAATGGAGGTGTCTAAAGTCATAGAACGGAGGTGTGTGAAGATATAGAATGGATGTTTGTAAAGTAAGAATGAAGGTGTGTGAAGTCATAGAATGGAGGTGTGTGATGTCAAATAATTTAGGTTTGTGAAGTCATAGAATGGAGCTGTGTGAAGTCAGAATGGAGGTGTGTGAAGTCACAGAATGGAGGTGTGTCAACTCAGAATTTAGGTGTGTGAAGTCAAAGAATAGAGGTGTGTGAAGTCATAGAATGGAGGTGTGTGAAGTCATAGAATGGAGGTGTGTGAAGTTATAGAATGGAGGTGTGTGAAGTCACAGAATGGAGGTGTGTGAAGTCAGAATGGAGGTGAGTAGTCATAGATTGGAAGTGGGTGAATTCATAACACGGACGTGTGGGAAGTCATAGAATGGAGGAGTGTGAAGTGATAGAGTGCAGGTGAGTGAAGTCACAGATCCGAGGTCTGTGAAATCATAGAATGGAGGTGTGTGATGTCAGATTGGAGGTGTGTGAAGTCAAAGAATGTAGGTGTGTGAAGTCATTGAATGGAGGTGTGTGAAGCCACAGAATGGAGGTGTGTGAACTCAGAATGGAGGTGTGTGAAGTCATAGAATGGAGGTGTGTGAAGTCACAATGGAGGTGTGTGAACTCATAGAATGGAGGTGTGTGACGTAACAATGGAAGTGTGTGAGGTCATAGAATGGAGGTGTGTGAAGTCACAGAATGGAGGTTTGTGAAGTCATAGAATGGAGGTATGTGATGTCACAGAATGGAGGTGTGTAAAGTCATAGAATGGAGGTGTGTGAAGTTATAGAATGGATGTTTGTAAAGTATGAATGAAGGTGTGTGAAGTCATAGAATGGAGTTGTGTGATGTCAAAGAATGGAGGTGTGTGAAATCATAGAAAGGAGCTGTGTGAAGTCAGAATGGAGGTGTGTGAAGTCACAGAATGGAGGTGTGTCAACTCAGAATTTAGGGGAGTGAGGTCAAAGAATGGAGTTGTGTGAAGTCAAAGAATGGAGGTGTGTGAAGTCATAGAATGGAGGTGTGTGAAGTCATAGAATGTATGTTTGTGAAGTAAGAATCAAGGTGTGTGAAGTCATAGAATGGAGGTGTGTGTAGTCACAGAATGGAAGTGTGTGAAGTCACAGAATGGATGTGTGTGAAGTCAGAAAGGAGGTGTGAAGTCATAGAATGGAGTTGGGTGAAGTCATAGAAAGGAGGTGTGGGAAGTCAAAGAATGGACGTGTGTGAAGACATAGAATGGAGGTGTGTGAAGTTAGAATGGAGGTGTGTGAACTCATAGCATGGTAGTGTGTGTAGTCACAATGGAGGTGTGTGAAGTCATAAAATGGAGGTGTGTGAAGTCACAGAATGGAGGTGTGTGAAGTCATAGAATGGAGGTGTGTGAAGTCACAGAATGGAGGTGTGAGAAGTCACAGATTGGAGGTGTGTGAAGTCCCAGAATGTAGGTGTGTGAACTCAGAATGGAGGTGTGTAAAGTCACAGAATGGAGGTGTGTGAAATCATAGAATGGAAGTGTGTGAAGTCATAGAATGGAGGTGTGGGAAGTCACAGGATAGACGGTTTGAAGTCATAGAATGGAGGTGTGTGAAGTCACAGAATTGAGGTGTTTGAAGTCATATATTGGAGGTGTGTGAAGTCAAAATGGATGTGTAAGGTCATAGAATGGACGTGTGTAAAATCATAGAATGAGGATGTGTGAATTCACAGAATGGAGGTCTGTGAAGTCACAGAATGGAGGTGTGTGAAGTCACAGAATAGAGTTGTGTGAACTCAGAATGGAGGTGTGTGTAGTCACAGAAAGGAGGTTTGTGAAGTCCTAGAATGGAGGTGTGTGAAGTCATAGAATGGATGTTTCTGAAGTAAGAATGAAGGTGTGTGAAGTCATAGAATGGAGGTGTGTGAAGTCATAGAATGGAGGTGTTTGAATTCACAGAATGGAGGTGTGTGAAGTCAGAATGGAGGTGTGTAGTCATATATTGGAGGTGGGTGAAGTCATAGAAAGGATGTGTGGGAAGTCATAGAATGGAGTAGTGTGAAGTCATAGAGTGCAGGTGAGTGATGTCACAGAAAGCAGGTGTGTGAACCAAGAATGGAGGTGTGTAAAGTCACAAAATGGAGGTGTGTGAAGTCATAGAATGGAAGTGTGTGAAGTCAGATGGGAGGTGTGTAAAGTCACACAATGGAGGTCTGTGAAATCATAGAATGGAGGTGTGTGATGTCAGATTGGAGGTGTGTGAAGTCAAAGAATGTAGGTGTGTGAAGTCATTGAATGGAGGTGTGTGAAGTCACAGAATGGAGGTGTGTGAAGTCAGAATAGAGGTGTGCGAAGTCATAGAATGGAGGTGTGTGAAGTCAGAATAGAGGTGTGTGAAGTCATAGAATGGAGGTCTGTGAAGTCACAGAATGGAGGTGTAGGAAGTCACAGAATGGAGGTGAGTTACGTCACAGAAAGGAGGTGTGTGAACTCAGAATGGAGGTGTGTAAAGTCACAGAATGGAGGTGTGTGAAGTCATAGAATGGAAGTGTGTGAAGTCATAGAATGGAGGTGTGTGAGGTCACAGAATGGACGGTATTAAGTCATAGAATGGAGGTGTGTGAAGTCATAGATTGGGTGTTTGTGAAGTAAGAATAAAGGTGTGTGAAGTTATAGAATGGAGGTGTGTGAAGTCACAGATTGGAGGTGTGGGATGTCACAGATTGCAGGAGTGAGAAGTCACAGAATGGATGTGTGTGAACCCAGAATGGAGGTGTGTAAAGTCACAGAATGGAGGTGTGTGAAGTCATAGAATGGAAGTGTGTGAAGTCATAGAATGGAGGTGTGTGAAGTCACAGAATGGACGGTATGAAGTCATAGAATGGAAGTGTGTGAGGTCATAGAATGGAGGTGTGTGAAGTCACACAATGGAGTTGTGTGAAGTCATAGAATGGAGGTGTGTGAAGTCATAGAATAAAAGTGTGTGAAGTCACAGATTGGAGGTGTGTGAAGTCACAGAATCGAGGTGTGAGAAGTCACAGAATGGAGATGTGTGAACTCAGAATGGAGGTGTGTGAAGTCACAGAATGGAGGTGTGTGAAGTAATTGAATGAGGGTGTGTGAAGTCACAGAATGGAGGTGTGTGAAATCATAGAATGGAGGTGTGTCAAGTCACAGAATGGAGGTGTGTGAAGTCAGAATGGAGGTGTGTGAAGTCATAGAATGGAGTTGAGTGAAGTCAGAATGGAGGTGTGAAGTCATAGAATGGAGGTGTGTGAAGTCACAGAATGGAGGTGTGTGAAATCATAGAATGGAGTAGTGAGAATTATAGAGTGGAGGTGAGTGAAGTCACAGATTCGAGGTCTGTGAAGTCATAGAATGGAGTTGTGTGATGTCAGAATGGAGGTGTGCCAAGTCATAGAAGAGAGGTGTGTGAAGTCAGAATGGAGGTGTGTGAAGTCATAGATGAAGTTGTGTGAAGTCATAGTATGGAGGTGTGTGAAGTCAGAATGGAGGTGTGTGAACTCATAGAATGGAGGTGTGTGAAGTCACAGAATGGAAGTGTATGAAGTCATAGAATGGAGGTGTGTGAAGTCACAGAATGGAGGTGTGTGAAGTCATAGAATGGAGGTATGTGAAGTCTCAGAATGGAGGTGTGTAAAGTCATAAAATGAAGGTGTGTGTAGTTATAGAATGGATGTTTGTAAAGTAAGAATATAGTTGTGTGAAGTCATAGAATGGAGGTGTGTGGCGTCAAAGAATGGAGGTGTGCAAAGTCATAGAATGGAGCTGTGTAAACTCAGAATGGAGGTGTGTGAAGTCACAAAATGGAGGTGTGTCAACTCAGAATTTAGGTGTGTGAAGTCAAAGAATGGAGGTGTGTGAAGTCATAGAATGCAGGTGTGTGAAGTCATAGAATGGAGGTGTATGAAGTCAGAATGGAGGTGTGTGAAGTCACAGAAGTGAGGTGTGTGAACACAGAATGGAGGTGTGTGAAGTCAAAGAATGGAGGTGTGTGAAGTCATAGAATGGAGGTGTGTGAAGTCATAGAATGTATGATTGTGAAGTAAGAATGAAGGTGTGTGAAGTCACAGAATGGAGGTGTGTGAAGTCACAGAATGGAGGTGTGTGAAGTCATAGAATGGAGGTGTGTGAAGTCATAGAATGGAGGTGTGAGAAGTCATAAAATGGAGGTGTGTGAAGTCACAGAATGGAGGTGTGTGAAATCAGAATGGAGGTATGAAGTCATAGAATGGAGGTGGGTGAAGTCACAGAATGGACGTGTGTGAAATCATAGAATGGATGTGTGTGAAGTCACAGATTGGAGGTGTGTGACGTCACAGAATGGAGGTGTGTGAACTCAGAATGGAGGTGTGTAAAGTCACAGAATGGAGGTGTGTGATGTCATAGAATGGAAGTTTGTGAAGTCATAGAATGGAGGTGTGTGGAATCACAGAATGGAGGGTATGAACGCATAGAATGGAGGTGTGTGAAGTCACAGAATTTAGGTGTTTGAAGTCATATATTGGTGGTGTGTGAAGTAAAAATGGATGTGTGAAGTCATAGAATAGAGGTGTGTGAAATCATAAAATGAGGGTGTGTGAGGTCATAGAATAGAGGTGTGTGAAGTCACCGAATGGAGGTGTGTGAACTCAAAATGCAGGTGGGTGAAGTCATGGAAAGGAGGTGTGGGAAGGCATAGAATGGAGGAGTGTGAAGTTATATAGTGGAGGTGAGTGAAGTCACATATTCGAGGTCTGTGAAGTCATAGAATGGAGGTGTGTGAAGTCAGAATGGAGGTGTGTGAAGTCATAGAATGGAGGTGTGTGAACTCATAGAATGGAGGTGTGTGACGTCACAATGGAAGTGTGTCAAGTCATGGAATGGAGGTGTGTGAAGTCACAGAATGGAGGTGTGAGAAGTCAAAATTGAGGTGTGTGACGTCATAAAATGGAGGTGTGTGAAGTCATAGAATGTAGGTGAGTGAAGTCATAGAATGGAGGTTTGTGAACTCATAGAATGAGGGTGTGTGACGTCACAATGGAAGTTTGTGAAGTCATAGAATGGAGGTGTGTGAAGTCACAGAATGGAGATGTGTGAAGTCATACAATGGAGGTGTGTTAAGTCAGAATGGAGGTGTGTGAAGTCACACAATGGAGGTGTGTGAACTCAGAATGGAGGTGTGTGAAGTCATAGGTGGAGGTGTGTAAAGTCATAGTATGGAGATATGTGAAATCATAGAATGGAGTTTTGTGAAGTCACAGAATGGAGTTGTGTGAGTCAGAATTGAAGTGTGTGAAGTCATAGAATGTAGATGTGTGAAGTCATAGAATGGAGTACTGTGAAGTCACCGAAGTGAGGTTTGTGAAGTCATAGAATGGAGGAATGATAAATCAAATTAGAGGGTTGTGAAGTCGGAGAATGGAGGTGTGTGAAGTCATAGAATGGAGATGGTTGAAGTCATAGAATGGAGGTGGGTGAAGTCAGAGAATTGAGCTGTTTGAAGTCATAGAATGGAGGTGTGTGAAATCACAGAATGGAGGTGTGTGAACTCAGAATGGAGGTGTGTGAAGTCACAGAATGGAGGTGTGTGAATTCATAGAATGGAAGTGCGTGAAGTCATAGAATGGAGGTGTGTGAAATCATAGAATGAGGGTGTGTGAGGTCATAGAATGGAGGTTTGTGATTTCACAGAATGGAGGTGTGTGAAATCATAGAATGAAGGTGTGTGAAGTCATAGAATGGAAGTGTGTGAAGTCACAGAATGGAGGTGTGTGAAGTCACAGAATGGAAATGTGTGAAATCACAGAATAGAGGTGTGTGAACTCAGAATGAAAGTGTGTGAAATCAGAGAATGGAGGTGTGTGAAGTCATAGAATGGAAGTGTGTGAAGTCATAGAATGGAAGTGTGTGAAGTCAGAATGGAGGTGTGTGAAGTCACAGAATGGAGGTTTGTGAAGCCATAGAATGGAGGTGTGTGAAGTCATAGAATGGATGTTTCTGAAGTAAGAATGAAGGTGTGTGAAGTCATAGAATGGAGGTGTTTGAAGTCATAGAATGGAGGTGTGTGAAGTCACAGAATGGAGGTGTGTGAAGTGAGAATGGAGGTGTGTAGTCATAGATTGGAGGTGGGTGAAGTCATAGAAAGAGGAGTGGGTAGTCATAGAGTGCAGGTGAGTGAAGTCACAGATTCGAGGTCTGTGAAATCATAGAATGGAGGTGTGTGATGTCAGATTGGAGGTGTGTGAAGTCAAAGAATATAGGTTTGTGAAGTCATTGAATGGAGGTGTGTGAAGTCACAGAATGGAGGTGTGTGAAATCAGAAGAGAGGTGTGCGAAGTCATAGAATGGAGGTGTGTGAAGTCAGAATGGAGGTGTATGAAGTCATAGAATGGAGGTGTGTGAAGTCAGAATAGAGGTGTGTGAAGTCATAGAATGGAGGTGTGTGAAGTCACAGAATGGAGGTGTGGGAAGTGACAGAATAGAGGTGTGTGACGTCACAAAATGGAGGTGTGTGAACTCAGAATGGAGGTGTGTAAAGGCACAGAATGGAGGTGTGTGAAGTCATAGAATGGAAGTGTGTGAAGTCATAGAATGGAGCTGTGTGAAGTCACAGAATGGAGGTTATGATGTCATATATTGGAGGTGTGTGAAGTCAAAGAATGGAGGTTTGTGGAGTCCTAGAATGGAGGTGTGTGAATGTTTCTGAAGTAAAAATGAAGGTGTGTGAAGTCATGGAATGGAGGTGTGTGAAGTCACAGAATGTAGATGTGTGAAGTCATAGAATGGAGTATTGTGAAGTCACCGAAGTGAAGTTTGTGAAGTCATAGAATGGAGGAATGATAAATCAAATTAGAGGGGTGTGAAGTCGGAGAATGGAGGTGTGTGAAGTCATAGAATGGAGATGGTTGAAGTCATAGAATGGAGGTGGGTGAAGTCATAGAATGGAGGTGTGTGAAGTCCCTGAATGGACGGGTTTAAAGTCATAGAATGGAGGTGTGTGAAGTCAGAGAATTGAGCTGTTTGAAGTCATATATTGGAGGTGTGTGAAGTCAAATTGGATGTGTGAAGTCACAGAATGTAGGTGTGTGAAGTCACAGAATGGAGGTGTGTGAACTCAGAATGGAGGTGTGTGAAGTCACAGAATGGAGGTGTGGGAGTCATAGAATGGAAGTGTGTGAAGTCATAGAATGAACGTGTGTGAAGTCAGAATGGAGGTGTGTTGAGTCACCGAATAGAGTTTTGTGAACTCAGTATGGAGGTGTGTGAAGTCACAGAATGGAGGTTTGTGAAGTCATAGATGGAGGTGTGTGAGGTCATAGAATGGATGTTTCTGAAGTAAGAATGAAGGTGTGTGAAGTCATAGAATGGAGGTGTGTGAAGTCATTGAATGGAGGTGTGTGAAGTCACTGAATGGAAGTGTGTGAAGTCAGAATGGAGGTGTGAAGTCATAGATTGAAGGTGGGTGAAGTCATAGAAAGGAGGTGTGGGAAGTCATAGAATGGTGTAGTGTGAAGTCATAGAGTGGAGGACTGTGAAGTCATAGATTGGATGTGTGTGATGTCAGAATGGAGGTGTGCGAAGTCATAGAATAGAGGTTTGTGAAGTCAGAATGGAGGTGTGTGAAGTCATAGAATGGAGGTGTGTGAACTCATAGAATGTCGGTGTGTGACGTCACAATGGAAGTGTGTGAAGTCACAGAATGGAGGTGTGTGAATTCATACAATGGTTGTGTGTGAAGTCAGAATGGAATTTTGTGAAGTCACAGAATTGAGCTGTGTGAATTCAGAATGGAGGTGTGTGAAGTCATAGAATGGAGGTATGTGAAGTCAGAATGGAGGTGTGTGAAGTCATAGAATGGAGGTGTGTGAAGTCACAGAATGGAGGTGTGTGAAGTCATAGAATGGAGGTGTGTGAAGTCATAGAATGGGTGTTTGTGAAGTAAGAATGAAGGTGTGTGAAGTCATAGAATGGACGTGTGTGAAGTCAAAAAATGGAGGTGTGGGAAGTCACAGATTGCAGGAGTGTGAATTCACAGAATGGAGGTGTGTGAACCCAGAATGGAGGTGTGTAAAGTCACAGAATGGAGGTGTGTGAAGTCATGGAATGGAAGTGTGTGAAGTCATAGAATGGAGGTGTGTGAAGTTACAGAATGGACGGTATTAAGTCATAGAATGGAGGTGTGTGAAGTCAAAGAACTGAGGTGTTTAAAGTCATATATTGGAGGTGTGTGAAATGAACATGGATGTGTGACGTCATAGAATGGAGGTGTGTGCAATCATAGAATGAGGGTGTGTGAAGTCATAGAATGGAGGTGTGTGAAGTCACAGAATGGAGGTGTGTGAAGTCATAGAATGGAAGTGTGTGAAGTCATAGAATGGAAGTGTGTGAAGTCACAGATTGGAGGTGTGTGAAGTCAGAGAATCGAGGTGTGAGAAGTCACAGAATGGAGATGTGTGAACTCAGAATGGAGGTGTGTGAAGTCACAGAATGGAGGTGTGTGAAGTCATAGAATGGAGGTGTGTGAAGTCACAGAAGGGAGGTGTGTGAAATCATAGAATGGAGGTGTGTGAAGTCACAGAATGGAGGTGTATGAAGTCAGAATGGAGGTGTGTGAAGTCATAGAATGGAGGTGTGTGAAGTCAGAATGGAGGTGTGAAGTCATAGAATGGAGGTGGGTGAAGTCATAGAACTTAGGTGTGGGAAGTCATAGAATGGAGAAATGTGAAGTCATAGTGTGGAGGTGTGTGAAGTCAGAATGTAGGTGTTCAAAGTTATAGAATAGAGGTGTGTGAAGTCAGAATGGAGGTGAGTGAAGTCATAGAATGGAGGTGTGTGAACTCATAGAATGGAGGTGTGTGACGTCACAATGGCAGTTTGTGAAGTCATAGAATGGAGGTGTGTGAAGTCACAGAATGGAGGTGTGTGAAGTCATACAATGGAGGTGTGTGAAGTCAGAATGGAGGTGTGTGAAGTCACAGAATGGAGGTGTGTGATTTCAGAATGGAGGTGTGTGAAGTCATAGATGGAGGTGTGTGAAGTCATATTATGGAGATATGTGAAATCATAGAATGGAGTTTTGTGAAGTCACAGAATGGAGTTCTGTGAGTCAGAATTGAGGTGTGTGAAGTCATAGAATGTAGATGTGTGAAGTCATAGAATGGAGTATGGTGAAGTCAACGAAGGGAGGTTTGTGAAGTCATAGAATGGAGGTATGAGAAATCAAATTAGAGGAATGTGAAGTCGGAGAATGAAGGTGTGTGAAGTCATAAAATGGAGGTGGGTGAAGTCATTGAATGGAGGTGTGTGAATTCAGATTTGAGGTGTGTGAAGTCATAGAATGGAGGTGTGTCAACTCAGAAAGGAGGTGTGTGAAGGCATAGAATGGAGGTGAGTGAAGTCATAGAATGGATGTGTGTGAAATCATAGAATGGAGGTGTGTGAAGTCACAGAATTTAGGTGTGTGAAGTCAGAATGGAGGTGTGTGAGGTCAGAATGGAGGTGTGTGAAGTCATAGAATGTAGGTGTGTGAAGTCACAATGCAGGTGTGTGAACTCATAGAATAGAGGTGTGTGAAATCACAATGTAGGTGTGTGAAGTCATAGAATGGAGGTATGTGAAGTCATAGAATGGAGGTGTGTGAAGTCATACAATGGAGGTGGGTGAAGTCATAGAATGGAGGTTTGTGAAGTCACAGAATGGAGGTGTGTGAAATCATAGAATGAGGTGTGTGAAGTCACAGAATGGAGGTGTGTGAAGTCAGAATGGAGGTGTGTGAAGTCATAGAATGGAGGTGTGTGTAGTCAGAATGGAGGTGTGAAGTCATAGAATGGAGGTGGGTGAAGTCACAGAAATTAGGTGTGGGAAGTCATACAATGGAGAAGTGTGAAGTCATAGAGTGGAGGTGAGTGAAGTCAAAGATTCGAGGTCTGTGAAGTCATAGAATGGAGGTGTGTGAAATCAGAATGTAGGTGTTCGAAGTCATAGAATAGAGGTGTGTGAAGTCAGAATGGAGGTGTGTGAACTCATAGAATGGAGGTGTGTGAACTCATAGAATGGAGGTGTGTGACGTCACAATGGAAGTTTGTGAAGTCATAGAATGGAGGTGTGTGAAGTCACTGAATGGAGGTGTGTGAAGTCATACAATGGAGGTGTGTGAAGTCAGAATGGAGGTGTGTGAGGTCACAGAATGGAGGTGTGTGAACTCAGAATGGAGGTGTGTGAAGTCATAGATGGAGGTGTTTGAAGTCATAGTATGGAGGTATGTGAAATGATAGAATGGAGTTTTGTGATGTCACAGAATGGAGTTGTGTGAGTCAGAATTGAGGTGTGTCAAGTCATAGAATGTAGATGTGTGAAGTCATAGAATGGAGTATTGTGAAGTCACCGAAGGGAGGTTTGTGAAGTCATAGAATGGAGGTATGAGAAATCAAATTAGAGGGGTGTGAACTCGGAGAATGGAGGTGTGTGAAGTCATAGAATGGAGGTGCGTGAAGTCATAGAACGGAGGTGTGTGAATTCAGATTGTAGGTGTGTGAATTCATAGAATGGAGGTGTGTCAACTCAGAAAGGAGGTGTGTAAAGTCATAGAATGGAGGTGAGTGAAGTCATAGAATGGAGGTGTGTGAACTCATAGAATGGAGGCGTGTGACGTCACAATGGAAGTTTGTGAAGTCATAGAATGGAGGTATGTGAAGTCAGAATGGAGGTGTGAAGTCATAGAGTGGAGGTGGGTGAAGTCATAGAAATTAGGTGTGTGAAGTCATAGAATGGAGGTGTGTGAAGTCATAGAAATTAGGTGTGTGAAGTCATAGAATGGAAGTGTGTGAAGTCATAGAATGGACGTGTGTGAAGTCAGAATGGAGGTGTGTTAAGTCACCGAATGGAGTTTTGTGAACTCAGTATGGAGGTGTGTGAAGTCACAGAATGTAGGTTTGGGAAGTCATAGATGGAGGTGTGTGAGGTCATAGAATGGATGTTTCTGAAGTAAGAATGAAGGTGTGTGAAGTCATAGAATGGAGGTGTGTGAAGTCGTTGAATGGAGGTGTGTGAAGTCACTGAATGGAAATGTGTGAAGTCAGAATGGAGGTGTGAAGTCATAGAATGAAGGTGGGTAAAGTCATAGAAAGGAGGTGTGAGAAGTCATAGAATGGAGTAGTGTGAAGTCATAGAGTGGAGGTGAGTGAAGTCACAGATTCGAGGTCTGTGAAGTCATAGATTGGAGGTGTGTGATGTCAGAAAGGAGGTGTGCGAATTCATAGAATAGAGGTTTGTGAAGTCAGAATGGAGGTGTGTGAACTCATAGAATGGAGGTGTGTGACGTGACAATGGAAGTGTGTGAAGTCACAGAATGGAGGTGTGTGAATACATACAATGGAGGTGTGTGAAGTCAGAATGGAATTTTGTGAAGTCACAGAATTCAGCTGTGTGAATTCAGAAGGGAGGTGTGTGAAGTCATAGAATGGAGGTGTGTGAAGTCAGAATGGAGGTGTGTGAACTCATAGAATGGAGGTGGGTGTAGTCACAATGGAGGTGTGTGAAGTCATAGAATGGAGGTGAGTGAAGTCACAGAATGGAGGTGTGTGAAGTCATAGAATGGAGGTATGTGAAGTCATAGAATGGGTGTTTGTGAAGTAAGAATTAAGGTGTGTGAAGTCATAGAATGGAGGTGTGTGAAGTCACAGAATGGAGGTGTGGGAAGTCACAGATTGCAGGAGTGTGAAGTCAGAGAATAGAGGTGTGTGAACCCAGAATGGAGGTGTGTAAAGTCACAGAATGGAGGTGTGTGAAGTCATAGAATGGAAGTGTGTGAAGTCATAGAATGGAGGTGTGAAGACACAGAATGGACGGTATGAAGTCATAGAATGGAGGTGTGTGAAGTCACAGAATGGAGGTGTTTGAAGTCATATATTGGAGGTGTGTGAAATCAGAATGGATGTGTGAAGTCATAGAATGGAGGTGTTTGAATCATAGAAAGGAAGTGTGTGAAGTCACAGATTGGAGGTGTGTGAAGTCACAGATTTGAGGTGTGAGAAGTCACAGAATGAAGGTGTGTGAACTCAGAATGGAGGTGTGTGAAGTCACAGAACGAAGGTGTGTGAAGTCATAGAATGGAAGTGTGTGAAGTCATAGAATGGAAGTGTGTGAAGTCAGAATGGAGGTGTGTGAAGTCACCGAATGGAGGTGTGTGAACTCAGAATGGAGGTGTGTGAAGTCACAGAATGGAGGTTTGTGAAGTCATAGAATGGAGGTGTGGAAATCATAGAATGGATGTTTCAGAAGTAAGAATGAAGATGTGTGAAGTCATAGAATGGAGGTATGTGAACTCATAGAATGGAGGTGTGTGAAGTCACAGAATGGAGGTGTGTGAAGTCAGAATGGAGGTGAGTAGTCATCGATTGGAGGTGGGTGAAGTCATAGAAAGGAGCTGTGGGAAGACATAGAAAGGAGGAGTGTGAAGTCATAGAGTGCATGTGAGTGAAATCACACATTCGAGGTCTGTGAAGTCATAGAATGGAGGTGTGTGATGTCACAGAATGGAGGTGTGGGATGTCACAGATTGGAGGTGTGTGAAGTCCCAGAATAGAGGTGTGTGAACTCAGAATGGAGGTGTGTAAAGTCACAGAATGGAGGTGTGTGAAGTCATAGAATGGAAGTGTGTGAAGTCATACAATGGAGGTGTGTGAAGTCACAGAATGGACGGTTTGAAGTCATATATTGGAGGTGTGTGAAGTCAAAATGAATGTGTGAAGTCATAGAATGGAGGTGTGTGAAATCCTAGAATGAGGGTGTGTGAGGTCATAGAATGGAGGTTTGTGAAGTCACAGAATGGAGGTGTGTGAAATCATAGAATAAAGGTGTGTGAAGTCATAGAATGGAAGTGTGTGAAGTCACAGAATGGAGGTGTGTGAAGTCACAGAATGGAGGTGTGTAAAATCACAGAATAGAGGTGTGTGAACTCAGAATGGAGGTGTGTGAAGTCAGAGAATGGAGGCGTGTGAATTCATAGAAAGGAAGTGTGTGAAGTCAGAGAATGGAAGTGTGTGAAGTCAGAATTGAGGTGTGTGAAGTCACAGAATCGAGGTTTGTGAAGTCATAGAAAGGAGGTGTGTGAATTCATACAATGGAAGTGTGTGAAGTCAGAATGGAAGTTTGTGAAGTCACAGAATTGAGCTGTGTGAATTCAGAATGGAGGTGTGTGAAGTCATAGAATGGAGGTGTGTGAAGTCACAGAATGGAGGTGTGTGAAGTCATAGAATGGAGGTGTGTGAAGTCATAGAATGGGTGTTTGTGAAGTAAGAATGAAGGTGTGTGAAGTCATAGAATGGAGGTGTGTGAAGTGACAGAATGGAGGTGTGGGAAGTCAGAGATTGCAGGAGTGTGAAGTCACAGAATGGAGGTGTGTGAACCCAGAATGGAGGTGTGTAAAGTCACAGAATGGAGGTGTGTGAAGTCACAGAATGGAGGTGTGTGAACTCAGAATGGAGGTGTGTGAAGTCACAGAATGGAGGTTTGTGAAGTCATAGAATGGAGGTGTGTCAGGTCATTGAATGGATGTTTCTGAAGGAAAAATGAAGGTGTGTGAAGTCATAGAATGGAGGTGTGTGAAGTCACAGAATGGAGGTGTGTGAAGTCAGAATGTAGGTGTGTAGTCATAGATTGGAGGTGGGTGAAGTCATAGAAAGGAGGTGTGGGAAGTTATAGAATGGAGGAGTTTGAAGTCATAGAGTGCAGGTGAGTGAAGTAACAGATTCGAGGTCTGTGAAGCCATAGAGTGGAGGTGTGTGATGTCAGAATTGAGGTGTGCGAAGTCATAGAATAGAGGTGAGTGAAGTCAGAATGGAGGTGTGTGAAGTCATAGATGGAGTTGTGTGAAGTCATACTATGGAGGTGTGTGAAATCATACAATGGAGTTTTGTGAAGTCAAAGAATTGAGCTGTGTGAATTCAGAATGGAGGTGTGTGAAGTAACAGAATGGAGGTGTGTGAAGTCAGAATGGAGGTGTGTGAACTCATAGAATGGAGGTGTGTGACGTCACAATGGAAGTGTGTGAAGTCATAGAATAGAGGTGTGTGAAGTCACAGAATGGAGGTGGGTGAAGTCACAGAATGGAGGTTTGTGAAGTCAGAGAATGGAGGTATGTGAAGTCAAATTGGAGGGGTGTGAAGTCGGAGAATGGAGGTGTATGAAGTCACAGAATGGAGGTGGGTGAAGTCACAGAATGGAGGTGTGTGAAGTCATAGAATGGAAGTGTGTGAAGTCATAGAACTGAGGTGTGTGAAGTCAGAATGGAGGTGTGTGAAGTCACCGAATGGAGGTGTGTGAACTCTGAATGGAGGTTTGTGAAGTCACCGAATGCAGGTGTGTGAACTCTGAATGGAGGTGTGTGAAGTCACAAAATGGAGGTTTGCGAAGTCATAGAATGGAGGTGTGTGAAGACAAAATTGTGGTGTGTGAACTCAAAGAATGGAAGTGTGTTAACTAATAGAATGGAGGTGTGTGAAGTCGTGGAATGGAGGTGTGTGAAGTCAAAGAATGGAGGTGTGTGAAGTCAAACAATGGTGGTGTGTGAAGTCACATAATGGAGGTGTGTGAAGTCACAGAATGGAAGTGTGTGAAGTCAAAACGGAGGTGTGTGAACTCAAAGAATGGAGGTGTGTGAAGTCACAGAATGGAGGTGTGTGAAATAAAAATGGTGGTGTGTGAAGTCACAAATGGAGGTGTGTGAAGTCACAGAATGTAGGTGTGTGAAGTCAAAATGGAGGTGTGTGAAGTCAAAGAATGGAGGTGTGTGAACTCAGAGAATGGAGGTGTGTGAAGTCTTGGAATGGAGGTTCGTGAAGTCAAACCTTGGAAGTGTGGGAAGTTACAGAAAGAAGATGCGTGAAGTCATAGAATGGAGGTGTGTGAAGTCAGAATGCAGGTGTGGGAAGTCATAGAATGGAGGTGTGTGAAGTCATAGAATGTAGGTGTGTGATGTCACAGAATGGAGGTGTGTGAAGTCAGAATGGAGGTGTGAAGTCATAGAATGGAGGTGGGTGAAGTCATAGAATGGAATTGTGTGAAGTCATAGAATGGAGGTGTGTGGAGTCACAGAATGGAGGGTGAGGTCATAGAATGGAGGTGTGTAAAGTGACAAAATTGAGGTGTTTGAAGTCATATATTGGAGGTGTGTGAAGTCAAAATGGATGTGTGAAGTCATAGAATGGAGGTGTGTGAAATCATAGAATGAGAGTGTGTGAGGTCATAGAATGGAGGTGTGTGAATTCACAGAATGGAGGTGTGTGAAGTCATAAAATGGAGGTGGGTGAAGTCATAGAAAGGAGGTGTGGGAAGTCATAGAATGGTGGAGTGTGAAGTCATAGAGTGGAGGTGAGTGAAGTCACATATTCGAGGTCTGTGAAGTCATAGAATGGAGGTGTGTGAAGTCAGAATGGAGGTGTGTGAAGTCATAGAATGGAGGTGTGTGAACTCATAGAATGGAGGAGTGTGAAGTCATAGAGTGGAGGTGAGTGAAGTCACATATTCAAGGTCTGTGAAGTCATAGAATGGAGGTGTGTGAAGTCAGAATAGAGGTGTGTGAATTCACCGAATTGAGGTGTGTGAACACAGAATGGAGGTGGGTGAAGTCATAGAAAGGAGGTGTGGGAAGTCATAGAATGGTGGTGAGTGATGTCACAATGGAAGTGTGTGAAGTCATAGAATGGAGGTGTGTGAAGTCACAGAATGAAGGTGAGAGAAGTCAAAATGGAGGTGTGTGACGTCATAAAATGGAGGTGTGTGAAGTCATAGAATCGAGGTGTGTGAAGTCAGAATGCAGGTGTGGGAAGTCATAGAATGGAGGAGTGTGAAGTCATAGAGTGGAGGTGAGTGAAGTCACATATTCGAGGTCTGTGAAGTCATAGCATGGAGGTGTGTGAAGTCAGAATGGAGGTGTGTGAAGTCATAGAATGGAGGTGTGTGAACTCATAGAATGGAGGTGAGTGATGTCACAATGGAAGTGTGTGAAGTCATAGAATGGAGGTGTGTGAAGTCACAGAATGAAGGTGAGAGAAGTCAAAATGGAGGTGTGTGATGTCATAAAATGGAGGTGTGTGAAGTCATAGAATTGAGGTGTGTGAAATCATAGAATGGAGGTTTGTGAAGTCACAGATTGGAGTTGTGTGAACTCAGAATGGAGGTCTGTGAAGTCACAGAATGGAGGTGTGTGAAGTCATAGCATGGAGGTATGTGAAATCATAGAATGGAAGTGTGTGAAGTCATAGAATGGAGGTGTCTGAAGTCACACAATTGAGGTGTTTGAAGTCATATATTAGAGGTGTGTGAAGTAAAAATGGATGTTTGAAGTCATAGAATGGAGGTCTGTGAAATCATAGAATGGAGGTGTGTGAAGTCACAGGATGGAGGTGTGTGAAGTTATAAAATGGAGGTGTTTGAAGTCATAGAAGGGAATGTGTGAAGTCACACAATGGAGGTGTGTGAAGTCACAGAATGGAGGTGTGTGAAGTCACAGAATGGAGGTGTGTGAACTCAGAATGGAGGTTTGTGAAGTCACAGAATGGAGGTGTGTGAAGTCATAGAATGGAAGTGTGTGAAGTCATAGAATGGAGGTGTGTGAAGTCAGAATGGAGATGTGTGACGTCACCGAATGGATTTGTGTCAAGTCAAAATGGAGGTGTGTGAAGTCACAGAATGGAGTTTTGTGAAGTCATAGAATGTAGGTGTGTCAAGTCATAGAATGGATGTTTCTGAAGGTAAAATGAAGGTGTGTGATGTCAAAGAATGGAGGTGTGTGAAGTCAGAGAATGGAGGTGTGTGAAGTCAGAATGGAGGTGGGTAGTCATAGATTGGAGGTGGGTGACCTCATAGAAAGGAGGTGTGGTAAGTCATAGAATGGAGGAGTGTGAAGTCATAGAGTGCAGGTGAGTGAAGTCAAAGATTCGAGGTCTGTGAAGTCATAGAATGGAGGTGTGTGATGTCAGAATGGAGGTGTGCGAAGTCATACAATAGAGGTGTGTGATGTCAGAATGGAGGTGTGTGAAGTCATAGATGGAGTTGTGTGAAGTCGTAGTATGGAGGTGTGTGAAACCATAGAATGGAGTTTTGTGAAGCCACAGAATAGAGCTGTGTGAATTCAGAATGGAGGTGTGTGAAGTCACAGAATGGAGGTGTGTGAAGTCAGAATGGAGGTGTGTGAACTCATAGAATGGAGGTGTGTGACGTCACAATGGAAGTGTGTGAAGACATAGAATGCAGGTGTGTGAAGTCACAGAATGGAGGTGTGTGAAGTCATAGAATGGAGGTATGTGAAGTCACAGAATGGAGGTGTGTAAAGTCATAGAATGGAGGTGTGTGAAGTCATAGAATGGAGCTGTGTGACGTCACAATGGAAGTGTGTGAAGACATAGAATGCAGGTGTGTGAAGTCACAGAATGGAGGTGTGTGAAGTCATAGAATGGAGGTGTGTGATGTCACAGAATTGAGGTTTGCGAAGTCATAGAATGGAGGTGTGTGAAGAAAAATTGTGGTGTGTGAACTCATAGATTGGATGTGTGTGAACTAATAGAATGGAGGTGTGTGAAGTCGTGGAATGGAGGTGTGTGAAGTCAAAGAATGGAGGTGTGTGAAGTCAAACAATGGTGGTGTGTGAAGTCACAGAATGGAGGTGTGTGAAGTCACAGAATGGAAGTGTGTGAAGTCAAATCGGAGGTGTTTGAACTCAAAGAATGGAGGTGTGTGAAGTCACAGAATGGAGGTGTGTGAAATCAAAATGGTGGTGTGTGAAGTCACAAATGGAGGTGTGTGAAGTCACAGAATGTAGGTGTGTTAAGTCAAAATCGACGTGTGTGAAGTCAAAGAATGGAGGTGTGTGAACTCATAGAATGGAGGTGTGTGAAGTCATGGAATGGAGGTTTGTGAAGTGATATATTGGAAGTGTGGGAAGTTACAGAAAGAAGATGTGTGAAGTCATAGAATGGAGGTGTGTGAAGTCAGAATGCAGGTGTGGGAAGTCACAGAATGGAGGTGTGTGAAGTCATAGAATGGAGGTGTGTGAAGTCATAGAATGGAAGTGTGTGAAGTCATAGAATGGAGGTGTGTGATGTCACAGAATGGAGGTGTGTGAAGTCATAGAATGGAATTGTGTAAAGTCATACAATGGAGATGTGTGAAGTCACAGAATGGAGGTGTGTGACATCACAGAATGGAGGAGTGTGAAGTCAAAATGGAGGTGTGTGAAGTCAAAGAATGGAGGTGTGTGAAGTCATAGAATGGAAGTGTGTGAAGTCATAGAATGGAGGTGTGTGGAGTCACAGAATGGAGGGTATGAGGTCATAGAATGGCGGTGTGTGAAGTCACAGAATTGAGGTGTTTGAAGTCATATATTGGAGGTGTGTGAAGTCAAAATGGATGTGTGAAGTCATAGAATGGAGTTGTGTGACATCATAGAATGAGGGTGTGTGAGGTCATAGAATGGAGGTGTGTGAAGTCACAGAATGGAGGTGTGTGAAGTCATAAAATGGAGGTGGGTGAAGTCATAGAAAGGAGGTGTGGGAAGTCATAGAATGGAGGAGTGTGAAGTCATAGAGTGGAGGTGAGTGAAGTCACATATTCGAGGTCTGTGAAGTCATAGAATGGAGGTGTGTGAAGTCAGAATGGAAGTGTGTGAAGTCATAGAATGGAGGTGTGTGAAGTCACAGAATGGAGGTGTGACAAGTCCAAATGGAGGTGTGTGACGTCATAAAATGGAGGTGTGTGAAGTCATAGAATAGAGGTTTGTGAAATCATAGAATGGAGGTTTGTGAAGTCACAGAATGGAGGTGTGTGAACTCAGAATGGAGGTGTGTGAACTCACAGAATGGACGTGTGTGAAGTCATAGCATGGAGGTATGTGAAATCATAGAATGGAAGTGTGTGAAGTCATAGAACGGAGGTGTGTGAAATCACAGAATTGAGGTGTTTGAAGTCATATATTAGAGGTATGTGAAGTAAAAATGGATGTTTGAAGTCATAGAATGGAGGTCTGTGAAATCATAGAATGAGGGTGTGTGAGGTCATAGAATGGAGGTGTGTGAAGTCACAGAATGGAGGTGTGTGAAGTTATAAAATGGAGGTGTGTGAAGTCATAGAATGGAAGTGTGTGAAGTCATAGAATGTAGGTGTTTGAAGTCATAGAATGGATGTTTCTGAAGGAAAAATGAAGGTGTGTGAAGTCATAGAATGGAGGTGTGTGAAGTGAGAGAATGGAGTTTGTGAAGTCAGAATGGAGGTGGGTAGTCATAGATTGGAGGTGGGTGACGTCATAGAAAGGAGGTGTGGTAAGTCATAGAGTGGAGGAGTGTGAAGTCATCGAGTGCAGGTGAGTGAAGTCACAGATTCGAGGTCTGTGAAGTCATAGAATGGAGGTGTGTGATGTCAGAATGGAGGTGTGAGAAGTCATAGAATGGAGGTGTGTCAAGTCAGAATAGAGGTGTGAGAAGTCATAGATGGAGTTGTGTGAAGTCATAGTATGGAGGTGTGTGAAACCATAGAATGGAGTTTTGTGAAGTCACAGAATGGAGCTGTGTGAATTCAGAATGGAGGTGTGTGAAGTAATAGAATGGAGGTGTGTGAAGTCAGAATGGAGGTGTGTGAACTAATAGAATGGAGGTGTGTGACGTCACAATGGAAGTGTGTGAAGTCATAGAATGGAGGTGTGTGAAGTCACAGAATGGAGGTGTGTGAAGTCATAGAATGGACGTATGTGAAGTCACAGAATGGAGGTGTGTAAAGTCATAGAATGGAGGTGTGTGAAGTTATAGAATGGATGTTTGTAAAGTAAGAATGGAGGTGTGTGAAGTCATAGAATGGAGCTCTGTGAAGTCAAAATGGAGGTGTGTGAAGTCACAGAATGGAGGTGTGTGAAGTCATAGAATAGACGTGTGTGAAGTCATAGAATGTATGTTTGTGATGTAAGAAGAAGGTGTGTGAAGTCATAGAATGGAGGTGTGTGAAGTCACAGCATGGAGGTGTGTGAAGTCATAGAATGGAGGTGTGTGAAGTCATAGAATGGAGGTGTGTGAAGTCATATAATGGAGGTGTGTAAAGTGACAGAATGGAGGTGTGTGAAGTCAGAATGGAGGTGTGAAGTCAAAGAATGGAGGTGGGTGAATTCATAGAATGGAGGTGTGTGAAATCATAGAATGCAGGTGTGTGAAGTCACATAATGGAGGTGTGGGAAGTCACAGAATGGAGCTGTGTGACGTCACAGAATTGAGGTGTGTGAAGTCATAGAATGGAAGTGTGTGAAGTCATAGAATGGAGCTGTGTGAAGTCAGAATGGAGGTGTGTGAAGTCACAGAATGGAGGTGTGTGAAGTCACAGAATGGAGGTGTGTGAAGTCACAGAATGGAGGTTTGCGAAGTCATAGAATGGAGGTGTGTGAAGAAAAATTGTGGTGTGTGAACTCATAGATTGGATGTGTGTGAACTAATAGAATGGAGGTGTGTGAAGGCGTGGAATGGAGGTGTGTGAAGTCAAAGAATGGAGGTGTGTGAAGTCAAACAATGGTGGTGTGTGAAGTCACAGAATGGAGGTGTGTGAAGTCACAGATTGGAAGTGTGTGAAGTCATAGAAATGAGGTGTGTGAAGTCAGAATGGAGGTGTGTGAAGTCACCGAATGCAGGTGTGTGAACTCCGAATGGAGGTGTGTGAAGTCACAGAATGGAGGTTAGCGAAGTCATAGAATGGAGGTGTGTGAAGAAAAATTGTGGTGTGTGAACTCTTACATTGGATGTGTGTGAACTAATAGAATGGAGGTGTGTGAAGTCGTGGAATGGAGGTGTGTGAAGTCAAAGAATGGAGGTGTGTGAAGTCAAACAATGGTGGTGTGTGAAGTCACAGAATGGAGGTGTGTGAAGTCACAGAATGGAAGTGTGTGAAGTCAAAACGGAGGTGTGTGAACTCAAAGAATGGAGGTGTGTGAAGTCACAGAATGGAGGTGTGTGAAATCAAAATGGTGGTGTGTGAAGTCACAAATGGAGGTGTGTGAAGTCACAGAATGTAGGTGTGTTAAGTCAAAATGGAGGTGTGTGAAGTCAAAGAATGGAGGTGTGTGAACTCATAGAATGGAGGTGTGTGAAGTCATGGAATGGAGGTTTGTGAAGTGAAATATTGGAAGTGTGGGAAGTTACAGAAAGAAGATGTGTGAAGTCATAGAATGGAGGTGTGTGAAGTCAGAATGCAGGTGTGTGAAGTCATAGAATGGAAGTGTGTGAAGTCATAGAATGGAGGTGTGTGATGTCACAGAATGGAGGTGTGTGAAGTCAAAGAATGGCGGTGTGTGAAGTCACAGAATTGAGGTGTTTGAAGTCATATATTGGAGGTGTGTGAAGTCAAAATGGATGTGTGAAGTCATAGAATGAAGTTGTGTGACATCATAGAATGAGGGTGTGTGAGGTCATAGAATGGAGGTGTGTGAAGTCACAGAATGGAGGTGTGTGAAGTCATAAAATGGAGGTGGGTGAAGTCATAGAAAGGAGGTGTGGGAAGTCATAGAATGGAGGAGTGTGAAGTCATAGAGTGGAGGTGAGTGAAGTCACATATTCGAGGTCTGTGAAGTTATAGAATGGAGGTGTGTGAAGTCAGAATGGAGGTGTGTGAAGTCATAGAATGGAGGTTTGTGAACTCATAGAATGGAGGTGTGTAATGTCACAATGGAAGTGTGTGAAGTCATAGAATGGAGGTGTGTGAAGTCACAGAATGGAGGTGTGAGAAGTCAAAATGGAGGTGTGTGACGTCATAAAATGGAGGTGTGTGAAGTCATAGAATGGAGGTGTGTGAAATCATAGAATGGAGGTTTGTGAAGTCACAGAATGGAGGTGTGTGAACTCAGAATGGGGGTGTGTGAACTCACAGAATGGAGGTGTGTGAAGTCATAGCATGGAGGTATGTGAAATCATAGAATGGAAGTGTGTGAAGTCATAGAATGGAGGTGTGTGAAATCACAGAATTGAGGTGTTTGAAGTCATATATTAGAGGTGTGTGAAGTAAAAATGGATGTTTGAAGTCATAGAATGGAGGTCTGTGAAATCATAGAATGAGGTGTGTGAGGTCATAGAATGGAGGTGTGTGAAGTCACAGAATGGAGGTGTGTGAACTCATAGAATGGAGGTTTGTGAAGTCAAACATTGGAAGTGTGGGAAGTTACAGAAAGAAGATGTGTGAAGTCCTAGAATGGAGGTGTGTGAAGTCACAATGCAGGTGTGGGAAGTCATAGAATGGAGGTGTGTGAAGTCATAGAATGGAGGTGTGTGAAGTCATAAAATGGAAGTGTGTGAAGTCATAGAATGGAGGTGTGTGAGGTCACAGAATGGACGGTATTAAGTCATGGAATGGCGGTGTGTGATGTCACAGAATGGAGGTGTGTGAAGTCAGAATGGAGGTGTGAAGTCATAGAATGGAGGTGGGTGAAGTCATAGAATGGAATTGTGTGAAGTCATAGAATGGAGGTGTGTGAAGTCACAGAATGGAGGTGAGGGAAGTCACAGAATGGAGGTGTGTGATGTCACAGAATGGCGATGTGTGAACTCAGAATGGAGATGTGTAAAGTCACAGAATGTAGGTGTGTGAAGTCATAGAATGGAAGTGTGTGAAGTCATAGAATGGAGGTGTGTGAGGTCACAGAATGGACGGTATTAAGTCATAGAATGGAGGTGTGTGAAGTTACAGAATTGACGTGTTTGAAGTCATATATTGGAGGTGTGTGAATTCAAAATGGATGTGTGAAGTCATAGTATGGAGGTGTGTGAAATCATAGAGTGAGGGTGTGTGAGGTCATAGAATGGAGGGGTGTGAAGTCACAGAATGGAGATGTGTGAAGTCATAAAATGGAGGTGTGTGAAGTCATAGAATGGAAGTGTGTGAAGTCACACAATGGAGGTGTGTGAAGTCACAGAATGGAGGTGTGTGAAGTCACAGAATGGAGGTGTGTGACTCAGAATGGAGGTTTGTGAAGTCACAGAATGGAGGTGTGTGAAGTCATAGAATGGAAGTGTGTGAAGTCATAGAATGGAGGTGTGTGAAGTCAGAATGGAGATGTGTGAAGTCACCGAATGGAGGTTTGTGAAGTCATAGAATGGAGGTGTGTGAAGTCATAGAATGGATGTTTCTGAAGTAAAAATGAAGGAGTGTGAAGTCATAGAATGGAGGTTTGTGAAGTCACAGAATGGAGGTGTGTGAAGTCAAAATGGAGGTGTGTAGTCATAGATTGGAGGTGGGTGAAGTCATAGAAAGAAGGTGTGGGAAGTCATAGAATGGAGGAGTATGAAATCATAGAGTGCAGGTGAGTGAAGTCACAGATTCGAGGTCTGTGAAGTCATAGAATGGAGGTGTGTGAAGTCAGAATGGAGGTGTGTGAAGTCATAGATGGAGTTGTGTGAAGTCATAGTATGGAGGTGTGTGAAATCATAGAATGGAGTTTTGTGAACTCACAGAATGGAGGTGTGTGAAGTCATAGAATGGAGGTGTGTGAAGTCAGAATGGAGGTGTGTGAAGTCATAGATGGAGTTGTGTGAAGTCATAGAATGGAGGTGTGTGACGTCAAAAAATGGAGGTGTGCAAAGTCATAGAAGGGAGCAGTGTGAAGTCAGAATGGAGGTGTGTGAAGTCACAGAATGGAGGTGTGTCAACTCAGAATTTAGGTGTGTGAAGTCAAAGAATGGAGGTGTGTGAAGTCATAGAATGCAGGTGTGTGAAGTCATAGAATGGAGGTGTGTGAAGTCAGAATGGAGGTGTGTGAAGTCACAGAATTGAGGTGTGTGAACACAGAATGGAGGTGTGTGAAGTCATAGAATGGAAGTGTGTGAAGTCATAGAATGGAGGTGTGTGAAGTCACAGAATTGAGGTGTTTGAAGTCATGAATTAGAGATGTGTGAAATCAAAATGGATATGTGAAGTCATAGAATGGAGGTGTGTGAAATCATAGAATGAGGGTGTGTGAGGTCATAGAAAGGAGGTTTGTGAAGTCACAGAATGGAGCTGTGTGAACTCAGAATGGAGGTGTGTGAAGTCACAGAATGGAGGTGTTTGAAGTCATGAATTAGAGATGTGTGAAATCAAAATGGATGTGTGAAGTCATAGAATGGAGGTGTGTGAAATCATAGAATGAGGGTGTGTGAGGTCATAGAAAGGAGGTTTGTGAAGTCACAGAATGGAGCTGTGTGAACTCAGAATGGAGGTGTGTGAAGTCACAGAATGGAGGTGTGTGAAGTCAGAATGTAGGTGTGTAGTCATAGATTGGAGGTGGGTGAAGTCATAGAAAGGAGGTGTGGGAAGTTATAGAATGGAGGAGTTTGAAGTCATAGAGTGCAGGTGAGTGAAGTCACAGATTCGAGGTCTGTGAAGCCATAGAATGGAGGTGTGTGATGTCAGAATTGAGGTGTGCAAAGTCATAGAATAGAGGTGAGTGAAGTCAGAATGGAGGTGTGTGAAGTCATAGATGGAGTTGTGTGAAGTCATAGTATGGAGGTGTGTGAAATCATAGAATGGAGTTTTGTGAAGTCACAGAATTGAGCTGTGTGAATTCAGAATGGAGGTGTGTGAAGTAATAGAATGGAGGTGTGTGAAGTCAGAATGGAGGTGTGTGAACTCATAGAATGGAGGTGTGTGACGTCACAATGGAAGTGTGTGAAGTCATAGAATAGAGGTGTGTGAAGTCACAGAATGGAGGTGAATGAAGTCACAGAATGGAGGTTTGTGAAGTCAGAGAATGGAGGTATGTGAAGTCAAATTGGAGGGGTGTGAAGTCGGAGAATGGAGGTGTGTGAAGTCACAGAATGGAGGTGGGTGAAGTCACAGAATGGAGGTGTGTGAAGTCATAGAATGGAAGTGTGTGAAGTCATAGAACTGAGGTGTGTGAAGTCACCGAATGCAGGTGTGTGAAGTCACCGAATGGAGGTGTGTGAACTCTGAATGGAGGTGTGTGAAGTCACCGAATGGAGGTGTGTGAACTCTGAATGGAGGTGTGTGAAGTCACAGAATGGAGGTTTGCGAAGTCATAGAATGGAGGTGTGTGAAGACAAAATTGTGGTGTGTGAACTCAAAGAATGGAAGTGTGTGAACTAATAGAATGGAGGTGTGTGAAGTCGTGGAATGGAGGTGTGTGAAGTCAAAGAATGGAGATGTGTGAAGTCAAACAATGGTGGTGTGTGAAGTCACATAATGGAGGTGTGTGAAGTCACAGAATGGAAGTGTGTGAAGTCAAAACGGAGGTGTGTGAACTCAAAGAATGGAGGTGTGTGAAGTCACAGAATGGAAGTGTGTGAAATAAAAATGGTGGTGTGTGAAGTCACAAATGGAGGTGTGTGAAGTCACAGAATGTAGGTGTGTGAAGTCAAAATTTAGGTGTGTGAAGTCAAAGAATGGAGGTGTGTGAACTCATAGAATGGAAGTGTGTGAAGTCAAACCTTGGAAGTGTGGGAAGTTACAGAAAGAAGATGCGTGAAGTCATAGAATGGAGGTGTGTGAAGTCAGAATGCAGGTGTGGGAAGTCATAGAATGGAGTTGTGTGATGTCATAGAATGGAGGTGTGTGATGTCACAGAATGGAGGTGTGTGAAGTCAGAATGGAGGTGTGAAGTCATAGAATGGAGGTGGGTGAAGTCATAGAATGGAAATGTGTGAAGTCATAGAATGGAGGTGTGTGGAGTCACAGAATGGAGGGTGAGGTCATAGAATGGAGGTGTGTGAAGTGACAAAATTGAGGTGTTTGAAGTCATATATTGGAGGTGTGTGAAGTCAAAATGGATGTGTGAAGTCATAGAATGGAGGTGTGTGAAATCATAGAATGAGGGTGTGTGAGGTCATAGAATGGAGGTGTGTGAAGTCACAGAATGGAGGTGTGTGAAGTCATAAAATGGAGGTGGGTGAAGTCATAGAAAGGAGGTGTGGGAAGTCATAGAATGGTGGAGTGTGAAGTCATAGAGTGGAGGTGAGTGAAGTCACATATTCGAGGTCTGTGAAGTCATAGAATGGAGGTGTGTGAAGTCAGAATGGAGGTGTGTGAACTCATAGAATGGAGGAGTGTGAAGTCATAGAGTGGAGGTGAGTGAAGTCACATATTCAAGGTCTGTGAAGTCATAGAATGGAGGTGTGTGAAGTCAGAATAGAGGTGTGTGAAGTCACAGAATTGAGGTGTGTGAAGACAGAATGGAGGTGGGTGAAGTCATAGAAAGGAGGTGTGGGAAGTCATAGAATGGTGGAGTGTGAAGTCATAGAGTGGAGGTGAGTGAAGTCACATATTCGAGGTCTGTGAAGTCATAGAATGGAGGTGTGTGAAGTCAGAATGGAGGTGTGTGAAGTCATAGAATGGAGGTGTGTGAACTCATAGAATGGAGGTGAGTGATGTCACAATGGAAGTGTGTGAAGTCATAGAATGGAGGTGTGTGAAGTCACAGAATGAAGGTGAGAGAAGTCAAAATGGAGGTGTGTGACGTCATAAAATGGAGGTGTGTGAAGTCATAGAATGGAGGTGTGTGAAATCATAGAATGGAGGTTTGTGAAGTCACAGATTGGAGTTGTGTGAACTCAGAATGGAGGTCTGTGAAGTCACAGAATGGAGGTGTGTGAAGTCATAGCATGGAGGTATGTGAAATCATAGAATGGAAGTGTGTGAAGTCATAGAATGGAGGTGTCTGAAGTCACACAATTGAGGTGTTTGAAGTCATATATTAGAGGTGTGTGAAGTAAAAATGGATGTTTGAAGTCATAGAATGGAGGTCTGTGAAATCATAGAAT